>JAVMKO010000002.1:4721979-5271979 GCA_032164245.1 Sternotherus odoratus
GGGATAGATAGATAGATAGATAGATAGATAGATAGATAGATAGATAGATAGATAGATAGATAGATAGATAGAAGAGGGTCTCTATGGGGATAGATAGATAGATAGATAGATAGATAGATAGATAGAAGAGGGTCTCTATGGGGATAGATAGATAGATAGATAGATAGATAGATAGATAGATAGATAGATAGATAGATAGATAGAAGAGGGTCTCTATGGGGATAGATAGATAGATAGATAGATAGATAGATAGATAGATAGATAGATAGATAGATAGATAGATAGAAGAGGGTCTCTATGGGATAGATAGATAGATAGATAGATAGATAGATAGATAGATAGATAGATAGATAGATAGATAGATAGATAGATAGATGATAGATAGATAGATAGAAGAGGGTCTCTATGATAGATAGATAGATAGATAGATAGATAGATAGATAGATAGATAGATAGATAGATAGATAGATAGATAGATAGATAGAAGAGGGTCTCTATGGGAATAGATAGATAGATAGATAGATAGATAGATAGATAGATAGATAGATAGATAGAAGAGGGTCTCTATGATAGATAGATAGATAGATAGATAGATAGATAGATAGATAGATAGATAGATAGATAGATAGATAGATAGATAGATAGATGCTAGAAATGAGCACCCATTTCAAATCCCAAGCACATAGACTCCCATCAGGAAAGCAGAAGACCATCTTTATTCTTATATGGACCGGTCTGTTGTCCATAAAAACATAAGAACGGCCACACTGGACAGACCAATGGTCCATCTAGCCCAGTATCCCGTCTTCCCACAGTGGCCAATGCCAGGTGCCCCAAAGGGAATGAACAGAACAGGTCGTCATCCATTGATCAACCATCAAGCGGTCCAGGAGAATGACAACACACTATTTGGAGCTGGAGCCAACGACTTCCGTAGTTCTTCCCTTGCTGCAAACACCCCCTAAGGATCTCTCCAGCCACTGCCATAGCAGTTTATCTGGGCAGTGAGGAGGTGGGTTGGGGTACGGAGGAATCTCCTGGAGGTCTTACCTGGCTCTGTGCACAGGACGGCAGCCAGCAGGACGACCAGAAAAGCGTTCATCTTCGGAGGATGAGCTAAGCCCACAGATACGGGACACCTCCTCCAGGGGTGTTTTATAGCCCGTTCCAGTTATCTCATCAACCGCAAGGGGCTGGGAGGTTTCTCTGGTAAATCGCTCAGTTCAGGACCAACTGGTTCTTTGAGTCATGGCCCTGACATTTGTGATAAATGCCCCTCCTCTGTCTATCTGTCCCCGTCATGCCGTGCTCTCAGATGTCTCCCTCCCCATCACCGTTCATTTCCTCATTGTCCAGCGTGCTTGGGCGAACGGGTCACACCTCAATGGAGAAAAACAAAGCAGCTAAGATCAAGGATGGCCTTCTCTTTGTGACCCTTCCCTGGGGTGGGGAGATTTTTGCTGCTCAGGGGTGACTAATCTTCTGCGAGTGCTGCACCCATCGTAACCAGGGGCACCGGCTTTAAATCAAACACAGGCTCATACTTTAACATATTCTCCAGGTGTCTCCACCGTCACTCAGAGTCACGCCTCTCTAAGCCCATGGGCACGATGCCCGCTGTCTCCTGGGCTCTTGGCGGAACATTGGAGGGGACGATCGGGGGCATGTTTCCTAGATGGCAATTCCCAAAGTCTCTGGTTTCGCCACATGTGGCCAATGCCCGATCTCAGAGAATAGGTGACCTCCGTGTATAACAGCAAGGTGGTTCCCATTGGGAAGAAAGACAGGAGAACGCCTGGGTCCCTGCATACTAAATGAGGGACTCCGTTGGGAGGAGGAGACGGTTCTCAGGACCCAATTGAACAGGGTGGCAAAGACCCCCAACCTCACCAGCTGCCGACAGGAAGGAAGGATAAAATTCCTGCTGTTGAAGGAGAGGGGAAGGGAGGGTAGAGACCCAAATCTGAGCAGCCCGAAAGGGGAAAGGCCTGAAGAAGGGAGGGCTGTTAAGTCACAATGGTAGACTGATCTCTGAACCTCCTAGCACAGTCATTCTTGCTCCGTTAGTGTCCCAGGCACGTCACTGTGAGTTCGGGGCCCGTGAGCCAGGACAGAGAGCTTGCATATTAACTCAAATGTCCGTCAGCAACTGAAGGAAGCGAGACACTCAATGCAGAATCAGAGAGAAGCTGGAGGAGGATGGGATGCGGAGGAGTCCCTGGGCACCCACAGAGCTGGTTACAGGGTGGAGTGGGTTGTAAAGAGGGCTCCACTTTCCAAGTGCATCTCCTTGTGGGTAGGTCTGGGCATTAGCTCTCACCCCATCTGGCGCCCTATTGTGCCACCCCCCCTTTGCTCATGACGCAGGCTGTGCCCTCTTCACGACTCAGACCTCTGACCTGGTCACTGTATAGTCCTCTCCTTCATGGGTAACAAAGCCCCACCAGACAAGGTGTCTGGATGCCATCTCAGGCTGTCTTCTCTTCCACGTCTAGGTCCTGTGCCACTTTCCCACTGGCTGGGAGGGGAAGCTTCCCCCCCTCCCCCAGCAACTCCGGGTTCCAGCCTAGGGACCCTCTGTCTAGCAATTCAGGTCTGCTCAGTCTCAGAACCTGTAGCTGCTTCCCTGAGCTCCTTCCTACCCCTTCTCTCTATCGCCTTTCTCTGGGTTTAGCCACTGGAGAATCCTCTGCTCCCCAGAGCTTACTGCCCCCCTGGATCTCCTCCTGGATCAAGTCCCTTCCCCTCTAGGCAGTGATGAGAGATCTCCCTGCAGGCCACCTCCTGCTCTCCCTTCCTGACTTATTCTTCGCCTCTCCCAGCTCCTCCCCCAGCTGGGCTTCCTCTGTCAGTCCCTGGTTCCCTTCCAGGTGCAGCATTTGAGGTTAACAGCCCCTCCCGGCCTTCATCAACCTGCTCAGGGCTTGTGTGGGGTGAACCCCCCATCCCGGGAGGACAGGTTGTCACCAGGGACAGGCTGCGCCAGTGGAGATGCACAAACACCAGCCTGGGGTCTGGATCCTCTTTGCTCTGTGTAAGGAGGACACCATAGAAAGTGACCCTCGCAATCATGTAGCGCAGGCTGGAGCTGAGTCCTGGACCAGGATAGAATCACCTGGAGGGAGACCGCGAGGGTCCCCAGCACTTCACAGGACGGGACGTTGGCGGGCACTGGGGGACACACTGGCACGTGGTGGGAATGGACAGGATCCGTTCTCACTTGATACCCAGAACAGGCTTTAATTGTCCTCAATGCTCTAGCCAGAGTCCTCTCTGCATAAATACCCCCATAGACACTAGATGGGTTTCTGGCTTGTTAGTACCCTCAGGTGCTTGGTGAAACTTGATGACTAAATGACGCTCTCAGTGCATTCAGAGCACAGCTAAGCTTTCTACCTGGGCGTTCCCTGCGGCCGGTCCCTACCCAGAGAGTAGATTCAGTTCTCAGGGTTGGATTCACATCAGGTCCTCATGCAATTCAGGGTTCCTAAGAAAACACTTTCCCCCATTGTAGGTGAAGGTTAGTTCATTCAGATTCCAACTTGCATGTTTACTTTAGCGAATTGATCAGATGGGTTTTCCCTGCCTTGTGCCATTTGCAGGGTTGTTGTTTTCAAACTGAGATCAGTGTGAAAGGAAACAGGCTGGTTTCCAAATTCAATTGCCTGCAGTTTCCTGCTTTCTTTAGGGCTAATTTCTCTATCTTTGAAACACAGCACTTTGAAACATAGCATTGGGTGTGTGTGGGGTGTGTGTGGGGGGTGGGGGGTGGGTGGGGGGTGTATTCTTTTTGGAGTTTACTTTCAGGATGCTATTAGCTTTTTCTAGTTAAAAAAGGGTGTTAGAGCTTGTACAGAGCTTAGCGCAGTAATTTCTGGATTGATAGTGTAAGGAGAGTCAGAATGCCCTCTACCCTGACATCTGGTGGTGAGCAGTGGAAAAAAACTTCTGGGGCTGATCTCGTTTGCATGGGCACACCCACCCTGCCTAGCATGATGGGACTGCTTGCCTGAATGGTCACTTTGGCTGCTGTGGGATCCCCCAGTCTCTTTGTTATTGGTTCAGGATGAATAAAGTGTTGTTATGCTGGTTATATGAATCAAGGACAGTAGAATTGTACTTGACATTCTATGATGGAGGGACTCACCCTGAACTAAGTAGCACTCACTAAGCAAGGGACATGGGTTCCAACACCCAGTATAGGGGGGGGGGGGGGACCATGACCATGACCATGACCTCGACCTCGACCTCTTGGCTCTTACTGTAATAATTTTTTTTTGCTAGCTAGTTTTGACTCCATTAGAAGTCTTGTTATATGCTGCAGATATAAAATCAATGATCCATAGATCTAAGTGTTAGATCTTCTTTGGGCTACTGGTGTACCAGCACTGGGGCTCCCCTACTGAGAGCTGAAATTACTGAGAGCTGTGGTAAGTGGCTGGGGCCTGAAAAACCTATTGGTGAGGGGCTAGTAGGATGACTAGGGGAGAGGAGTGGCTAGCAGGACAGCTAGCAGGGAGGAGCAGCTTGTGGTGAAGACTGCAGCAGAACCCTGTTGACACAAGCAGCACAGCATGTAAGGTGCCCCCATACCTCTCTCTGCCCCCTTCCACCGAGGCTGGGAGGTAAGCTCTGCAGATAAACTTCTGAACTCTGGGGGGTTGCACTGACCAGGGATAGAAACTGTGGGTGGGGGTGACTTTTGGGTTGCTGGACTCAAGAACCAAAGAGAAAGGGCAAGGCCCAATCTGCTTGGGGGCAGGGGAGCGGGGTGTCTTCTGGTTCATGGCTAGTGTTTATGAACCCTAGTTGTGGTGTTTTCCCAATTTAATGCTGAGTTGTTTACCTCATGTTATTAAAGATTTTTGCTACACCGAGACTTTGCTTGCGAGAGGGGAAGTATTGCCTCTTTGCGGTGCCCAGGGGTGTGTGTAAGGTCACTTGGGTAGGGGCTTGAGCTGGTATTTCATTGCATTGTTGAGAGAGAACCCCTATGTACTGAACCTGGCCCTTGCTGCTGTCAAGTTGGCCTAGCAGAAGGGTTACAATAGTATAAAGTCAGCTGGTGTCGATCCCTTGAAGTCAAAGCAAAACCATTCCCACCTCCTGCATGACAGCGGGGTGGTGGGGAGTGTACACTCTGCCAAATGGAGAGACCAAAACAGAACTCCCAGAATTCAATGGGATGTGGACATCCCAGCCGATACACTAAACAGACCTATACTGTGTGTGTCACAAACTGTACCGCTGGAGACAATTCAGAGAAGGAGGATGGTCCTATGTTAGGGATTTTGTCTAGGACATGAAGACCTACAGTCAGTTCCCTGCTCTGCCACAGACTTTCTGTGTGACCTTGGGCAAGTCACTCAGCCTCCGTCTGTGCCTCAGTTTCCCATCTGTGCACTATGGAGAGTAATCCCCTACCTCAAGCAGAGCTTTTACCCTGAAAAAGGAGCAGTGCTGGAGATTTCGCTGTTGCTGTTGATTTTACAGAGAATGTGCTCAGATACAGCAGGAGCAGGTGGTAGGATAAAACGGAAAGGTAGAAACATTGACATATAATAGTTCCCTATTTCACGGGGGTGGGTTGTGTTTCCCAGGTACCATGATGATGGGCTCTATAGAAAGCACCTCCACACAATATATCTCCCATGTCCTCCCTCTTGTTTGATCCAAGACTCCAACCCCAATATTCCAAAAAGTCTCCCATGCCCCACAGGGGATAGAACCTCCTCCCCTCTACATAGGGCCCTACCAAATTCACTGTCCATTTTCGTCAATTTCACAGGTCGCAGGATGTTAAAAATCATAAATTTCATGATTTCATCTATTTAAATCAGAAATTTCACGGTGTTGTATTTGAAGGGGTCCTGCCCCCAAAAGGAGTTGAGAGGGTGGGCGGGGTCACAAGGTTATTGTGGGGAGAGGGGGTTGCGGTTCTGCCACCCTTACTTCTGCGCTGGCAATGGCGCTGCCTTCAGAGCTGGAGGCCTGGCCAACAGCTGCCGCTCTTTGGCTGCCCAGCTCTGAAGGCAGCGCAGAAGCAAGGGTGACAATACTACGACCCCCCCTAAAATCACACTGTGACCCCTGCTGCAAATCCCTTTTGGGTCAAGACCCCCGATTTGAGACATGCTGGTCTCCCCTGTGAAAGCTGCATAGTGTAGGGTAAGAACACACAAAAGACCAGGTTTCAGGGTTGGTGACACATTTTTCATGGCCATGAATTTAGCTACTTATGAAGGGGCGTGGGGAGTGTGCAAGGAGTGTGCAAGGAGTTCTCGCTCCTACGCAGCAGTCAGACTCAGGCTCAGCTCCCTCTAAGCTGCATGACTGGGCAGCAGCCTATTAAGCGGAGCAGGCTGCAGCAGGAGAGATGCCTCTTTCCCCAGCCCCGGATCCGCTACAGCCAGGGAAGAGGTGCCTTCCCCGCGGCCCCAACCCAGTCCAGCCCCAGACCTGCCACAGCTGGGGGGAGAGGTGCCCATCCCCCCAGAGCAGAGCAAGACATCCGGAAGGGGATGGGGAAGAGGTGGCCTCCACACACTGGACAGCCGTGCTACTTAGGTGCACCTTCGGGAGGGTATATGCAGCACTACCCGAAAGGGGGAGCAGCGGGGAAGCTCTTTCTGTGGGCTCTGGGAGGAATCTCCCCCACTCTGCCCCAGGGGGAGCTGCCGCTCTACCCTGACACCCCGCAGTGGGGCTGGGCCTAACCAGCACGAGCGAACCCAAAGGGAGTGAAAAGTCTTGGGAGGAGCCCTAGACCCATCCAGCGCGAGATTTTCAACCCTCAGCCTCTCCCTGTGCTTAGTCAGGTGCTTTCCCCTGCCCTCGGCAGGTGCACATTCCTTCGTGCATGGCCCTTTAACCACTCGAATGCTTGTGCACACAAGAGTCAGGCTACGGTGAGTGTTAGAGTTTCCAGCCGGTGTTTGCCCCTGACAATTTTGCCTGCCCACAAAATGGAGGGAGAGTAGAAACCTGGATGAAACCATGCCCCGAAGTCACAAGTTATTGCTAAATCTGTGCTCACGGATTCCTAACAAGTATCTTATGGTTAGAAGCATCGGGTGTAAATTGATGTGATATAGTAGTTTCCTTCTTCTCTTTACAGGCGCTGGAAATACAGGTGGAGCCCTATCAGGTAAGGGGCTTTCCTGGAATTGTCCTGCTTTTGGGGGATCCTCTGGCTGATCTCACATTACAGGGCGATGAACTGGCCTAGTTCTATTTGATTCATTTCTGCTCTCTCTCTATACCCAGGTGTTGTTTGTGTGTCCTGAGCTGGCATCTGATTGAAACCACTGGACCCTGGGTTGCTGTTTGCAATCCTGTAGCTACAGTTCATGCCCTGGGGCTCTGTACGTAGCTGATCTTTGGAGAGGCCCAAGGGAGGACACAGCCTCTGCATACTAGATAGTTGCTGTGAAGCTGAGTCCAGCAAATGAAATCTGTTGAAGGGTTTAGGACTGTCATTTCTACTGATAACTGTTGTGCAAATGGTTCTATGCGGAAGAAAATATTATTATATTGTGGAATTTAAACAGAAAAAAATCTATTGAGTGAATATTACGTGCCTGAATTAAACCCAGAGGAGGGAGGAAATCCAGAGTTAAAACTTTGCTCAGGGGATGGCTGATGGGTTATAGCACCTTTCTGCTCTAGGTCACCAGTTTGAACTGGAATTCACTAGTGACTGAAGGAAGTAGCTGATGGCCTATCTGAAGTCAGTTAGTGGCTCTAATCCAGTTCCTAGGGCAGAAATATCCTCATGCCAGAAAACACTGTCCCCGTTGACACTAAGTAGTAACTTAGCTGGGAGTCTCAGCCGAGATGCCAAGGACTGAACGGCTCATTAGGAGTGAACTCCTCTTTCATCCTGAGAGATGGTCCCTCCAGGACAAGGCATCTGAGCGGTGCGGGAATCATTCGTTGTAGGTGTCCATGTTCTACCTGCTCGGCGGCGGAGAAGATCACTCCCATCTCCAGGGCGGTCAGTCAGTCCCTTTAATCAACACGAAATGAACTTAATAATACCAAGGACTGTCCTTAACCTGCCCTGGTGTGCCTCAGTGTGGCCACAGATATAGGGCCCAATTAAATCATGGTCCATTACGGTCAATTTCACGGGCATAGGATATGAAAATTGGTAAATTTCACATTTTCAGATGTTTGAATCTGAAATTTCAGGGTGTTGTACCCATGGGGGTCCTGACCCAAAAGGGGATTGTGTGGGGAGTGTGGGGGGTTGCAAATCTGCCATGGGGGGGGGGTCATGGGATTGCCACCCTCACTTCTGTGCTGCTTTCAGAGCTGGACAGAGAAGGGAAGAGGGGGTGTGGAGATATTTGCAGCTGGGAGAGAAACTCAACAGCAGCCCTGCAGGGAATGAGAAAGTCCTGTCCTGCCCAGCCCTGCCTGGACTAGCTGCTAGGAGCCCCCTTTGCTGGGATGCTCCCAAGAGCACAGGAAGATCCGCCACAAGTCTCCTCCAGTTGCAGGAACCTCGAGGTTGCCACACAGTCCCGGGGAGCGTCCTGCAGCAGGGGGATGGGGGAGGCACCGGGAGATGGCTCTTGTCTCCCCCTGCCCGAGAGTGGCTGTGCAGGGGATGGCTAAGTTTGGTCCCTCCCCAGCCCAGCCGGAGCTAGGAGCCCCCTTTGCTGGGGTGCTCCTAGGAACAGGGGGGCATTAGATTTCAGGGGAAGGGCTTATTCCATGGTCCATGTGGCGTTTTTCACCGCTGTTAAATTGGTAGAGCCACCTTTCCCCATACACCAAAGGGGACAGAACCACCTCCCCCATACCCTACAGGGGGCAGAACCAGGTCCCCTGCTGGCATCAACTGGCTGTTCTCCATTGACTGGGACAGAGTTGCTGTGATCTCTGGCTCTCCATGTCCAGGCAACTCTCTACATATGCATATAAGAACATGAGAATGGCCACACTGGGTCAGATCAAAAGTCCATCTAGCCCAGTATCCTGTCTTCTGACAGTGGCCAATGCCAGGTGCCCCAGAGGGAATGAACAGAACAGGGAATCATCGAGTGATCCATCCCCTGTCAATCATTTCCAGCTTCTGGCAAATAGTGACACCATCCCTGTCCATCCTGGCTAATAGCCATTGATGGACCTGTCCTCCACGAATTTATCTAATTCTGTTTTGAACCCTGTTATAGTCTTGGCCTCCACAACATCCTTTGGCAAAGAGTTCCACAGGCTGGCTGTACATTGTGTGATGAACTACTTCTTTGTTTGTTTTAAACCTGCTGCCTATTCATTTTATTTGGAGACCTCTAGGTTGATGTGTGGAATTGTGAGAGACTTTGAATTATTATTATTATTTTGTTTTATTACCAATATTGTAAAATTGCAATGAATCGTTCCAGATATGCCATGTGAGGTATCTGTGAAAATGTTATAATTTGCACCAGGTCTGACACTCCTGTTGATATGTGAGTATCACTTTGTATTGTGAGTTATAGGTATGTAGGGAATATGTGTATTTCCAAACTTGTATTGTTTTTCTAGGTGACACCCACACACAGCTTTGCATCAGCACTGCCAAACCTGTTCAATGACCCCATTGAGAGGAGTTGGGGGATACACCCTGTGGCTCAGCAAGGCATGTAGGGACAGGCCTATCAGCAGAACTCGAAGGCTTTTCCATGCCATGTGCTGTGAAGTTTGTGTTTGGGACAAAGGCCGTACCAGCCACATGGCAAAAGAATATAAACGGCAGCTGCATCATCTCCATTTTCTCTTCAGTCCTGTGGGGATCACAGAAACCTGGCTCATCTGTTTCACACACAGGTATATGAACTCTGTGCTTGTCCTCAGAGAGTCCCTCTTTGAGCCTGGGCCCGGTTTCTCATTTGGAAGAGGAGCAGGGTAACTGGGCAAAAGATCCAACTACGGAGTCATGGAAAGATTGTACCTGGGCCGGGAATTTGGTTTTCCTCTGTTCACCCAGCTCTCTGAGTACAGTATCGCTATAATTTTTTTATTTCTATTACCACAGCACCCCAAGTTTTTAGCTGAGATCAGGACCCCATTGTGGGGGAGGGATAGCTCAGTGGTTTGAGCACTAGCCTGCTGAAGGTAGGGTTGTGAGTTCAATCCTTGAGGGGGCCATTTAGGGATATGGGGCAAAAATAGGGATTGGTCCTGCTTTGAGCAGCGGGTTGGACTAGATCTCCTGATACATATATATATACATATAGCAAGAGATTTCCCTTGAGCTTACTATATAAATGGGAAAGCCAAGCAAAGGATGGGAGAAGGGAAATCAATTTATCCTTGTATTGTGGAGGGAGAACTGAGACACAGAGAGAGTAAGTGACTTGTTCAGGGTCACACTGGGAAATGATTCCCAGCCCAGTGCTTCTCTCCTACAGCCACCCTTCCTCGCTGCCTTTTCAGGAAGGGCTCCTCTACATCTGAAGTACAAGCCAAGACGTGAATCCACAGGGCGCTGGTTGGCCGCACGGCTACGTCTTGTGTGGGCACTGCTGCCGTGTGCAAAAAGTTCTGTAGTGCGTTTGAAATGGGAGCATGGCAAAGCGCGCTCCACAACTTATCGCGTGTCCACACGGGACATCAATGCATGGCAGGCTAGTGTGCTGTAGACTGGCACCTGGCTTGCCACTCATGGATATGTGGTGTAGACAAGTCCAGAGACAGCCATCAACAACCCCGCCTGCCAATGATGCCTGGATGTCGTCCATCTTACTGACCCATCTTTCCTTAGCTTGACATCAGATGGGATCGCAGCCCAAGGTGGAGTGGGCTGCAGGGTCTGGGGAAAAAAATAGACAGGATTGAGAAAAAAGAAACGTAGAAAGATCTAAATACGTGTCGCTGGGCCAGGCTCTGTGGGATATGGTCAATTGGTTGCAAGAGTTTGGAAGGTGGGAAGATGAAGGAGACAAGAGCAATGTTGCAGCTAGGACTATGAAGAAAGGGGGTGGAAATGAGCAAAGGGAACGTATGTTAGAATTGAAATACTAACTGTTATGTAAAATTAATATTAAAATATTAAAATCTGATTGTCAATTAGGAAATATTCCCTGTCTCCACTGTAATCCCAGGTCTGACCGCTGCACCTTACCCATCCTGGCATAGCTAAAACCAGGTGGGGAGATGAAAAGGAATGGGCTTCAGCATGAGTTATACAAGCACACCAGGCAGCTGGGTTACCCAATTCCCTGTGGCCATTTTGGGGGTACTGTGAAAACCTAGACATTTCTGAGCCTTTGAGGCATGATCACTCCTAATGGTACTTTGAAATTAGGTGCAATTCCTGCTCACTTCCTGAAGATGGCAGACATGCACCATTTTAGATCCCAGCAGGTAGCATTAGTATGCAGCCGTACATGTGTGCGTATATTTTATTCCTCCCTGTATTTTAAAATCACAAGTCCACTTAACTGTGCATAATATACGGCCATCTATTTCTCCTGAGGATCTGGGAAGATCTACAAATCACGCGGGCTTTGCTTTTGTGTCACTACAAAAATCTTGCTAGAAATGTATCTTTCCATTGAAGGTATAGTTTATTCTCCAGATAATCCATGGGCACCTGGCACTGCCCTTTAAATGTCAGGCCTGAGTATCTGGGTGCTGTGTTTCGCCGTGTGATGTCACTGGTTACAATGACACGGTATATCCCTGCAGGAGATGTCACATGCAGAAATCTTAGGCCATCAAAGGCAGTAAGTGAGCCGTCATGCCAGGAAATTTGGGGTATCACAGGCGTGTTTCAATGAAGGAAACTTGCTTAGCATTCCAAGGTTGTAGTAACCATTAGAGCAGGTGCTTTGAAGATATTGTAGCAAGGTGGGCCAGATGGCAGGGAGAAACGTCTATGACTTCAGGAACAGCCTGGTATCGTTGGAATGTCTCGAAGTGCAGAAAAATCACAAAGGGGAATTCGGAATTAAGTTCTACACACTGATCTCAGGGTTCTGATTGGCTCACAGCCCTGGAAAGGGAAAGTCATTAGGGGAACCGTGAGATCAGTGTGCATTGTACAGCCCAATAGCTATACAGATGTCCGGTGTTCTCACATTGCTTCCGAGCCCAGCAGTGTACCCTGGGAATTCCCTTTTCTTTAAAGCTTGAAGACAGACCCGATCTTTGACACTGGTGCCTGGGCTAGGAGAACCCCCCGTGTAGAGCTCCCCCTGTTCTCTGCCTCCAGGTCTGCACAAGTCTCTGTCACTCTCTTTATGGACAACACATTTTAGGGCTAAGAAACAGGAGTAAGAGTCAGGAAATCTAGACTGTGTTCCAAACTCTGCTGCTCACCTTCCGTGACCTGTGGCAATCCTCAGCCCCTCTTTGCACCTCAGTACATATGTAAAACTTGAGATGCTCTTCTTCATCCAGCTTTGCCAAGTGCTTTGGGATCTAAGGATGCAAAGGATAAGGGCTGAGTTTCTCCTCAGTCTAGAAAACAAATTTTACTGGACAAATTCATAGCCAGCAGGGACCACTGTGTCCATCTGCCCTGACCTCCAATGACTTGGTTGGTTACTTTCTTGCTTCAAAGCCCTCTTCATATTTCCCTTCCTTGAAATAAATGATCACATTATTTCTACAGCTGTCTAGTTTGCTGGCAATTATTTCACATGAAAGGCCACTCATTTTCTGTCCCACCGTGGCAACAAAGATCCCTGGGATGCTCTGTCAGTTCCTAAGCATGCTCAGGGGAGGAAGGATGGGCCAGTGGTTAGTGCTCAAACAGACGACTTGTGTTGAAATCCCTGCAGTGCCCGGGACAAATCACCGAGTTTAGTCTCCCTTCTGTAAAGCGGGGATAACAGCACTCCCCGCCTCCTGGGTGTGTTGTAAGACTCACGGCACTAAAGCTTGTGTAACAAATGTGTGCCCACAGACCTGTACCGAGGACGTCAGCAGCAAATGTGCCTTTTGAAACGGTCTCTTCCACCCCTGTGAAATAGGCAGCTGGGTTTGATCCCTGAGTGCTTAGCGTACAACCCTGTCACTGAGGCAGTGATATCATCCACATCGCCCTGGTAATTGGGTTGAGAATGTCAGCAAGAAAATGAGGGGGAGTGATACTTTGACCCAGCCGTTTCTTCAGTGTTATCTTGTCGGGGGTGGGGGTGGGGGTCCCTTTCTGACGGCTGAGGATTTGCCCTTTCAATGGATAATGAGGCTACTTATTTAAGCCCCTAACATTGGAGTGAGGTGTCCAAATTTAGGTCCTATGTCTCAGGATAGAACCATAAGGAGTTCGCTATCACTTAAATGACTTCTGAAAACATATGTCCTCTCTACAAGCTTTGTTTCCTTTTCTTTGAATAGCTGACTAGCTCCTTTCCTACAAAGTCACTGTTATTTATTAGTGTTGCCAAACGGTGCTCTTTTAACACGACTCTCACGCTATTTGATGAGTTTCTTAAAGCTCCAGCTTCTGGAATCAGGTGAATAAGTAAGAGTCTCAGCTTTTTTTTTTTTTTAAGTATGCTTCCAGCCCTCATGGTTGTGAAGCAAACCCTGAAAACGTGTCCCAAACTCCCCATAATAGTTCAGGAGCCAGAAGAAAAAGAGAAAGAACCCACATTTATTTATTTATTTGAAGCTCATGATTTTTAAGCCAGTCTTGATTCGGGGGGAGGCAGTGATTGGGATGACTCATGATTTTTAAATGGTTGGTGATTCTGTACGTGGTTCCTAGGCAAGGTCCTTAGCTAGTTGGCATAATTTGGCCTAGCTCTGCTGAAGCCAATATGCTGCCCTTTATGGGGCTAGACTGATTCACTCCCACTCACGATCTGGCTCATGGTGTCTTTATTTTAAATGTTGTCTGAGGGCTTTGCACCTTTTCCTCAGAAACATGACGCTACCCTAGTCAATGAAATAATCCCCCTAAGCAACCCCACTACCCGGTATTTATAAAGGGATTCCCCTCTACGACCCCTAGGTGCAATATCACACAATGAGCTAGAATCAGGGTGGTAGCCGTGTTAGTCTGGAATAGCAGAGTTAACAAAGTCCTGTGGCACCTTAAAGACTAACTATAAAGTTTTGAAGCATGAGCTTTCGTGGGCTAATACCCACTTCGTCGGATGCAAGCAGTAGAAGTGTTCACAAACAGGCAGTTATAGAAAAGTAGGTAAGAGCCAGGTGGGAGGTGAAAAGGTTAGTCCAATTAAGCTGAGCCAGCTTGTTATCTCCGATCAGGGAGTGTGGATTATTCGTCTAGCATTTGAATGGGGTCTGTGGACATGGAGAGATGAGAAACAATGCCTGTAATGAGCCAACCATTGTAGATCCCGGTTCAATCCCAAAGTGTGTGTGCCGAATTCGGCACACACACTTTGGGATTGAACCGGGATCTACAATGGTTGGCTCATTACAGGCATTGTTTCTCATCTCTCCATGTCCACAGACCCCATTCAAATGCTAGACGAATAATCCACACTCCCTGATCGGAGATAACAAGCTGGCTCAGCTTAATTGGACTAACCTTTTCACCTCCCACCTGGCTCTTACCTACTTTTCTATAACTGCCTGTTTGTGAACACTTCTACTGCTTGCATCCGACGAAGTGGGTATTAGCCCACGAAAGCTCATGCTTCAAAACTTTATAGTTAGTCTTTAAGGTGCCACAGGACTTTGTTAACAATGAGCTAGGTGCATTATGGGAATCTTCAGCTTCCTTGGAATATCTAGCACATAAGCCACTGTGGAAGGCAGGATAATGGACTATATGGAATAAACTGGACCAGCTGATGTCTCGAGTTCCCTTCCAGTTCCATGATTCCATGTTCTATCACTAGTTGTAGGTATAGCCAGTCACGTTATACTCTTCTTACACCGTCCTCTGTAAGGAGAGCATGGCCGGATTCACAGCTCTGGATTTTGAATGGCTTCCGCTTGTCTTACCTAGATATTAGTGAGGATTTTTAGTCCTGTTCGGGAGTTGGGCAAGCAAGACACTTTCCTATCCACCCCAGCATTCATTTGGATGCATGAGAAAAGTTAAAACAAAACTGTTTCCCTGCAGTACAACCCACCAAGAAACCTTTGGCCGGGCAGGAGGCACTCAATTACTACAGTAATATAAAAATATCAGATAGATCAGGCGCGATGTACAATAATCGGTAGGAAGGTACACCAGTCTATAACTGCATTTGTTAATAGGTTTAGACTTTTCCAGGATTTATGGGTGGAGGGATAGCTCAATGGTTTGAACATTGGCCTGCTAAACCCAGGGTTGTGAATTCAATCATTGAGGGGGTCCATTTAGGGAGCTGGGGCAGAAATCTGTGGGTGAGATTCTGTGGCCTGTATTGTGCAGGAGGTCAGATGAGATGATCATAATGGTCCCTTAAAATCTATGAGCACACTCTTGTGGCTGAAGGAAAGAATGCAGGAGCTGTCTCAGGCAATGAACAGTTTCAACCAATGCTACCAGCTACTCCAGGCTTGTTGTTCTGTGGCTTAGAAGGCAACATTCACACCTGACCTCTGCAGCTGCAGCACCCATTGACTTTGATAGGAATGACACCTGCTCACACCAGGGTTGAACATGTTCAGCCTTTAAGTAGAACAGGGTGTTGAAATTGGAGCCCGATCATGAGATGTTTGCAGCAGGGGGAGGCTGGCTCAGATCTTTATACAGATTGGGGCAACTGGTGAAATTTGGATCCTGATTTGAGCTTAGCTTTAGAACACCCCTGAGTCTGGAGGTACTTTTAGGTCGGGCCGGCCTAGAGAGACCCTCCCAGATCTGCCAAGATGGAGCTGACTTAATGAGCTGCATTATAGGATAGAGCATCAGGCCAGGACTCAGAAGGACTGGGCTGCATCCTGGCTCTGTCGCTTGCTGGGTGCCTCTTTAAAAGGGGGATAAAGACACTGACCTCCTTTGCAGAGCTCTTTGAGATCTATGGATGAAAAGTGCCATAGAAGGGCTATGCGAGTTCATTAAACAAGAAACCGGTTTGCCCTTGGGCGTTTATAGAAGTGTCAACAGAGAGACCGACATTCCCAACCAGGAACCTGTGTTGTCCGCACACACGCTGTCTCTAGCCAGCCTGATCAGCTCGGAAGGAGAATTCCCCGATACATCACACGTGGTCTTGTTGGAAACCAGGAGGTCAATATATCACCATAACTTAATGCTAATTGTGGCTGGTGGCTAGCACCTGGCTAGACTGATTTCGGAGGGCTGCAGGTCTTGGAAGCTCTCCAGAAGGTGGCGCTGTTGCCCCACCATTCATGCCCAGGTGGTTTTGTGGGGAGGAGCAGCCGGGACTGTTTGTTCAAAATCCCAACAACTCAGCACATCAAAAATGCATTTGACATTTTTTGTCATTTTGCTAATTGCTGCGCTCGTTTGGTTGTAAAAGATTCCGTGTGTGGGATCCCTGCCAGCAGCTGCCGGAGGAGCCGGTGCGTCTCCGGGCTGTTTGCAGGGGACGGTGGGAATGGACTTTCTTTCTTGGAGCTTTGCTGTTGGGTCGACAGCTCAAAGGCAGGAATTCAGACCAGGATCTCAAAGCACTATACAGGCCTGGGCAATGCGCCTCTGAGGCAGGTCCCAACCAAGAGCAGAAATGACTGGCCCAAGGTCACCCAGGGGCTGAGCTGGGAAGAGAACCTGGAAACCGGGGCACTCTCCTGTGTTGTAACCAGTAGGCCGCCCCCTACTAGTGCAGGGCTAGTGACCTTTGACCAGTGCTCTTCAGGAGCCCAGGCTCAGAGCAGATTGGGTAGGGTGTGGGAACGGTTGGGCAGATTTTGTGGGAAAGACCCTACGATTACTTCAGCATGGAAGAAAGAGTGAGGAGCAGGGAGATCTCCCCCATGGGACGGCAGAATACCATTGCTGGGCCAAGGACGTGAGTGTCTATACCCCATAGAGGGCGTGGCTGTGTTGGGGTGTGGCCAGCCAAGGCTCCTTCCCCAGAGCTCTGGCTGATTGGTCTGAGGCTACATCTCTTAAGGCCGGGGCCAAACCTAGACCACTGGCCATGCATGGGTGGGCTATTGTTAAAGGGGCAGACCTCTTAAAGCTATTCCTGCTAGCAGTGGTGGAGTCAAGAGCTGCCTATAAAAACTGGGTGGCTGCTTGTGTAACCTACCCGGGTTGCCAGTTCTGCAGGCACCCCAGCCTCGGTTTCCCTGTCTCAGGGCTCCTCAAGAATATCTCTCCAACAATCTGAGGTACCTTCTCTTGCAGCCCAGCTGGGGATCAGCTGACCAGTCATAGCAACACTGGCCAATTCCGTCTTAAAGGGCCAGCGGCACCCTGTGACACATCAGTCCTTTTGTTGATTTTCAGCAGAGTTTGCCTAAACTAAAGCTTTAGAACTAGTGTGGAACTCATAAGAACATGAAAACGGCTACACTGGGTCAGACCAAATTTTCATCTAGCCCAGTATCCTGTCTTCCGACCGTGGCCAAGGTCACTCCAGACATTCGTATCACAATGAATGCAAGAATCATCCTTCCAGGAGCGACTGCACACCCGATGTGGCTGATGTTTTGGCGTTTCTACCCTCTGTGAATTTTTGTGAGCTCACGGCACAGCTTTCAAGGCCAACCAGTGGGTTTCCACCCCCATGGGAAATCCCCCCCCCCCTTTTGGTGCGTGAGAAAATCAGCCAGGTGGAAGAATGTTGACTGTGCTTTGTTTTTTGTGCACTGGGGAAAAGATTTTTCCTCCATCTTTTTGTCCTACGTTGCATGCGTAATCAGACACTATGATGATGAGGGCAGTCTGAGAATGTAGATAGAATAGACAATAAGAATTCCAATTAATATCTGGCATTTCCTTCCGCTACAAATATTTTGCTGCAAAACCTATTAGAAAACCCCACACTTTCTCAGAGCCATTATGCAAATAGAAGTGATGCTGGCTAATACCCATATGAAAGACGTCCTATTATGCGCATGGGGAGGGCTTGATCCTAGTGACCTCTGCTATTTTATTTATTTACTCTCCAGTAGCAGCAATGTGAATGTGCATCAACAGGGCAAAGGAGATGCCCAGAGGGTAAAATCTTGACCCCCAGTGAAGTTAATGGGAGTTTTGCTGTTAACGTCAGTAGGGTCAGGAGTTCCCCTGAATTGTGTGATTTTTCAAAACACCTCAGCCTTGGCCTAACTCTGTCCCTATTGATTTCAATAGCGAACTCCCTTTAACGTCAGTAGGGGCAGGGATAAGTGAACAGTGAATACGTTCTGAGCTTGTTATTTTGTGCAATGGAGTTAATGGGCTTGAGTGGGATTTGAATGGGATTTGAATGGGATTTGAACTGGTTCCTAAGATCTGGATTCCATCTCTCTTTTCTAAGTTGAACAGTCCCTGTCTTTTTCTCTCTCCTCACATGGAAGCTGTTCCATGCCCCTCTTTGTTTTTGTTGCTCTCTTCTGGACCTTTTCCAATTCGAATTGACCTTTTTTGGTGGGTAACCAGTGGCCGTGGAATGCCGTGGTGCCAGGAGTACGGGTGCCCACCACTTCCCGCATGAAACCAACCCCAATCTCCTCCCACAAGAAGGACCTTAAAGAATGGCTCAGCCTGAAGAGAACATCTGATCTAATAATATCATACTAAGTGAACACCCCGCCGCTGCAGGGGCCTCAGGCACTGGTGCACTTAAGTCCCTCACACAATAGTTTGGTCTCCTGACGACTGTAATACTTTGGTCTAATTCCGGCTGTTGGGTTTATTGGGCAGTGGTGCCGTAATATATACGAGCTCAGATGCTATGATCTAATGATCCTTCCTTGATGTAAACTCTCTAAATAATAATTAGAGGGGCTCAAATAAAGATAAATGGAATATTTCAGAAAAAATCATATTTCTTTCATGTGGTTTGATATTTTCTGTGAATTTTTAGGAGGATTTTTTAAAATGTTGTTTCATTTCAATGGGGGAAGGCGAGAGGCAAATCCCCTCAATTTCTCTCCTGCTTTTTAATTTTTTTCCACTGGAGAAAAGCAAGCGGGGAAGTAAAAAAGGAGAGAAGAATGGGTTTGTTGTGGGGTTTTTTGCCACGGAAATGTTTGGAAAAAATGGCACAATTTCATGGTTTTAAATCCCCCCCCAAGAAACCAAACATTTTGACCCAAACCAAAGTTTTGACTGGAAATATTCCTTCTGGTCAAAATGGCATTTTCTGTTGAAAAAAAAAGTTGCAATGGAAATTATTTGACTCTTATAATAATAATATCATATGTTCCCCCACATGCTCCCTGGACATCTCGTGGGATGGCTGAGACAAAACAGGCTTTCCATGTCTTTGATTTGTGAACTTAGGTTGGAGCTGTGATATCATGGCAATGGGTGTGTTAGGAATTGATGGATGAGACTTAACATCCTAGCCCGGGTAAAAGACAGTAGAATCGGTGAGATGGTCGATTTCAACTTCCATTTGACGCAGCCGTGTTCTCGGTGGCCATGTGCATCCCGTTAACGAAGGCTCATGGGTCTCTTTGGGATCAGCTTTATCACTGAAAAAGAAACTGCCCTCAGCGAGAAGATGGAAGGATTCACTGGACAAATTAATCATGTCTCATCAGGGATTATGGGCCTCGCTCTGGGTGGATGTAGAAAAGAGCATTCTGAAGGCTTTGCCCCACAGATTATCTTCCACCTTCCTTTGCATGATGAATTAGGTCATATATATTTATAGACCCTTCTGCTCCCCGCATAATGACATTCGATATACAGCGCTCATTTTACACGGTTAACTATGGGCAAGTTCTGATATCCTTGCACACGTTGAGTGAGACCCTACTCCACCAGTCATAACATTTCAGTGGGTGCCTCTAGGGGGCACTGTCACATACATAATAATACCACAAAGGAAGGAGTTCGTCTCTTTCACGGCACTCTTTCTGACGATCAAAACCCGGGATTTGAACGCCTGTGAACTTTGAAAGTGCGCGCAACCTGGGTCTAGAGCAGAGTTTGCCATCTTAGAATAACAGCACCACCTTATGCATTATGTGGAGCTTTTCATCTGTAGCGCTCAAAGCACTTTACAAAGGAGCTCAGTAACATTATCCGCATTATAAATACACGGAGACGGGATGATTTGACCAAGGTCATCCAGGAGACCAGTGGCAGAGCCAGGAATAGAACTTGGTCAACTGAGTTCCAGGCCACTGCTCTATTCACTAGACCACACTGCCCCGTGTCAGTTGTTAGACTATTTGTAGTAAGGGACTATTCAGGCATATGATCTTCTAGTGGAAAGGGCCCCAGACTTGGAATCAGGAGACATGGGTGTTATTTCCAACTCTGCCCCTGCCCTGGTATGTGATCGTCACTGGACTTGTCTCTTCCACTCATCTGCTTAGTTTGTAAACTCTTTGGAGGCAGGAACTGGCTTTTTTTCCCTACAAGCACAATGGTGCCCTGACCCAGCTGGCGCCACTGGGTATTACTGCAATGCAAATAACACTACTTCTAGGAGCAAAATTTGGCCCTAAAACAGTGGAGCTTCAATATGGGAGAGAGGAAGTGGGACTCTGTTGAGAATACTAGAAACAATGACATGAGAGTGCATTTCTGTGATCAGCAAGAATTAGTGCAATGCCTGCTTCATTCACCAGCCTTCCCATGACAACACAACAAGAGACAAACCCTTCCATTGGAAACACTGCACAGTCCCGGCCGACTGCAGAGAGAGAAAGAGAAATGTAGCATTCCGGGGTGCTTTATAATAGTGGGGCATGCTTGGACACTAGGAAGATGGTAGGAAATGGTCGGGAAATGGATTTTATTTCCATTAAATAGTGTAAAGAAAATGAAAAAAATTCACACACACCCCTGATTTTTGGGGGATTTTCACTGAAAAACTGAAAGCTCCCAAACCCAAATATTTTGAGGGGAGTTGAAAAATGAAAAAAGAGGTTTTCATGATAGATAGATAAATATATAGGTAAAGGGGGTGTATGGGGATAGATAGATAAAAAGAAGAGGGGGTGTATGGGGATAGAGAGATAGATAGATTAGCTAAAGGGGGTGTATGTGGATAGATAGATAGATAGATAGATAGATAGATAGATAGATAGATAGATAGATAGATAGATAGATAGATAGATAGAAGAGGGTCTCTATGGGGATAGATAGATAGATAGATAGATAGATAGATAGATAGATAGATAGATAGATAGATAGATAGATAGATAGAGGGGGTGCATGGGGATAGACAGATAAAAAGAAGAGGAGGAAGTATGGGGATAGATAGATAGATTCGATAAAGGGGCTGTATGGGGATAGATAGATGATTAGATAGATGATAGATTAGATGGGTATCAGTAGGGATGGTTGGATAGACAGATGGGTGGATAGATGGATATCAATAAGAATAGACAGATGGATATCAGTAGGGCTGGTTGGCTGGATAGATCGGTATCAATAGAGTTGGTTGGCTGGGTATCAATAGGGATGGATGGATAAATGGGTATCAATAGGGATGGAGGGCTGGAATGACAGAGATCAACAGGGATGGATGGACGGTTGGCTAGGTGATGTGTATATAAGTGGCTAGATAGATCTATGTAGTCTTCTCATAACAGCAGGTACTTAGTACATTTCTTTCCTGTACTATAATTATAAACTGCAGGGACTCTCTTCTCCTTTTCCTAACATACGGAAGCACACGCCACACTCTGAGCATTGGATAACAAGAACTGGCACGTCAGGGGGGACCCTTGTAATCTTTAATGACCTCAGAACATAGGCAAGGCCTGTCTTCAGTTTGGCTTTTCCAAGAAAGGTCTCATTAGAAAGAGCCCCTGACAACAGGCTGCCCAGCACTGAATGTCTTTATCTCTGAAGGATGAAAAACTGAGTTGACTCTGCCAGGCATAAACCTGGGTCCAGGGAGTGTAACTATGTCCAATCAAAGCTATCTCCTCCGGGCTGATTTCCCTTCAAAGCACTCTCCCCAGAGCTGGGTTTCGGAAAGGAAAGGTGGCATCATTAGAATCAGAGTGTTCATAGAAGCACCAGGCAGTGCAAAGACCAGGCGTCCACCTCCCGTGACATCAGCCTTTGCTCTTGGAGAAAGCTATAGGCCATTCTCTACACAGCGCTCGCCAACCGGTGGTCCGCGGACGACTGATGGTCCGCGAGAAAATTTCAGTGGTCCGCGGCGCCGGGCTCCCTCACGGCCGCCACTCCGGGCAGGCAAGAGGCTGCGGGCGCCTGTCCCGCCCCGTCCCTGGAAGCCAGCAACCGCCGGCTCGCTCCTGCCTCCCGTCTTGTACCACGCCACGCGGGGCTGTGGTGCCGTGCCGGGGGGGGCTGTGATGCGGTGCCGCGCCGGGGGGGGGGCTGCGATGCTGCGCCGGGGGGGGGGCTGCGATGCGGTGCCGCGCTGGGGGGGGGCTGCGATGCCGCGCCGGGGGGGGGGGCTGCGATGCCGCGCCGCGCCGGGGGGGGCTGCGATGCCGCGCCGCGCCGGGGGGGGGCTGCGATGCGGCACCGGGGGGGGGGGCTGCGATGCCGCGCCGCTCGAGCCGGGGGGGGGACGGACACTTTAGTGGTCCGTGAGGTCTGAAAGGTTGGCGACCACTGCTCTACAATCACTCAGACGACATGAGCAGCCCGTAGGCCTTTATTATCATTCGGAGGGGGCAGCGACAGTTAACTAATTGAGGAAACCACTCGAGATGGAGGGAAGAATAAGATAACAGCCACTAAAATTGCTTTACAAAAGCAGAGAGGCCCTTCCTGGCTACACAGTGACCACCGAAGGCTTCCAGCCCAGCGAGGTATGCATCGGAGAGGATTCCTGCTCCCAAACGTAGCACCATGGAGCCTCTTCTCGGCATCTGGAGTCTGCTGAGTAATTCTTGGCGTGAAAACGAGTCAGAGGCTATTGAATAGTTGACATGCTGAATATTTGATTCCAGAGGCATGGAATCGCCTTGGCTACAGGTTTTCAAAAGGAGGCTGGAGCCATCTGTCTGGGATGGTTTAGACACAACAAATCCTGCGTCTTGGCAGGGGTTAGACTAGGTGACCCTTGCGCTCCCTTCTAACCCTGTGATTCCATGAAACGCAGTAAATAACAACCTCGAATAGATGCGTTTTGGTATCATAGCTAGTGCATGTTCTAGTACAGACAGACTGGTTCTGTCCATACTAGTACTTTTATTGCTACTTCCCTAGGTGTTGATCTCGAGTCCACTGAAGTCAGTAGAAAAGCTCCCTTTGACTCCCCTGGACTTTGGTTCAGGCCAAATGAGCAATGGCTAAGAGACAAGTGCTGTAGAGGTGGGAGTGTGAGAGGTTACAAGGGAAGGCTGGCACATGGCCATGAACATAATATTATGGGGTAATGTTTCCTTGTACCACATTCCAACAGCCAACAGAGCGCTCTGTCAATGAGGTCCGTACATCACCCAGAGGATGATATCACCCGGGGCTTCCACCTCCAGATCTACCAAGAACCCCATCCCCAAACCTTTGACTTGAAATTCCCAATGGACGTTTGTTAAAGGATGCAGGTCTGGGGAATAGGATTCCTCCAGCCAGGTCAGTCAGACTATCTGCAAGATGATCACAGGAACTCACTAAATGTCCTGCCTTTCAATCAACAAACAAAATATACGGTCATTGCATTATCCACTCCTGAAACACAGCCACTTCTGGGGTGGAACATCTCCATTGTTTTCACAGCGCATACAGCTGAGCACAGAAAGTAAGGAAGTATACCATATCAATTAAGATCACAGGGGAATTTCAGGTAGGCCGGATGCAATTATGGGATCTGGAAGCTGGCCAAGACACCAGCTTCACACTCCTGCTTTAACGACGTCAGGTATTTTACATCTCATCGGTAGGCTGGTATCTTCAGAACACGGTGGCCTATGGTAATAGTCTGGGGCATTGGTTCAATAGTAACTCTTAGGATTTCTACCTATGCTGCAAATCACTTAAGCAAATGCTTAACTTTAAGTTCATGCTTAAGTCCAGTTGACTTCAGTGGATCTACGCCAGGGGTGGGCAAACTTTTTGGCCCGAGGGCCACATCGGGGTGCAAAATTGTATGGCGGGCCGGGTATGGAAAGCTGTGCCTCCCCAAACAGCCTGGGCCCCACCCCCTATCTGGCCCCCTCCCTCTTCCTGCCCCCTGACTGTCCCCCTCAGAACCTCCGACCCATCCAACCTTCCCTGCTCCTTGTCCCCTGACCGGCCCTTCCAGAGACCCCCCCACCCTAACTGCCCCCCTCAGAACCCCTCCTGACCCAACCTCCCTTACTCCCTGTCCCCTGACTACCCTGACCCCATCCATCCCCCCCGCCCCCTGACAGACCCCCGGGACTTCCACCCCCTATCCAACCCCCCCTGCTTCAGCGACCCCCCCGCCTCTAACCACCACACCAGGACCCCACCCCCTATCCAACCCACTCAGCTCCCTGTCCCCTGACTGCCTCCTGGGAGCTCCTGCCCCTTATCCAAGCCCCCGATCCCGGCCCCCTTAATATGCTGCCCCATGGGAGCGCACATCCCTGCCTCATGGAGCGCTGCCTGCTCAGCGGCATGGCTCTGGGGGAAGGCAGGGGAGGAGCTGGGAGCAGCCTTCCTGCTCAGGGGGCTGGGCGGGACGGTCCCGCGGGCTGGATGTGGCCCGTGGACCATAGTTTGCCGACCCCGATCTACGCCAACTGACGCCAGCTGAGGATTTGGCTCAAAATCGTTCTCCATTCAAGCTGCCCATTCAAAAGAGGGATTCAACTGAACCTCACAAATGCACTTGCATTGATTGTTATTCTTTATTTCTGTGTACTAATCCATTTCTGCGCCTTCCCGACTCTGGGGTACCTGTGTGCAGGCCCAGACGCTCGGCGGCTAGCTAGCTCTGACCTGGGTTGGATCAAAGGCCCGTGATGTCTTGTGTCGTTTGTTTTCATAGGGCTCTGTGTGAATTTGGTTAAGATTTCCTCTTTTCAGGCTGGTGATTACGCCGTCTTTGAGAAAATTTCTATTAAACACACCTTGTAACTACCTCGCCGGCTCTGTCAGCCTGTGATTTATCATAACGGCTCACGGAGCCTGCACTTTCTCTCCTCCACACAGAAGAAAAGGAAACAAACGAGGGAAATTGTAATTTTAGTCTAATCACACTATTAAGCACTGTTCCTCTGTTTGTTTGTTTTCCCCTCCACAGAGGAAGAGGTTTTAATGTTAAACCAGCTGCTGATGCTGAACATAAGCAAACAGCCTTGTACTAGAGAGAGATATTTTATCTCCTGGTTTTTGTGCATATGGGCTAAGCCTCCGGGAAGCTTTGCAAGGAGCGGTAAGGTTTACTTAATGCCATTCCCAGTCAGTTCCTAGACCTCTATAACGCACTTAGGTCTCGATCCTGCTTCTATTGACGTCAATGGTGCAGATCCCATCGGAAAAGGGGTTAAAGCCAGCCCTGGGAAAAGGCCGGGGCTGAGAACTGCTAAGCTGGGCTGATTGGGGAAACGGTCTGTAGCAGGGCGGTGACTCACCCCTGCAGTGCCTCCTGCTGGTCTGTCCGGGAATTAGCTCGCCAGTGTCCGGAGCGCCCTCTGCAGGCCACTGTCCCTCTTGCTGCTCTGGCCCCGTGTCCCTCCCGGACCCCGGTGCCCTCTTACTGAGGGTGCTGCACCCCTGCAGTACTCCTTCAGGTCTTCGGGTTCCCCCTCCCTGGGGAGCTCCCACCCTCTATCCTCACCTTGCCTCAGTCTAGGCAACTGCCAGTCACCATTGGCCCCCGTTCACTGAGGCAGACTGCAGTATAATTGCCACTCATCACAGGCAAGGGGGGTTAACCTGCTGCTACTGTCTCAATAGCTATGGGCTGCCCCCTGCAACCCCAGTACCCCTTTGTTAGGCCTTCCCCTAGGCCCTGCAGCCTGGGGGTTTCTAGGCTGGAGCTTCCCCAGCTCCTCCGGCCTTGCCCCATCCCTGCACCAATCTAGGTACCTTGCTCAAGCTCCCAGCCGCCAGGCCTGTCTTCCTCTGCAGCTAGAGGAGACTCTCTGTCAGGCCCCTTATAAGGGCCTGGTCTGTTTGGGGCGTGGCCACCCAGCTGAGCTTGCTTCCGAATCAGCCCAGCTTTCCCTACTCCGCCTGGGAGCTGCTTGCCCCCAGCCATAGCCCTTCCCAGGGCTGTTTTAAACCCTTCTCCACTGGAGGGGGGCAGTCACCCCCCTACAGGGCCGCAGCTGGGCCATGGCCCATCAGGCCACAACTGGCCTTTATAAAAGGCTGTGGCCAGGCGCTCAGGCTGGTCTCTCTCCAGACGGAGACAGCAGGGCCTGGCTGTCTGTGGGACAGGGTACGGACGGTGGAGCTGTGCTGGGGCCTGATAAAAAGGCCTCAAAAGGTTGTGTGGGGTTTAGCTGGCCCCAAAGCCCCCTTGCCTTTGATGAATGGCCTTTACACCGCAGTCTGCCCAGGGAGCGGGGGCTTGGTGATGACTGGCGCTAGCCCAGACTGAGGCAAGGTGGGGATTAGAAGGTTGGGGGTGCCCCAGAGAGGGGAGACCCAGAGGCAGAGTGTGGGGGGGTATTCCCAGGGGGCAGCACCCCAAATAAAAGGGGACCGGGGTCTGGGAGGGACACGGGGCCAGCGGACAGCGAGACACCAGCCTGCAGGGGGCGCTCCGAGCTGAAAGAGCTAATTCCCAGACGACCAGCAGGGGGCGCCACAGGTGTGAGTTGTTGCGCATTGCAAACACTCACATACGGCTTTCATTTTAATCATGTAAGTAGCTTCATTAAAGTCAATGGGACTATGCATGTGCTATACATTAAATGTGTGTAGGAGTTTGCTGGATCAAGGCCATAAGCCCTTGCCTAAATTTAAACACACATTTGAAGTCAATGCTCATAATTAAGCATACGTATGAGTGCTTTGCAGAACAGAGATGAGGTTACTCTGTACTTAGCTGGTTCAGGAATTTCAGTCTGTATTCCGCTAGTTAGGACTATAGACGTTGCCAGATTGGATCAGACTCAAGGTCCATCTAACCCAGTATCCTGGCTCTTGCAGTGACCAGAACCAGGTGCTCCAAAGGCAGGTGTCACAATGCAGAGCACAGTTGACCTGTGGAACTCCTTGCCAGAGGATGTTGTGAAGGCCAAGACCATAACAGGGTTCTAAAAAAACCTAGATAAGTTCATGGAGGATAGGTCCATTAATGACTATTAGCCAGGGTGGGCAGGGATGGGGTCACTAGCCTGTTTGTCAGAAGCTGGAAGTGGGTGATGGGATAGACCACTTGATGATTCCCTGTTCTGTTCACTCCCTCTGGGGCACCTGCCATTGGCCACTGTCAGAAGACAGGATACTAGGCTAGATGGACCTTTGATCTGACCCAGTACGGCCGTTCTTATGTTCTTAAGGTGTAAGATGTGACCATCCCAGCATTTGTGGGAAGATCTGCCCTTCACATTAAGTGTGTTCCCGATTTCTGGTTTTAAGGCCTGAAGGTTTAATATCCCTTCCAAAAGGTTTGTTAGCATTAATCATGATCACTCTGCATATTCTTATTATCCACAGGAATATCCAGCCCCTTTTTGAATCTTGTTACAGTCTTGGCTTCCAGCTCAGGGTTTGCAGGCGTTAGATTTCCTTCTATCTTCCTGTAGTATATCACTCAGGATTGTTCATGTATCCTTTCCTGACGTTGTCCTAGGAGAAGCAATTTTCAGTTGTTTGAAGGAGAGAGATGTGTCTGTAAAAAGCACAGTGTGACCCTGATCGGGATGGCAATCTGTGGGTGCTAAAGTAATAGACGTTAATACATTCTGGTAATAATAGTTTCTAAATTACAGTTGTATCCACTTCACTACAGCTGTCCCAACAATATTGGAGCGATATTGGTGCAGCTGTTGAGTCTGAACTATTGATTAAGCTTAATCTTACCCCAGACTTGATGTCTGAACTTTTAATCAAAGCTCTGACCTGCAAACTACTCATGACACCCCCCCCCCTTAAGTAGCCATCTCCCCTTATCTTTTGGAATTTACATTTTAACCTGATTTATCCTGTAGAATCTTGATTGATTATGCATGACCATTATGATCTGTAAATCACTTTGTTTACTTCTGTGTATAAATATTGATGCTCACCCCTAGTAAATTTGCCACACTACTCTGAAGCTTGGAGCTAAGGATAGTGTGAGCCCATTGATCAATGAATTGAAGTCTGTGTAAGTGGTTTCTGACAGTTTGTGAGCCCTATACCAACTCCGCACGAATCTCGGGTGCTGGAGAGGTGAGTAGGGACTTGCTTTTTACCTAACAATTTGGGGGCTTGTCTCGGGATTCCTTCTGGTGCGGTGCCTCTGTCCAGTGGTCAGATCACTCATATACGAATTGGCAGGCGCCACGGGAGATTTCTCCCAGCCAATTCAATATTGAGGGGTCGTGTACTGGACAGCAGGGTAAACGCCAGTTGGAGGGCTCCTGTCAGACACCATGGGTCAAGGGACTAGTGTCCCTTTTCAGAACTTTTTGAGCATTAGGAATAAGTTGTGTTATGAAGAAAGACTCCCAGTACAGACAGGAATGTCTAAGAAGTTGTACACGCTGTGTGTAAGGAATTGGACTGGGAATACCACGGTATGGGCCAACCTGGAAAAAAGGTTGCCTTTGTATGGTTCTTTTGAGCAGGCTGCTTTAAAGAGAAGTGGAGAGCCAAATCGAAAAAACCATCCGGGACAGTTAAGTTACTGATTTTGTTTGAACTCTGCAGCAGAGCTGTAGAAATCTTTAAAGATTATGACAGTCAGTTATTCTCCCGAGAGTGAACCCCCTCCATGTTATTTCGATAAAGGGTGTAAACCATGGCGTGTTTTGACCCGCCAGTTGGTCCCCACTGCACCTGCCCCTACTCCTCCGCAGGGGGACTCTCCAGGGAGCAGAGGGGAATCTGCAGGACTCAGGATCTGAATCTGTGCAGAGGGTAAGGAGGAAAATGGTACGGGAGAAACCTCGGGAGAAATAATCACTTGGCAATAGGCCAAAAAGAAAATCCCAAGCTGTGTGTCTAGGGTAGGAAAGTGTGTCTGTATCCTCCTTGTCTGTCTTTTTTTTGTCTGTTTTTCGGCTTGTAATAGTTAAATGCAGTAGTGTCAGAGTTAGTTATAGATTTAGATAGTTCTAAGTTTGTAACTGCAGAGGAAAAAGAATAACTTTAACCCTTTGTCCAGTGAGTTTGTAAGATTGCCTAAGAGGAGATTTTGTAGAGATCTGTCTGATGGGCCAAAGATAATCATGAATGTGAATAAATCCTAGTGAGAATTTGTTGTTGCTCAAGAAGCTGTTCTTTAGAAGCCCTAGAGTGAAGAGAACAAAGACAGAATTTCTGTGAGTAGTGAAGTGTTGCCTAGAAAGAAAAGTTCCTAAAGGAAAACAGGTAAACAGTTTGATGCAGTTAAAGTGTAAAAGTGATTTGATCAAAAAGGGTTTCAGCTCTTAACAGCTTAAAATTGTCTGTAGTAAATGCAACTCAAAGATTGTTTTCAGTACAAACAGACTGGTCACTTTAAATGTGAATGTCCCTGGGGACGTTACACCGGGAACAGAATGCATCCCTGCACCACCAGCTGGTTAGAGAGCCAAAGTTGTTCAAAGAGAAATGTCCATGCTAATTCTGCAGGTAAACAAGGTCTGTGTCCCAGGTTGAAAAGAAATAGTACAAATCTCACCTCTAGAGTCTAGACACTTTAAATGTGATTTGTAGTCTCTTACAGAATCTAACATCTGATCCCCTGTGAAAGCAAAAGTAAGTAAAGAAAGAACAAAACTTTGAGACTAGCTTATTAGTAAAAATAAATGGTATCCCTTTTAAAACTAGCCCCTGGGCTTACTTCTCTGTCTGTGAAAATGCAAATTACTTATCTGTTAAACAAGACAGAGTAAGATTTGAACCTTCAGGGCAAGCAAATTTAATTTTGTAAAATAAAACCTCAAAGTAACCCTAATAAACCGAAATTCTAATAGTGTTGACCCAAAAACATAAAAAAAAATAGCAAAGAAAAATAATTTTAGTGAAAATAAGAAAATGTTTTAATGTCTTTAAAATGTCTGTAACTAAATCCTTATAATAAGTAATCCAAGCACAAAGATTAGTTTGCAAGTATGCAGCTATGCATGGTTTAGCTAAATTTGTTTGTAATGCTAATGGTGTTTCAGATCAGTGTGTGTTACAAAAGAAAAAGTTAACAGTAAAAGATTCTGATAAAGATAATTGTATCCTTTTAAGTTGTAACTAGCTTTAAATCCAAAAAAGCAAGCCAAAAAAACATCTGTGTTCATGCAAATTACCTAATTGATAAAAAGTGACTAAAACCTGGTTTGCCTAAAAACCAAAAGAAAATAATAACTGATTCCCTTTAAAAAAAAAAGTGGAGATATAAAAGGTTCAAAGAAAGCTGATGCCAGCTAACAAACTATGCACTTACTGGCACAATAAGAATTGTATTTTATGTTCTATGTTTGTCTTAAAATGTTTTGTCAATGTGGCCAAAACTGTGTTTGTGATCAATTGTACATAAGGCAATATACTGCAGAATTGAAATATAGATATTTGTTTATTCAATTTGTAATATAAAATTGTTTTTACAATGTTAAAGTTTAAATATACTTGTTATAATTTCACTAGCTAAGAACAATGTGAACAATAATTTTCAATTGAAATTAAATACCAATAGACTTTGGAAGCATTAACATGACAAGTTAACTCACTCCTCAAATTGTACATGGAATTCTTCTGGCTACCCCCAGATTTCTAGCCAGAAGGCGAGGGAGGGAAGAAGCTATTAGACACCAGAGGTTGTATCAAGTGGCCTCAACAGTTGGTATGCTTGTCCTGTTCTGTTACTCCAAAGCTCTGTAATTCAGTTATTTTTATTATAAAAGTGTATGTAAAACTAAAGTACTGTATAAAAACAATGTAAGATAAAGAAAAGTGTGTGTGTGTGTGTGTGTGTGTGTGTGTGTGTGTGTGTGTAAGAGAGAAAGAGAGAGAAAAAAGGGCTAAAATGCCCACTCAGTTGTAAAGTTTGTAACACTGCCAAGTATTAATGAAATGTGTTAGTTTTTTTGTTGTTACTCACAGGTAAAGAATACATTACCTAAAGATCCTAAACAGCCTTGCTACATCTTGGGACTGATGTAAAAAGATTTGCCTGTCATATCAGCAATTCAAACAAAAGGAGTCACAAAGTCCATCCAGAAACCGGCCCTGAGCTGTCTTTCTTTTTAAGAAGCCTCAAATTAACTTTTCTGAACTGCCATCCTGTGTATAGCATTTCATACCAAAAGAGCAAATGCTTAGACTGTGGACAAATATCTCTTAAATGATTTTATCCCTAAGTATAGGTACCCAAGATGACAGACTTAAACCGTGAGTCTCATTTTACAGAAACAGCTTTTCAGCAAGTTATGAGTGCCTTGAGAGTTCAGTAGAAGTGCCACACACCTTGGCACCTGCAATCTAATAGCCAGGTTAAAAGGACAAATATGCAAAGACACTGGTCTTAACTGGATAAATGCATTACCCCTTGTGCTGCACAATCTCCAGGACACTCCTAGAAGTCAAGTTATCACCTTTTGAACTACTTTTTGGCAGGCCTTCCTCAGTTTACCTAGTCAAATATTACATGACTGCTGATTTGGTGCTTGAAAAAGCAGAACTAACTTCTTTTGTTTTACAGCTCCAGAGACAGACTAACTCTCTCCGCAGATATGAGACTGCTTTTAAATATAAAAGCACACCCGATAGAACCTGGTTCTTAAGTCTTTGTTAAAGCCTACAAGGAAGTTCTGCTCCAGCCCCTGTGAAAAGGACCATACCGGGTGCCTTGGCCACCCCAACCATCATCAAGGTGGTAGAAAAGGAAGCCTGAATTCACCACGCCTGATGTAAGCATGCCCTTTTCCCAGATGACAACGAGGCAGCTGAGGCCTCCACCCTCGACGGACCAGGATGAGAATTAGACGACAGCGGGGCAAACCCAAGCCCTAGCAACTGGAGAGGGGACGAAGAAGAACCCTGAAGAAAAGTGGCTAGCGGAGACCGTGCCGGGTCTCAGCCTGAAGATAAAATTCAAAAGGACTTAATAATGTTTATCAAATTGAAGTATTAATCAATTTTAAGTTATTAATCTTGTTTTAAATTAAGCAAGATTTATTTCATGAGTATAATGTGTTTTTTATTAGATATTTCCAGAAAGTCAAAACCTGTATTTTGAAAAATAGAAGTGATAAATGTGTACTCAGTTCTTAGTAGACGCAAGATAGAAACTCCTCTGTGTACCTATCCCTCTGATTACTGTTAACATGACTTGAATGCTACCAAAATAGAGATCTGGTCCAGCATAATGTAACATAAGACCAAACAAGAATAAGAAAACAAACAAGTATTTCATAGTAGCTAACAAAGAGTAGATGCAAAATCTACTTCAAATATCAGTGCCTCTGCATAATGCTGACTCGTGTAGAGTCTTTTTAATAGAAGTCACTTAGCATTTTTTGTGACAAGTAACTCCTGGTTGGATAAAAATAGAGCTTCCACCAGTAAATTAGCACTTTTTAGAACATATTATGTACGTAAAGCTACAGTCTATCATGAATTGCCCTAAAACTAAAAGGGTTCATGTTCAGAATGTTTGTTTAAAAGACAAACCAAGCAATTAATCTCAGTGAGAGTCTATCCTGAAACAAGTGGGCAAGTCAAAATGGCCTGAAACATAATGTTAGCTGCCCAAAGAAAAATATATGCTCTCATGAATGAGAAATGCTATTGTTGAGTCTGAACTATTGATTAAGCTTAATCTTATCCCAGACTTGATGTCTGAACTTTTAATCAAAGCTCTGACCTGCAAACTACTCATGACACCCCCCCCCTTAAGTAGCCATCTCCCCTTATCTTTTGGAATTTACATTTTCTGTTTTATCCTGTAGAATCTTGATTGATTATGCATGACCACTATGATCTGTAAATTACTTTGTTTACTTCTGTGTATAAATATTGATGCTCACCCCTAGTAAATTTGCCACACTACTCTGAAGCTTTAAGCTAAGGATAGTGTGAGCCCATTGATCAATGAATTGAAGTCTGTGTAAGTGGTCTCTGACAGTTTGTGAGCCCTATACCAACTCCGCACGAATCTCGGGTGCTGGAGAGGTGAGTAGGGACTTGCTTTTTACCTAACAATTTGGGGGCTTGTCTCGGGATTCCTTCTGGTGCGGTGCCTCTGTCCAGTGGTCAGATCACTCATATACGAATTGGCAGGCGCCACGGGAGATTTCTCCCAGCCAATTCAATATTGAGGAGTCGTGTACTGGACAGCAGGGTAAACGCCAGTTGGAGGGCTCCTGTCAGACACCATGGGTCAAGGGACTAGTGTCCCTTTTCAGAACTTTTTTGAGCATTAGGAATAAGTTGTGTTATGAAGAAAGACTCCCAGTACAGACAGGAATGTCTAAGAAGTTGTACACACTGTGTGTAAGGAATTGGACTGGGAATACCGCGGTATGGGCCAACCTGGAGAAAAGGTTGCCTTTGTATGGTTCTTTTGAGCAGGCTGCTTTAAAGAGAAGTGGAGAGCCAAATCGAAAAAACCATCCGGGACAGTTAAGTTACTGATTTTGTTTGAACTCTGCAGCAGAGCTGTAGAAATCTTTAAAGATTATGACAGTCAGGTATTCTCCCGAGAGTGAACCCCCTCCATGTTATTTCGATAAAGGGTGTAAACCATGGCGTGTTTTGACCCGCCAGTTGGTCCCCACTGCACCTGCCCCTACTCCTCCGCAGGGGGACTCTCCAGGGAGCAGAGGGGAATCTGCAGGACTCAGGATCTGAATCTGTGCAGAGGGTAAGGAGGAAAATGGTACGGGAGAAACCTCGGGAGAAATAATCACTTGGCAATAGGCCAAAAAGAAAATCCCAAGCTGTGTGTCTAGGGTAGGAAAATGTGTGTCTGAGTCTTCCTTGTCTGTCTTTTTTGTCTGTTTTTCAGCTTGTAGTGTAGTTCTAAGTTTGTAACTGCAGAGGAAAAAGAATAACTCTAATTAACCATTTGTCCAGTGAGCTTGTAAGATTGCCTAAGAGGAGATTTTGTAGAGATCTGTCTGATGGGCCAAAGATAATCATGAATGTGAATAAATCCTAGTGAGAATTTGTTGTTGCTCAGAAGCTGTTCCTTAGAAGCCCTAGAGTGAAGAGAACAAAGACAGAATTTCTGTGAGTAGTGAAGTGTTGCCTAGAAAAGTTCCTAAAGGAAAACAGGTAAACAGTTTGATGCAGTTAAAGTGTAAAAGTGATTTGATCAAAAAGGGTTTCAGCTCTTAACAGCTTGAAATTGTCTGTAGTAAATGCAACTCAAAGATTGTTTTCAGTACAAACAGACTGGTCACTTTAAATGTGAATGCCCCTGGGGCGCCTAGTGAGTTACACCGGGAACGAATGCATCCCTGCACCACCAGCTGGTTAGAGAGCCAAGGTTATTCAAAGAGAAATGTCCATGCTAATTCTGCAGGTAAACAAGGTCTGTGTCCCAAGTTAAAAGAAATAGTACAAATCTCACCTCTAGAGTCTAGACACTTTAAATGTGATTTGTAGTCTCTTACAGAATCTAACATCTGATCCCCTGTGAAAGCAAAAGTAAGTAAAGAAAGAACAAAACTTTGAAACTAGCTTATTCGTAAAAATAAATAGTACCCCTTTTAAAACTAGCCCCTGGACTTACTTCTCTGTCTGTGAAAATGCAAATTACTTATCTGTTAAGCAAGACAGTGGGATTTGACCCTTCAGGGCAAAAAAAAAAAATTTAATTTTGTAAAATAAAACCTCAAAGTAACCCTAATAAACCGAAATTCTAATAGTGTTGACCCAAAAGCATAAAAAATAGTAAATAAAAATAATTTAGTGAAAATAAAAAAATGTTTTAATGTCTGTAACTAAATCCTTATAATAAGTAATCCAAGCACAGAGATTAGTTTGCAAGTATGCAGCTATGCATGGTTTAGCTAAATTTGTTTGTAATGCTAATGGTGTTTCAGATCAGTGTGTGTTACAAAAGAAAAAGTTAACAGTAAAAGATTCTGGTAAAGATAATTGTATCCTTTTAAGTTGTAACTAGCTTTAAATCCAAAAAGGCAAGCCAAAAAAACATGTGTTCATGCAAATTACCTAATTGATAAAAAGTAACTGAAACCTGGTTTGCCTAAAAAACCAAAAGAAAATAATAACTGATTCCCTTAAAGTGGAGATATAAATAGTTCAAAGAAAGCTGATGCCAGCTAACAAACTATGCACTTACTGGCACAATAAGAATTGTATTTTATGTTCTATGTTTGTCTTAAAATGTTTTGTCAATGTGGCCAAACTGTGTTTGTAATAAATTGTACATAAGGCAATATACTGCAGAATTGAAATATAGATATTTGTTTATTCAATTTGTAATATAAAATTCTTTTTACAATGTTAAGGTTTAAATATACTTGTTATAATTTCACTAGCTAAGAACAATGTGAACAATAATTTTCAATTGAAATTAAATACCAATAGACTTTGGAAGCATTAACATGACAAGTTAACTCACTCCTCAAATTGTACATGGAATTCTTCTGGCTACCCCCAGATTTCTAGCCAGAGGGCGAGGGAGGGAAGAAGCTATTAGACACCAGAGGTACCAAGTGGCCTCAACAGTTGGTATGCTTGTCCTGTTCTGTTACTCCAAAGCTCTGTAATTCAGTTATTTTTATTATAAAAGTGTATGTAAAACTAAAGTACTGTATAAAAACAATGTAAGATAAAGAAAAGTGTGTGTGTGTGTGTGTGTGTGTGTATCAGAGAGAGAGAGAGAGAGAGAGAAAAAAAAGAGAGAAAGAGAGAGAAAAAAGGGCTAAAATGCCCACTCAGTTGTAAAGTTTGTAACACTGCCAAGTATTAATGAAATGTGTTAGTTTTTGTTGTTACTCACAGGTAAAGAATACATTACCTAAAGATCCTAAACAGCCTTGCTACATCTTGGGACTGATGTAAAAAGATTTGCCTGTCATATCAGCAATTCAAACAAAAGGAGTCACAAAGTCCATCCAGAAACCGGCCCTGAGCTGTCTTTCTTTTAAGAAGCCTCAAATTAACTTTTCTGAACTGCCATCCTGTGTATAGCATTTCATACCAAAAGAGCAAATGCTTAGACTGTGGACAAATATCTCTTAAATGATTTTATCCCTAAGTATAGGTACCCAAGATGACAGACTTAAACCGTGAGTCTCATTTTACAGGAACAGCTTTTCAGCAAGTTATGAGTGCCTTGAGAGTTCAGTAGAAGTGCCACACACCTTGGCACCTGCAATCTAATGGCCAGGTTAAAAGGACAAATATGCAAAGACACTGGTCTTAACTGGATAAATGCATTACTCCTTGTGCTGCACAATCTCCATGACACTCCTAGAGGACAAATTAAGTTATCACCTTTTGAACTACTTTTTGGCAGGCCTTCCTCAGTTTACCTAGTCAAATATTACATGACTGCTGATTTGGTGCTTGAAAAAGCAGAACTAACTTCTTTTGTTTTACAGCTCCAGAGACAGACTAACTCTCTCCGCAGATATGAGACTGCTTTTAAATATAAAAGCACACCCGATAGAACCTGGTTCTTAAGTCTTTGTTAAAGCCTACAAGGAAGTTCTGCTCCAGCCCCTGTGAAAAGGACCATACCGAGTGCCTTGGCCACCCCAACCATCATCAAGGTGGCAGAAAAGGAAGCCTGAATTCACCACGCCTGATGTAAGCATGCCCTTTTCCCAGATGACAACGAGGCAGCTGAGGCCTCCACCCTCGACGGACCAGGATGAGAATTAGACGACAGCGGGGCAAACCCAAGCCCTAGCAACTGGAGAGGGGACGAAGAAGAACCCTGAAGAAAAGTGGCTAGCGGAGACCGTGCCGGGTCTCAGCCTGAAGATAAAATTCAAAAGGACTTAATAATGTTTATCAAATTGAAGTATTAATCAATTTTAAGTTATTAATCTTGTTTTAGATTAAGCAAGATTTATTTAATGAGTATAATGTTTTTTTTATTAGATATTTCCAGAAAGTCAAAACCTGTATTTTGAAAACTAGAAGTGATTGTTAAGTGTGTACTCAGTTCTTAGTAGACGCAAGATAGAAACTCCTCTGTGTACCTATCCCTCTGATTAACATGACTTGAATGCTACCAAAATAGAGATCTGGTCCAGCATAATCTAACATAGGACCAAACAAGAATAAGAAAACAAACAAGTATTTCATAGTAGCTAACAAAGAGTAGATGCAAAATCTACTTCAAATATCAGTGCCTCTGCATAATGCTGACTCGTGTAGAGTCTTTTTAATAGAAGTCACTTAGCATTTTTTGTGACAAGTAACTCCTGGTTGGATAAAAATAGAGCTTCCACCAGTAAATTAGCACTTTTTAGAACATATTATGTACGTAAAGCTACAGTCTATCATGAATTGCCCTAAAACTAAAAGGGTTCATGTTCAGAATGTTTGTTTAAAAGACAAACCAAGCAATTAATCTCAGTGAGAGTCTATCCTGAAACAAGTGGGCAAGTCAAAATGGCCTGAAACATAATGTTAGCTGCCCAAGGAAGAATATATGCTCTCATGAATGAGAAATGCTATGTCTTTGCAAATATCTACCTCAACACCCCAATACTGGGTGTGCCTAAACTGAATAGTACCTATAAATTAGTGCATAATTTAAAAGCTGAAAGTAATTTGCTTTTAAAATATAAAAGAAATTATCTTTAAAGAGGAGGGAATTGTGAAGAATGTTTTTCTAACTTAAAAGCAACTGTATTATGAATGTTGTGTAGTATGATTTTAAATACAACATGTGTTTTAATGGCACCTTTAGTAAAACTCTTAGTGAGTATTGTTGGGGCCATAGTAATCCTTATAATACTGTGTTGTTGTATTCAGTGTGTCCCCTCCCTCATAGACTCATGTAAGTCAGCTTGTTTTTTTAGGCCCTACTCTTTTCGAATTGGCACAAGCTGAAGTTGCCAAGCTGCCCTTAGCTCCTTAAACTAAGATGTAGCTTTTTGATAAATAACTTATACCAAAGCTACAAATGGGGGAATGTTGAGTCTGAACTATTGATTAAGCTTAATCTTATCCCAGACTTGATGTCTGAACTTTTAATCAAAGCTCTGACCTGCAAACTACTCATGACACCCCCCCCCTTAAGTAGCCATCTCCCCTTATCTTTTGGAATTTACATTTTCTGTTTTATCCTGTAGAATCTTGATTGATTATGCATGACCACTATGATCTGTAAATTACTTTGTTTACTTCTGTGTATAAATATTGATGCTCACCCCTAGTAAATTTGCCACACTACTCTGAAGCTTTAAGCTAAGGATAGTGTGAGCCCATTGATCAATGAATTGAAGTCTGTGTAAGTGGTCTCTGACAGTTTGTGAGCCCTATACCAACTCCGCACGAATCTCGGGTGCTGGAGAGGTGAGTAGGGACTTGCTTTTTACCTAACACTATGTCTTTGAAAATAATATCTACCTCAACACCCCAATACTGGGTGTGCCTAAACTGAATAGTACCTATAAATTAGTGCATAATTTAAAAGCTGAAAGTAATTTGCTTTTAAAATATAAAAGAAATTATCTTTAAAGAGGAGGGAATTGTGAAGAATGTTTTTCTAACTTAAAAGCAACTGTATTATGAATGTTGTGTAGTATGATTTTAAATACAACATGTGTTTTAATGGCACCTTTAGTAAAACTCTTAGTGAGTATTGTTGGGGCCATAGTAATCCTTATAATACTGTGTTGTATTCAGTGTGTCCCCTCCCTCATAGACTCATGTAAGTCAGCTTGTTTTTTTAGGCCCTACTCTTTTTGAATTGGCACAAGCTGAAGTTGTCAAGCTGCCCTTAACTCCTTAAACTAAGATGTAGCTTTTTGATAAATAAGTTATACCAAAGCTACAAATGGGGGAATGTTGAGTCTGAACTATTGATTAAGCTTAATCTTACCCCAGACTTGATGTCTGAACTTTTAATCAAAGCTCTGACCTGCAAACTACTCATGACACCCCCCCCCCTTAAGTAGCCATCTCCCCTTATCTTTTGGAATTTACATTTTAACCTGATTTATCCTGTAGAATCTTGATTGATTATGCATGACCATTATGATCTGTAAATCACTTTGTTTACTTCTGTGTATAAATATTGATGCTCACCCCTAGTAAATTTGCCACACTACTCTGAAGCTTGGAGCTAAGGATAGTGTGAGCCCATTGATCAATGAATTGAAGTCTGTGTAAGTGGTTTCTGACAGTTTGTGAGCCCTATACCAACTCCGCACGAATCTCGGGTGCTGGAGAGGTGAGTAGGGACTTGCTTTTTACCTAACACAGCTAATCTAAATATTTCATATTTGCAAATTTTCTATGGCAATTGTCATCCAAAATTCCAGGTCGATTCCATGGATTTGTTTGGGTTTTGCTTTTCAACCAGCCGCGGCGGAGCTGTGACACGTTTTTAAACACGTGGCTGAAACTTACTATTGACATTTTGAAATGATTCCTTCCCTGGGTGAACAAGAGCAGAAAGAGGCCGGCCGAGCATGAAGAGGTGCAAATCAGCATCCATTCAAGTCAGTTGTGTTGATTTATACAAGCTGAGGTTCTGGCTGAGATGGAGCTCAAGTAGATTTCATGCACAGCAAGAGGCAGCGGCTGAGAAAGCCTTGTTCAAGGAAGAAAGCAAGTTAGGAAAAGAATAGTGCAAATCTGCAAGAGAAAAGATGTTGTTTGTTGCCTTTAAAGTGAGCTGGGGAAGAAGCAGAACTGGCATGTTTGGCATTCACAAGAGCAAAAAAGAAATGATTAAGGGTATGGAATGGCTCTCATTTGAGCAGAGATTAAAAAGACGGGGACTGTTCATCTTAGTAAAGAGACGACGAAGGGATTTTTTTGATAGAGATCTATAAAATCATGACTGCTGTAGAGGAAGCGACTAAAAAAATGTTATTGACCTCTTCACTTAACACAAGAACCAGAGGTCACTCGATGACATTAACAGGCAGCAGGTTTAAAACAAACAGAAGGAAGTATTTCTTCACACAAGGCACAGTCAACCTGTGGAACTCATTGCCGGGGGATGTTGTGAAGGCCAAAAGTATAACTGGGTTCAGAAAAGATTTAGATAAGTTCCTGGAGGATGGATCCAAAGCTGGCTATTAGCCAGGAGGAGCAGGGATGCAACCCTGGTGACTCTAAACCGCTGACTGCCAGTAGCTGGAACTGACAACAGAGGATGGATCACTCGAAATTTCCCTGTTTGGTTTATTTCCTCTGAAGCATTTGGCACTGTCAGAGAAAGCGTACTGGGCTGGGTGGAGCATTGGTCTCTCCCAGTATGGCTAAACGTATGTTCTTATTGGTTACTGTGTGTTGGAATACAGTCGCAGGTGCATAGAAATGAGCGTTTGTTTGTACCACCTGTGCCTCATGCCATATGCACAATACTCTGGCATCACAGCTGGTTCCCACTCGGCTACTCCTTTGTCCTGCTCCATTGTGCTTTCTGCCAGGAAGACAGTAGCATCAACACATATGTGTTCAGGTGGAAAATCGCTCCCGATTGACGCGGCTCATTGAGGTGTGCTGGGTTTCTTTAGAGTCTGAGTTCATGCCACTGCAATATCTGTTCAGACGTCTTTAGTGTCATGGCAAATGCAGGGAGCAAAAAGTCAAAGATTCTCCTCTTAATGGCTGAAAACACACAAGAGCAACAGCCATTAAGGAGCTTTCTAATTTCATGGGCCAATCAGCTTTTAATGGCCGCTTTATTATTCATTTGTTATTTCTTAAGCACTGATGATGGGTAATGAAAACCACTTCCTGGGCCTGTGAAGATCTGCAGCTATCAACCATCTCTCTCTCTCTCTCTCTTCTTATTAATGACTTTTCAACAGGTTCTAGGCACCTGTCTTGGGAGGCCCTTTCATGGTTAGCACACGCCTCCTGAGAATCAGACTCTTTTAAGGTGTCTCAAATCAGGCTTCCAAAATGGAGGCACCCCCATCATTTTCTACATTTTTAGCTCGTCTCCTTTTTGTCAGGTTCAGGAGATTGTCTTCTTACCTGCGTGATCAGCGGGAGAGCCCCCAGAGATGGGAGCAGTAAAAAATCCTCACAGAGATTGAATTTGGGAGAAAATTATTATCTAGCTGTCATATTCCTCACACGAATGCTACCCTGGATCCTTTGCAGAAAGAATGAAGACAACATCCCTGCCCTTTGGTGCTTACAATCTAGGTTAGATACAATGTTGTAGAATATCAGGTGTGGAAGGGACCTCAGGAGATCATCTAGTCCAGCCCCCTTCTCAAAGCAGGACCAATCCCCAACTAAATCACCCAGAAGATTTTTGCCCTGTATCCCTAAATGGCCCCTTCAAGGATCAAACTTACAATTGTGGGTTTATCAGGCCAATGCTCAAACCACTGAGCTATCTCTCCTCCTATCCAAAGGTGTCAGGAAAGGGATGTTTCCACAAAGATCATTCTCAAGTTGGTTGCTGGTCGGACCTAGGTACCTGTATGGCCCCTTTGACATCATACCTAAACTCTCCACAATCTCCAATGGGTTCATCCTCACAACACCTCTGTGTGGTAGGGAAGGCCTGCCACTGAGGTATTAACTCCACTCTAGGGATTTTACCTAATTAAGAGCTCTCTCTCTCTCTCTCTCTCCACACACACAAAACTCTAGGGACCTTCGCCTGATTAGGAGCTACTATATATAGAGAGAGAGCTCCAGTTCTGTGTATACAGAGCGAGGGAGAGACAGAGTAGATATGCATGCATGCAAACATTGCAAACTCTACTGTCGTTCCTCCAGCACGGCTGCCTATAAAACCCATCAAAGATTCCTTTCACGTTCCCAGCCAGCACTGTGGCGCAACCAAACCTTTTGTCTCCGAGTTTGGCTTTTGGAATAGCTTCCAATCTTGTTCTCTCTCCGCCCTGGACTCCAGGCAACCTGGGAACCAGACTCCTGACCCTCTACCGCCATTAATGCAGTAGGCCGGTGGTTCTTAACATCTTTGGGGTCGGGGCTGAGCTTCCCCAACAGGGCCTCTGGGTGAAGCCCTGTGAAGCAAGCCGCAACCAGACAGAGGACCTTGCAAGGACCTTAGCCGTGTCTTCTGAACAGCACTGCAAGGGCACAGACTGGCAGTGCGTGCCGTCCTCCTTGAATGGAGATTACCCACCGCGCAGGCTGCGTGTGAGTCAGGCTTGCAAACCCTGCTCGAAGCACCTTCTGTGCAGAACCGCAAACCCTTTGGACTGGGGCAGACTCAGAGGCAGCAGACTTGCCCTCTAGCCGGTGGACGGTATTAGGGCTACCAGACACCATTGCTTTAGATTGGTCACGGGATCTAGTCCCAATGAAGGCCTATTCCACGCTATGGCAGAAAGAGATCTCCGGCAGCCAGCCAGTGTGATGTGACCACCCATGACCTATAGGACAATATCCTGGACAAACCTGACGTGAATGAAGCTTAGGAGTTCATTGTAGCAAACATGTCAGTGTTATGGGTCATGGTGGGAGCGCACAGGTCTCCAGGGAGGAGAGCTGACTCATGGAAAACCCCGGGACGCCTTCTGAGTGGCACAGGAGCATTTGAACTGATGTGACACCCTCAAGTTACGCTGGTTTCCCAGGGAATCTCTCGGGGGAAGGTGTACGCCGGTGAAACCCTCCAGTTACGCAGGAACTCCGCCTTTTGAAGCTTCACCCCGAGGGAGAGAGCTTTTGTCGGCTGATCTGCTGTTCCGTGAGGACTGATCAGAGACCCGAACCGTAGGAAGAAGTGACTCACGGATCCATGGGGATGCTTGCTCTAAGCCAAGGCAGGGGTGAACTTGTAACCGTAGAATACGCCCTGTGGGAGGTTGGCAGGCCCGTTCACCGCTGAGCGCTTGTTGGCATTGGGGTGATCTCTAGGAAGCTGATTATGTGTGTAGGTGCTTCGATTGTTTGTAATATGTTTTCTCTGTCATGCTGTCATCTTAAGGATAAATGTGCTTGCTTAGGAAGAGCTACAGGCAATTAGACTGTTTAAGGAAGGAAGGAAGGCAGAGCAGGCCTACTTAGGCTGTCTGCTTTGCTGGGGAATTCACAGTGCAGGCAGCATACAGTGTGGCCTGGAAAACCCCGTCAGGAGGGAGAGAGACACAAGTCTCCACCGAAGAGAGGTGATGGCCGGGGAGCTGGAATGTAAGATCGGCCACACAGGGTCAGACCGATGGTCCATCTAGCCCTGTACCCCGTCTTCTGAGAACTTGTTGAGGCATGATTTCCCTTTACAAAATCCAAGTTGACTCTTCCCCAACATCTCACGTTGATCTATGGGTCTGATCATTCTGCTCTTTCCCACCACTTCAATCCGTTTGCCTGGTCCTGAAGTTAGGCTCGCTGGCCTGTAATTGTCAGGATGGCCTCTGGATCCCTTTTTGAAAAGTCAGTGTCACATTCGCTGTCTCCCAGTTCTCTGGTGCAGAGGCGGGTTCCGGCGACAGGCTGCGCACCCCCCTTAGCAGTTCTGCAACTTCACATTTGAATTTGAGTTCCTTCAGAACTCTTGGCTGCATCCAAGCTGGGCCTGGTGACTTAGTGCTGTTTAGTTCATCAGTCTGTGCCAACATCTCCTCTGTTGACCCCTCAATCCGGGGCAGATCCCTAGAGACCTCTGCAGTGAAGACCGATGCAAAGAATTCACTTAGGGCTTGTCCTCACTGGGGTGGGAGATCGACGGCAGATACGCAACTTCAGCTACATGAATCATGTAGCTGAAGTTTGCGTATCTGCCGCCAACTTACCTGCCATCCCCACGGCGGCGGCAGTCGGCGGCGCGCTCCCCCCGTCGACTCCAGCTTGTGCCTCCCGGCAAGCTGGAGTTCCGGAGTCGACGGGGGAGCCTGGGGCGATCGATTTATCGTGTCTTAACAAGACGCGATAAATCGATCACCAGAAGATCGATCCCACGCGAGTGAAGACCAGCCCTTAGTTTCTCCACAATGGCTTAAGAGTGGGTGCCCTGGCTGGCCCCCGGAGGGAAGACGGGGCCAGTTGCCCTGAACGGTGACAACACTCGCTAATGCTAATTCTGGGCAGAATCAGGACTTTGTCTGACTGGCGCACAGAGGGGTCAGCAGCAAGATACCCTGGCTAGGTTGCTGCGGTGCTGAATCTATTGCTCATCAGGCTGACCAACGTTGTGTTCTAAGGGCTATAATAGCACAGATCAATATGAAATGAAATCCTAATAATCACAGCTTAGTCGGGCAGCCCTTAGCCAAGGACAGCTCTCCGGCAGCAGCAGGGGACTTTATCAGGCCTGGGAGAACCGAGGAAGGAACTGAGCGGAGGAATGTCCCCTAGATAACAACAACAATAAACTGGCCTTTTCCATCCTGCAGAGGAAGCCCTGAGCAGCTGGAGATTTCACCTTGGTCATATAGCACCGCTTCCCGAGGCTCCATTTATCACTAGCCGATCACCTCTACATGGAAACGATTTACACACCGAGGCTGTCGAGAGAGCATGGGCTGGGGTGTGTGTGTGTGTTTGCTCGCATGGAAGGAATGTGTCATTTCTCATTCTCATCCCTTGGGATTTCTCCAGCACCCTAAGGATCTCAAAACACTTTCCCATACGTTCATGGATTCACCCGCCCACCACCCTCAGGGTCGTCAGCAAGGGTTGTTATTGCACTTGGGAAACGGAGGATCGGGGGGACTTAGCCGGGGACACACAATGGGCCAGGAGTGGAGCTGGGAACAGACCAGTGGAGCTCAGGTTTGGTTATTTATTCACTAGATCACCCTTGCGCCTGGCAGGGTCCGAGGGCCCCGGCTCCGGCTCGAGCCCGAACGTCTACACTGCAATGAACGAGCCCCGTGGCCGAGCCCCGCGAGCCCGGGTCAGCTGGCACGGGCTAGCCGTGGATTTTTAATAGCAGTGTAGACATGCCCTGAGTGATCGGAGGATGAGCTCCCCTGGTCACTCCCCGCTCTCCATGCCAGGGCAGACGGCACTCTATTGCTCAGCCGTCGTTAGTGGGTCCCTGCCATTGTCCACGCCTATCCAGGGCAGTGGGTGGTGGGTTATGGGACCAGGCCTAGATCTCACTGCCGCCCGGAAGAAAGCTGTTCAGTAGCCTGCGTGGAGCTCTGCTCGGCCCGGGGGCTCCCCTTTGTGTCCCCTGCCAAATTCAAGCTCCTCTCGCTCACGTCTGAGTCTCGAGGCCGCTCGCCCCGGCCTTCCTATTCACGCTCTTTGCTCTGCCACCACGTCATGCCCAGCCGCTCCCCGGGGATCCATCTCCCACCCTCCCCTTCATGCAACCGTGGTGATGTCCCATGTCGGGAGCGCCCGCTGTATCCTGGGGCCGTAGGGTTCCTCTGTCTCCATCCCCAGCACCTCCCCATAGCCCTGTAGCCCCCTTCTCTGGGCTACTGCTCCCCCTTACAGCCAGATTCCGCCCCAGGCTTCCTTCAGGTGAATGGATCTGTGTCCCGGCTGTGTCTGTCTCTCTGTCTTCCTTAGGAGTCCAGCTTCTTGTGGCACTTGTCCCAGGTCTGATCCTGCATCCATCGCAGTCAATGGTACATCTCTCGATCCCTCTGTGCTCAGTGGAATTAGTCCGTCCCCTGGGCAGCAGGGCTGGCTGAGACAACAAGGACTTAATAGCTATGGAGACAGACTGTCCCTTGGGCTCTAGACCGGGGACCTCCAGGTTAGAATCGTAGGCAAAATTGTGGGGTCGTTTGCTCTGTGTCTGTCCCTATTATGTGCTTTTCATGGTTCGAGGGCAGCCAGACGGGGCCCCTGCTTGCCCCGTGCTGGCTTTGAAGGAGAATGGTGCCACTGATCAGAGCATTAATTGAACGGGGCCTTCCACAGTCTGTGTGTTAACGAGCCAGAAGACGACGAAGGGATTTTTTTGATAGAGATCTATAAAATCATGACTGCTGTAGAGGAAGCGACTAAAAAAATGTTATTGACCTCTTCACTTAACACAAGAACCAGAGGTCACTCGATGACATTAACAGGCAGCAGGTTTAAAACAAACAGAAGGAAGTATTTCTTCACACAAGGCACAGTCAACCTGTGGAACTCATTGCCGGGGGATGTTGTGAAGGCCAAAAGTATAACTGGGTTCAGAAAAGATTTAGATAAGTTCCTGGAGGATGGATCCAAAGCTGGCTATTAGCCAGGAGGAGCAGGGATGCAACCCTGGTGACTCTAAACCGCTGACTGCCAGTAGCTGGAACTGACAACAGAGGATGGATCACTCGAAATTTCCCTGTTTGGTTTATTTCCTCTGAAGCATTTGGCACTGTCAGAGAAAGCGTACTGGGCTGGATGGAGCATTGGTCTCTCCCAGTATGGCTAAACGTATGTTCTTATTGGTTACTGTGTGTTGGAATACAGTCGCAGGTGCATAGAAATGAGCGTTTGTTTGTACCACCTGTGCCTCATGCCATATGCACAATACTCTGGCATCACAGCTGGTTCCCACTCGGCTACTCCTTTGTCCTGCTCCATTGTGCTTTCTGCCAGGAAGACAGTAGCATCAACACATATGTGTTCAGGTGGAAAATCGCTCCCGATTGACGTGGCTCATTGAGGTGTGCTGGGTTTCTTTAGAGTCTGAGTTCATGCCACTGCAATATCTGTTCAGACGTCTTCAGTGTCATGGCAAATGCAGGGAGGAAAAAGTCAAAGATTCTCCTCTTAATGGCTGAAAACACACAAGAGCAACAGCCATTAAGGAGCTTTCTAATTTCATGGGCCAATCAGCTTTTAATGGCCGCTTTATTATTCATTTGTTATTTCTTAAGCACTGATGATGGGTAATGAAAACCACTTCCTGGGCCTGTGAAGATCTGCAGCTATCAACCATCTCTCTCTCTCTCTCTCTTCTTATTAATGACTTTTCAACAGGTTCTAGGCACCTGTCTTGGGAGGCCCTTTCATGGTTAGCACACGCCTCCTGAGAATCAGACTCTTTTAAGGTGTCTCAAATCAGGCTTCCAAAATGGAGGCACCCCCAGCTCGTCTCCTTTTTGTCAGGTTCAGGAGATTGTCTTCTTACCTGCGTGATCAGCGGGAGAGCCCCCAGAGATGGGAGCAGTAAAAAATCCTCACAGAGATTGAATTTGGGAGAAAATTATTATCTAGCTGTCATATTCCTCACACGAATGCTACCCTGGATCCTTTGCAGAAAGAATGAAGACAACATCCCTGCCCTTTGGTGCTTACAATCTAGGTTAGATACAATGTTGTAGAATATCAGGTGTGGAAGGGACCTCAGGAGATCATCTAGTCCAGCCCCCTTCTCAAAGCAGGACCAATCCCCAACTAAATCACCCAGAAGATTTTTGCCCTGTATCCCTAAATGGCCCCTTCAAGGATCAAACTTACAATTGTGGGTTTATCAGGCCAATGCTCAAACCACTGAGCTATCTCTCCTCCTATCCAAAGGTGTCAGGAAAGGGATGTTTCCACAAAGATCATTCTCAAGTTGGTTGCTGGTCGGGCCTAGGTACCTGTATGGCCCCTTTGACATCATACCTAAACTCTCCACAATCTCCAACGGGTTCATCCTCACAACACCTCTGTGTGGTAGGGAAGGCCTGCCACTGAGGTATTAACTCCACTCTAGGGATTTTACCTAATTAAGAGCTCTCTCTCTCTCTCTCTCTCCACACACACAAAACTCTAGGGACCTTCGCCTGATTAGGAGCTACTATATATAGAGAGAGAGCTCCAGTTCTGTGTATACAGAGCGAGGGAGAGACAGAGTAGATATGCATGCATGCAAACATTGCAAACTCTACTGTCGTTCCTCCAGCACGGCTGCCTATAAAACCCATCAAAGATCCCTTTCACGTTCCCAGCCAGCACTGTGGCGCAACCAAACCCTTTGTCTCCGAGTTTGGCTTTTGGAATAGCTTCCATCTTGTTCTCTCTCCGCCCTGGACTCCAGGCAACCTGGGAACCAGACTCCTGACCCTCTACCGCCATTAATGCAGTAGGCCGGTGGTTCTTAACATCTTTGGGGTCAGGGCTGAGCTTCCCCGACAGGGCCTCTGGGTGGAGCCCTGTGAAGCAAGCCGCAACCAGACAGAGGACCTTGCAAGGACCTTAGCCGTGTCTGCCGAACAGTGCTGCAAGGGCGCAGACTGGCAGTGCGTGCCGTCCTCCTTGAATGGAGATTACCCACCGCGCAGGCTGCGTGTGAGTCAGGCTTGCAAACCCTGCTCGAAGCACCTTCTGTGCAGAACCGCAAACCCTTTGGACTGGGGCAGACTCAGAGGCAGCAGACTTGCCCTCTAGCCGGTGGACGGTATTAGGGCTACCAGACACCATTGCTTTAGATTGGTCACGGGATCTAGTCCCAATGAAGGCCTATTCCACGCTATGGCAGAAAGAGATCTCCGGCAGCCAGCCAGTGTGATGTGACCACCCATGACCTATAGGACAATATCCTGGACAAACCTGACGTGAATGAAGCTTAGGAGTTCATTGTAGCAAACATGTCAGTGTTATGGGTCATGGTGGGAGCGCACAGGTCTCCAGGGAGGAGAGCTGACTCATGGAAAACCCCGGGACGCCTTCTGTGTGGCACAGGAGCATTTGAACTGATGTGACACCCTCAAGTTACGCTGGTTTCCCAGGGAATCTCTCGGGGGAAGGTGCACGCCGGTGAAACCCTCCAGTTACGCAGGAACTCCGCCTTTTGAAGCTTCACCCCCGAGGGAGAGAGCTTTTGTCGGCTGATCTGCTGTTCCGTGAGGACTGATCAGAGACCCGAACCGTAGGAAGAAGTGACTCACGGATCCATGGGGATGCTTGCTCTAAGCCAAGGCAGGGGTGAACTTGTAACCGTAGAATACGCCCTGTGGGAGGTTGGCAGGCCCGTTCACCGCCGAGCGCTTGTTGGCATTGGGGTGATCTCTAGGAAGCTGATTATGTGTGTAGGTGCTTCGATTGTTTGTAATATGTTTTCTCTGTCATGCTGTCATCTTAAGGATAAATGTGCTTGCTTAGGAAGAGCTACAGGCAATTAGACTGTTTAAGGAAGGAAGGAAGGCAAAGCAGGCCTACTTAGGCTGTCTGCTTTGCTGGGGAATTCACAGTGCAGACAGCATACAGTGTGGCCTGGAAAACCCCGTCAGGAGGGAGAGAGACACAAGTCTCCACCGAAGAGAGGTGATGGCCGGGGAGCTGGAATGTAAGATCGGCCACACAGGGTCAGACCGATGGTCCATCTAGCCCTGTACCCCGTCTTCTGAGAACTTGTTGAGGCATGATTTCCCTTTACAAAATCCAAGTTGACTCTTCCCCAACATCTCACGTTGATCTACGGGTCTGATCATTCTGCTCTTTCCCACCACTTCAATCCGTTTGCCTGGTCCTGAAGTTAGGCTCGCTGGCCTGTAATTGTCAGGATGGCCTCTGGATCCCTTTTTGAAAAGTCAGCGTCACATTCGCTGTCTCCCAGTTCTCTGGTGCAGAGGCGGGTTCCGGCGACAGGCTGCGCACCCCCCTTAGCAGTTCTGCAACTTCACATTTGAATTTGAGTTCCTTCAGAACTCTTGGCTGCATCCAAGCTGGGCCTGGTGACTTAGTGCTGTTTAGTTCATCAGTCTGTGCCAACATCTCCTCTGTTGACCCCTCAATCCGGGGCAGATCCCTAGAGACCTCTGTAGTGAAGACCGATGCAAAGAATTCACTTAGGGCTTGTCCTCACTGGGGTGGGAGATCGACGGCAGATACGCAACTTCAGCTACATGAATCATGTAGCTGAAGTTTGCGTATCTGCCGCCAACTTACCTGCCATCCCCACGGCGGCGGCAGTCGGCGGCGCGCTCCCCCCGTCGACTCCAGCTTGTGCCTCCCGGCAAGCTGGAGTTCCGGAGTCGACGGGGGAGCCTGGGGCGATCGATTTATCGTGTCTTAACAAGACGCGATAAATCGATCACCAGAAGATCGATCCCACGCGAGTGAAGACCAGCCCTTAGTTTCTCCACAATGGCTTAAGAGTGGGTGCCCTGGCTGGCCCCCGGAGGGAAGACGGGGCCAGTTGCCCTGAACGGTGACAACACTCGCTAATGCTAATTCTGGGCAGAATCAGGACTTTGTCTGACTGGCGCACAGAGGGGTCAGCAGCAAGATACCCTGGCTAGGTTGCTGCGGTGCTGAATCTATTGCTCATCAGGATGACCAACGTTGTGTTCTAAGGGCTATAATAGCACAGATCAATATGAAATGAAATCCTAATAATCACAGCTTAGTCGGGCAGCCCTTAGCCAAGGACAGCTCTCCGGCAGCAGCAGGGGACTTTATCAGGCCTGGGAGAACGAGGAAGGAACTGAGCGGAGGAATGTCCCCTAGATAACAACAACAATAAACTGGCCTTTTCCATCCTGCAGAGGAAGCCCTATGCAGCTGGAGATTTCACCTTGGTCACATAGCACCGCTTCCCGAGGCTCCATTTATCACTAGCCGATCACCTCTACATGGAAACGATTTACACACCGAGGCTGTCGAGAGAGCATGGGCTGGGGTGTGTGTGTGTGTTTGCTCGCATGGAAGGAATGTGTCATTTGTCATTCTCATCCCTTGGGATTTCTCCAGCACCCTAAGGATCTCAAAACACTTTCCCATACGTTCATGGATTCACCGGCCCACCACCCTCAGGGTCGTCAGCAAGGGTTGTTATTGCACTTGGGAAACGGAGGATCGGGGGGACTTAGCCGGGGACACACAATGGGCCAGGAGTGGAGCTGGGAACAGACCAATGGAGCTCAGGTTTGGTTATTTATTCACTAGATCACCCTTGCGCCTGGCAGGGTCCGAGGGCCCCGGCTCCGGCTCGAGCCCGAACGTCTACACTGCAATGAACGAGCCCCGTGGCCGAGCCCCGCGAGCCCGGGTAGGCTGGCACGGGCTAGCCGTGGATTTTTAATAGCAGTGTAGACATGCCCTGAGTGATCGGAGGATGAGCTCCCCTGGTCACTCCCCGCTCTCCATGCCAGGGCAGACGGCGCTCTATTGCTCAGCCGTCGTTAGGAGCGGTTGTGGGTCCCTGCCATTGTCCACGCCTATCCAGGGCAGTGGGTGGTGGGTTATGGGACCAGGCCTAGATCTCACTGCCGCCCGGAAGAAAGCTGTTCAGTAGCCTGCGTGGAGCTCTGCTCGGCCCGGGGGCTCCCCTTTGTGTCCCCTGCCAAATTCAAGCTCCTCTCGCTCACGTCTGAGTCTCGAGGCCGCTCGCCCCGGCCTTCCTATTCACGCTCTTTGCTCTGCCACCACGTCATGCCCAGCTGCTCCCCGGGGATCCATCTCCCACCCTCGCCTTCATGCAACCGTGGTGATGTCCCATGTCGGGAGCGCCCGCTGTATCCTGGGGCCGTAGGGTTCCTCCGTCTCCATCCCCAGCACCTCCCCATAGCCCTGTAGCCCCCTTCTCTGGGCTACTGCTCCCCCTTACAGCCAGATTCCGCCCCAGGCTTCCTTCAGGTGAATGGATCTGCGTCCCGGCTGTGTCTGTCTCTCTGTCTTCCTTAGGAGTCCAACTTCTTGTGGCACTTGTCCCAGGTCTGATCCTGCATCCATCGCAGTCAATGGTACATCTCTCAATCCCTCTGTGATCAGTGGAATTAGTCCGTCCCCTGGGCAGCAGGGCTGGCTGAGACAACAAGGACTTAATAGCTATGGAGACAGACTGTCCCTGGGCTGTAGACCGGGGACTTCCAGGTTAGAATCGTAGGCAAAATTGTGGGGTCGTTTGCTCTGTGTCTGTCCCTATCATGTGCTTTTCATGGTTCGAGGGCAGCCAGACGGGGCCCCTGCTTGCCCCGTGCTGGCTTTGAAGGAGAATGGTGCCGCTGATCAGAGCATTAATTGAACGGGGCCTTCCACAGTCTGTGTGTTAACGAGCCAGAAGCCAGACGTTCAGGGAGGCTAATGGCTTAATGAGAGCCGCAGTAAAAGGCCTGGGCCCCGGCAATTCAACTGGGAATGAAGGAAACATCTGCTCCTTGTTGGGATGTCGGTTCAGCCAGGATGGAGTGCGGTGGCCTGTCACCATTCGTCAGCCCGGCAGAGCCCGGCGATTAATTACAGCCAATAGCTGCTTCCTTTCATATAAATATGTGCATATTGCAATTAGCGAGGGGTAGCTCTTCTATTGCTAATTAGAGGAGCTGGCAGACACTTTGCAGGAAGAAATATTGCCACTGGAGGAGCCGGAGCCACCAGCTTCACAGAGAATTTAGGAGAGATGAGATGTGCTAGCTAGACAGACGTTAAGGAGGAAAGCTCCCTACTTATCCACACAGCCACACCAACACCGCTCTAACCTAATCCCCCAGCAGGCTTGAACCCAGTACCTTTAACACTAGAACACAGCCACTGGTGCCAAAGGAGTAACTCCATTTGCTGCTAGAAGTAGTAGGTTGTTACTGTCTTACGAGACAGCCATTCTTGGGGGTCATGGCACATGCTTTGCCAGTCAGTTACTTGGTGCATCTCATCTCTAGGGGGAAAGAAGGAAGCTCCCTCTCCATGCCCATGACCCTGGCCCCCTCACCTGGGTTATGAAGCTGAGTGATGGGATGTCTAATGGGAGTGCCCAGGTTCTGCTCACAGCCTCGGTCACTGAGACCCAGGATCAAGTAGTGTTGGTTAACCTCTCCTCCGTGGTTGCAAATCAATGGAGCACCTTCCACGTCAATGGTGTTTAAAGCCAGCCAAGAGCCTGGTCTGCTGGGTAGCCTGCTGCTGCCTCTCCAGTGAGCTCGGTGCTCCGGCTCCAAAGACGCTCTCTTTACCAGAAAGCCCGTTTCCAGCTGGGACATTCCTGGGATTTATGAACCAACCCCAACTAAATCAGACCAGCCAGGGCTCTGCCAAGTCTGCGCCTTGGATGCTGACATGGGAGGAAAATGAATTGGGAACTGTAGCAAAGCGATGACTCACTGGCGCAGCGCCTCCTGCTGGTTGTCCTGAGAATTAGCTCATTTCAGCTCTGGAGCGCCTCCTGGTGGCTGGTGTCTCCCCTGCCGCTGGCCCCATGTCTCTCCTGGACCCCGGTGCCCTTTTATCTTGGGGTGCTGCCCCCTGGCAGTACCCCACACTCTGGGTTTCCTCACCCAGGGGAACCCCCAACCCTCTAAACCCACCTTGTCTCAGTGGCTACTGTCAGTCGTCATCTAGCCCCCGTTGACTGGGGCAAACTGCAGTCTGTAATAGCTACTCATCACTGGCAAGGAGTTAGGACCTGCTGCCTCTGCCTATCCCCGGATTTCTCCTCTGCAGTCCGAGTACCTCCATAACTCTTCGCCAAGGCCTGTAGCCTGGGGGTTTACCAGACTGGAGCTCCCCAGCTCCCTTTGCGCTATTCCCCAGCCCTGCTCTGCTTCAGGTACCTTGCTCTCAGGCAGCCAGGTCCTTCTTCCTCCAGAGCTGGAGAGAGACTCCTCCAGCTTCTGGCCCACAGCCCTCTTATAGGGCCAGCTGTGGCCTGACTGGGGTGTGGCCCTAACTGCGCCGGCTTCCCCAATCAGCTTTCCCAGCCACGAACCCTCTCCAGGGCTGCTTTCAACCCGTTCTGCCGAAGTGGGAGCAGAAGGGAGGGGAATGGGTTTGCAGGGAGGAGGGAATACAGGTGGGGCTTTTAAGCAGTGTTTCCCCAGCTTTCTCTACAAAGCCAACACGACTGGACCATCTGTCTCTGTACCCACAGGGGCTTTCTAATGCCTGTGGTTTCCCCCCGGCCATGCATGGTCCCTCCAGCTGCGGCAGGAGCATGGACCAGAGGTTGTAACACCCAAACGAAGCAGCTCTCAGCTGGTTTTTCACACCGAGCTCAGCTTTGTACAGGCCGTGCGGAGAAGGGGTGAGGTTGGGTTTTTCCAGCGCAGCCCGGCTCATCCCTTTAATCACACAATTAGCCTCTGTGACCTTTTCTTCCTTCTCTCCTTTTGAGCGCGGTGGCGGAGGTTTCTCACTGTGCTGTCAGGAGCAGAAGCGAGCAGGGGCCCTTGGATCAAAGCATGTTTGAGATGCTGTCATAACAACACTCCCCCCCCCCCCCAAGTCCTGCTGGGTGTTCAGAGGAGCAAGTTCGTCCCTTAAAGGGCTCCTGCTTTGTAAAGATCAGGCAAAGCCCACCTCAGCTCAGCAGCTGACCCAATGGAGCCCAAAGGAAGAAGGAAAAGGCCCCATGACCCCAAATGTTCTGACTTGGGTGTAAAAGTTCCCGAGACTGAAAAGTCTTAGATCCAGATTGACAGTTCCTGAGGCTGATTCACTGCTGCGTTACTCCACGTTTCTTGTAACTCCACTGAAACCAACGGCATTATACTGGAGTAATGCAGGGTGAACCAGTATTCTAGGAGAAGCTTCCTGTCAGGACGGCTCAAGGAAACCATTGGGAGACTTCCAGAGAGGGATTTCGTAGGGTTTACGGCCAGGAGGGACTATGAGATCTAGTCTGATGTCCACCCAGATACCCCTGTACTAAGACCAATGATGTTATTTATGCCAAAGATTTCAGGCCTAGCCTGTTTGGCATGGCAGAGAACAGGAAAGACCAAGAGGCCATCAATGGATAAAACTGTGCTGGACCCAAAAGTCTACTGGCAGAAATGTCGATGGGAATAACACTCCCAGCGAGTCCCCTTGATGTTAAAACATCAGACTCCCCGTGGGAGTGGAGCTGCTCCGAACATGGAGAAAATGTCCATGGAAATTCTTCCATTTTTCATTCAACTTTTGAAATTTTTCAACAGGTCTAAGAACATTTGGAATCACACCAAAGTACACACTCGGGAGTGACATTTTGCTTAACTCCTGTTATATGTAATACCACATCACCCCAACTTTTCCCAGCGTACCGTGTAGGGTTCAGACCGTTTAGAATATATAGAGAGAATATATACACAGAGAGAGAGAGAGAAACCCCAATTTTTACAAATTAACCCAGTAATCCAAAGTACAGCATGTATAAAATGTCCTGCTGTGAAATCATGTATTAAGAAGCAACTAAACTTGAAGCAATTCAAGCAAACAGACGAGCAATAATAGCTATTTTTAATTATTGGACTCATAGTAGCACCTTGAGGCCTGCACTGAGATTGGGCCCAGTTGTGCTAGGTACTGTACATAGAGCCTACCCTCTAAATAGACACACCAGGGAGAGGAAACAGAGACGGGAAGTAACTTGCCTGAGAGCACACGGTAAGTCAGTACTGGGAATAGGAGCCGGGTCTTTTGACGAGTGGGTATAGCTCCCATAGAACGCACAGCCGTTCCCTATTAGTTAGAATGGCAGGCTGGCCAAATCTGGTAACGAGAACGGTCCAGGTTCAAAGAGTTTACCGTCTAAAAAGGACACATCATGAGAGACAACAGTAGAGGACAGGGAGAGGGAGGAGAGGTTAATGGGAAAGATAGCAAGGAAAGACGTGTCCTGGGAAGAAGTAGGCTTGAGAAGACAAGGGAAAGGCAGTGAGTTGTGGAGGCCTATGGCCTAGTAACTAGTGTGTTTGACCAGGACTCAGGAGAGCTGGGTTTTACTCTTGACTCTGCCACTGGTAGGCTGGGTGACCTTGTGCAAGTCCCTTCAGCTGGCAGTGTGCCTCAGTTTCCCCTTTTTATAGCGCTTTGAGATCTTCAAGCACTAGGTGTAAGGGTGGTGGACAGGAAGTGGGCTAGGATCTGCCCCAAATGTGGACAGCCAGCATGATAGGAGAGTTAGGGTAGCAAATGAGAGAAAACCATCAAGACTCAGATTCTGCCACCTTCGGTCCGGATGAGCTGCAGTTTGTCCCACTGATTCTAGTCAGGGTCCTGTGAAGTAAGGCAGCCAGAAGGAAGAGATGGGGAGGGAGATTACATTGGCCTTTGTGCTTCCTAAACTACCTAGTAAGGTTGTGAATCATGCTTTTGTCCTGTTTGCAAATGTGCTGGCCACAGGGCTGAGGTGTGGCTGGCTGCAGAAGTGAAAACATCCCACACTGTGGCTCAAATCAGCGCCAAGCTCAGTTCCCTCTGAAATTCCAGCCTTATCCAAAGGGCCTTTTGCTAGCCCCTGGAGCGCTCTGTGTGCCCTACTTTCCCTCTTTGGAAATAATCAGAGAACTTTATATAAATGTCCTGATTTGCAAGTTTGAAAAAAAAACAAACCAACCCAAAACACCCAAGCCTGCTTATTGCCCATTGCATAAAGCATTAATGACAAGTAATAGCTTACACGGGTTTGATTTTATTACACTTAAATGAGTAATTCTCATCTCTCCCCCTGTGCCCGAGAGAGCTGGAAGAGGACAAAAGTGATGGTGCCGGAGTTCAGTTGGATCTCTCAAATCCGCCCTGTCAAAATCCTACACCCTGGATTGTATTAAATAAGTCATACTCGGCACACGCAACTGCGGGGCCTGGACAAGATTCATTAATATTTGCGAGGCGCTCCGGTGATGAGAGTGTTTTAGAAGAACATCGCAGAGGGAGAGAGAGACATAGCAGCTGGAAAAAAAATTGTCTCAGCTTTGTTGAGATGGCCTCTTTCTTTCCTGCCTTGTAATTGTCAAGGCACATTACATTCACCATCAGCAACACATCCCTTCCCTCAGCTAAAGCATCAGGTAGTAGTAGTAGCTGTGTGTGAGCCCAATGTTGTCCTCTAGTGGTGGGAGTCAGAGAGCCTGGCAAACTAAAGTTACTACTATTAGTAACCGCTACACAATCTCCCCCTTAGCTCCGAGCTCTGCAGGCCTGGTTCTGCAGGTGTGCGCTTCTAGTCCTGTCTTCCAGTGTGCTTTCTATAGGACTGGTGTCTGCAATCCGCAGTCCATAGATTGCTCACAGTGTGTCTCCAGCCAGTCGGGCCTATTTCAGGGCGGCATCTAAACCTCCAAACGGAAAGAGCAGCAGGGAGTTAAAAGCCACCAGTGCTGGTGGGATGGGCTTGCAAGCATCACACACGTAATGCCCCTTTGCCGGTTGGGCTAGTGGGGTTGTTTTTGCAGCTCGCTGGCAAGTCTTGTGTCCCAAGAGCTGTTAAGAAAGGTATAGAAACCTATCAGTGATAGGAGCCTGGGAGAGACAGAGAAGGGGTGTGAGCTAGCAGGGGTGCTTCCGGGGTGCTAGAATGGGCGATAACGCGAAAACGGTGTAAATCTGTCCTTGATGGCAACCACCATCTCATAGGGTTGCAAGAGAATTTAGTCTCCATGGACCCTTTCAATCCCGAAAATTAAAACGAGGCTGAGTCATGGTGTATCTCAAGGTCCGGTTTAGCAAAGAATTCACAGATGCTTAAAGAAATGATGAATCAGTTGTTCCAGAGGTCAATAGGCAGCTTATAACCATCATATAACACCTTCTAATAAGCTACCTCTAGCACATTGGACTTGTGACTGCAACATGCTTATCATATCCATTAATCACTTATTAACCCATTATAAACGGATACAATATAAAGCATAAGCCTGGCCACTGAATACCACTAAGACGGCAGGAACTTAAGGTCCGTACTGACTAACCTGGGTTGGATTTAGGGTGACTAGATGTCCTGATTTTATCGGGACAGTCCTGAGTTTTGGGTCTTTTTCTTATATCGGCTCCTATTATCCCCCACCCCCATCCTGATTTTTCACATTTGCTGTCTGGTCACCCTAGCTGGATTCAAAGCGGTGACCTAGAAGTGAAAGGTTCTGTTTTCCCACTACCAGTCTCACCTGCCAGCCGTTCATCAAATGTTATTAATGGACAGTACAATTTCCTGCCCCTGACATTACCCAATAAACTCCTTGGCATTAAGGCACCAATTGCACCAAGCACTGTTATTGATTATATCCAGCCTCTATTGAGCCAGTTACTTGTGCTTTTTCTCGCAGGAATCCTCATGGCTCTGGGTTTTTCAGCATTCGACCCTGAAATATTCCCACCAAAATCGATGCAGCTCTCAGGCAAAGGGACGTGCGACTGTTATTCATATTATTGAACCACCGGATGACAGCAGCAGTGAGACGCTTTAAGAAAAAAGGCCCCATGCCTAGTATAAAAGCCTGTCAGTAGAAGCACAACTCAATCAAATATCCCTGAGCCATCTACTCACTGCACGTCCTTGTCTGTTTCCCTCTCTCCTGTCGGAAGGACACTTATTGCGTGTCCCGCTTAGCGATGGAGAGATGCCACAGATATTGTCCACAAATATTTTCAGACTTTTAAATGAATTTCGTTCCGCCGGGTTCACATCCCTTTCGCGTTTACTTTCTGCGAAGCGTTTACCGAAGGCGTTTGCTGGAAGGAATGTTCCCTGGGCAAGCGGATGACGTGGAAATAAAAAACACCACATTTGTAGCCAGGAGGAGGGCGGGAAGCATGGTCTCATGGCTGGAACATTCACTGGGGCACAAGAAACCTGGGGTCTCTTCCTACTTTAGGTACAGATTCCCCATCTGTGCCTCAGTTTCCCACCTCTAAAAATGGGGATAGTTCCTCTGGTCTCAGATACCACAGTGATGAAGGCTAGATTAGTATCCCTAGGGAGAGCATTTGTGCCAGACAGAGGGTTGCTCTCATCCAGTCAGAGAACAGGGCCATTCACCCCCCTGTTCATTTGTGGCTGTGTTCGGCCCAAGTCCCAGCCTCTGCTCTTTGGGGCTTTTTGTTTGCATGGCACCCAGCACAATGGGTCTTATTGGCCCTAGCAAGCTACCGTAATAAATAACAGGAATGACAATGCCCTGGGTCCTGCGTAGCCAGCGTGAATACTGAAAACGTGCAACAAACACCGACCACAGCCCAGCTACGGAACCAAGCGTTTTCTCTGCAGAGACTGGCGAATAAACTCAAAGAACAGAAAGACTTGGGGTCAGAACAGAAGGGGGCGGGGCTGTCAGAGGGCGGGGAACAGCCGGTTGAATAGGGACAGGGGTCCCAGCGGGGCAGTCAGGAAGGAGAAGGGGGGGCTTGGATACAGTGGTGGTGGGCAGTCAGCGCAGGGGGGGTGGTGTCTGGGGGCAGTCGGGGGATAGGGAGAAGGGGTGGTTGGATGGGCAGGGGTCCCGGGGGGTGCAGTCAGGAATGAGAAGAGGGATTGTATGGGGTGGTGGTGGGCAGTCAGGGATGGTGGTCAGGTGACACGGAAGGGTGGATGGGGTAGGGGTCCCAGAGGGGCCGTAAGGGGACAGGGAACAGGGTGGGTTGGAGCATTTCACTGCTCTTATAAACTGTTCTTCCTGCTGTACCACTCAAACCAGGCCTGATAGCAACAGCTCAGTGGATGCAGCCATCCATCAGCTTCGGTATTAATACAGCACCGCGTTCCAAAGCCCATGGTAGTCAAGCGAAAGGCTCCAATGGCGTTTGAAGGCGTCTGATTCCGGTAGCCCCTGGCACACTGTCCTGTCACTGTAATCCTGCCGGGCCAGGTATTAATTACAACACTCCTGTGGCTGGGAGGAGAGGTGCAGTCCTCACTCCACGTCACCCGTCAACGCGTTAGAGTCGTTTGATGGGTTCCCACAGACAAGGGAAAGAAAAACAAAAGGCCGACGGATTTCATCTTCCCGGCCCCCCTCTCACACAGCTTCTCTCCCTAGGTTGCCACGGCAACTCGTTTCTAGGCTGCTACCCGGACGACAGCTACTGCATTTTTTAACAGCTCAGCGATTAATCATCATCCTTTCACAGGCTCTCCTCCCTCCTGAGCAAAGGAATGGGATGGTCTTCAAATGACAGGGGATGCAAACACCCAGGGGGCTGTCTGCTAGTGGTCAGTGCGCATTACAGGGATGCTACCTGCCCACTCCCCAGAGGAGATGTGTCAGGTACAGCCTTGCTACTAGACAGCTCGCTCTGTCGCGGCTCATGCGTCTAGCTCTGGAGGTTACAGGTTCAGTCCCTGGTGTGTCACCAAAGATAGTGGCCATTTCTCCAATACTCTGAATTTTCCTGTCACTAACCTTCCGCCGGGTATGATTCTATCTGCTCTGACTCATGCATTTCATCCTGTCTCTCTTTGTATTGTCTTCACTCACATTACGCTTGTGGAGCAGGGACTGCCTCTAGGTGTTCGTACAGCTCCATGCACACCTGTCAGTACGGGCTGCGCTGTAATAAATCCATAATCTCATGCTAGCGAAAGAGAATGGGCCAGGGGACCTAGCAAACGATTGGGCATGGGGATAGCTGAGATGTAGCTTTTCGGTGACTTGCTGAAGTTGGACATGTCCCGTGACCTCTCTGTACCTCTAACCCTCCAGCTGTACAATGGGGATAATAAAACCTCCTGCACCTGCCAGCGGTACTGGGAGGATAAATTCCTCAGGGTCAGGGTGGTGCTTAGGAAGGACTTGAGCCTACGCTCATCAAAGCCGATGGCAAAGCTCCCACTGCCTCTAATGGCGCAAGCTCAGAGCCCCCTGCGGGGATGGGCGCCAGTTAAGTATCCAAAGAGATGTGGGATCCAGCGGCCCGCGCGGTTCTGGTTTAGTTCTCAGCATTTAAGCCACGTTTCATGCCAGGGCGGTCAGGGCGGGTGAGACGGTTGGGAAAACGCTTCACCTGAGCTGCTAATTCTCCATAATGAAGACAAATCAGAACGAACCTTTCAATGCACTTATTACACCATCCAGATCAAGGCAAAGCACGTTTGTTTGTACGAGAAAAAGGTGCAAAAGTGGCCCATGAACTCCAAGCTAATTTTTCCCTTCCCTGTTTTTTTAAAAGTGATTTGTAAGCTGTTGGGGGCAGGTACCATCTCTTTTTACTCTGTGTATGTACAGCACCGAGCGCTATGGATCCTGGTCAACACGTCGGGCTCCTACAAGCTACTGCGATGCTTTTAATAATGATAGGAGATGAACTGCTGGCCAAGGAGGGACTGAAGATCTCTATTTATCCCTTGAACAGGTAAGTCCCTCACAGCTAACCACACATGACTACTTAGAGGACACATTCCTGGTCCCCTAGACAACAGTAGCCAATCTCTCCTGGGCTTCTGCATCGTACCTGCTGGCGTACCTGTCTGCTATCACACTGGTGGGGTTTCTTTTATGTTCTGTCTCTCTCATTGCCCCCACGGTAATTTGGGACTAGTCCCCTTGAGAGGAAGGTCTCCCTATCCCATCACCACCGTCATGAGCCCCGCTCTTCCTTCTCTTTCCCCCCGATCTTTCCGGTCCAGACGAGGAGCCGTGAGGCTGTGGTTTGGATGCTGGAAGGAAATGAGGGACAAGAGCTGAAACACGCCATGCGTGTCCTCCTGCCCACTCCTCTGAGTAGCTCCGAGAGGTGATTTGATGGGAGGTGGCAATTGCGGGGGAGGGGAAATGGCTGCAAACAGGCCGCTTCAATATTAAGGTCAAGGAAGCCTTTAAAAAACAACCCCTCCGAATCGCCGCCTGCTTTCCACGGGGGGAGTGGTGCTGGGGATCTGCTGCCTGACATTTCTAATTATCACATGGCGTAGGAGCGTCGAGGCGCCTGTGGAGAGCATCCCAAGCCGTGCGGGTGTGAATGACTAATGAGCATTGGTGTTGGCTGGGTGTGCTCCCCCAGCCTTAGCCGCTCGGAGATGACAGCGCCTGGCCTCAACCAGAGGGTCTGCAATCTCTCCTATCCATAGATGTCTTCTAATGGGGCTCAGGGCAGGAAGGGGAGGATGGCTCAATGGGCAGAGCACTAGAGCACGACCCAGGAGAATTGGTTTCAATTGTCAGCTCCGCTACAGATGCCCTGCGTGACCTTGGGAGAGTCACATAATCTTCCCCGTGCCTTGGTTTCCCACTTGTAAGATGGGGGTGACGGTTCTCTACCCTCGCAGGGGTGTTGTGAAGCTAACCTCTGTTAATGCTGCTGGGGTGCCCAGGTGCTGAGCTGAGGAGGGTCAGGGGAGAACGGGGGATGAAAGGCCAGAGTGCGCAACAAAATGACCTGTATCGATCACCGCACCTGCGAATCGGGGGACTGTGGGTCACATCTCTGCTGGCCTTGCAAGGCAGCAAGTAGCCGTGCTCCTGAGTGTGTTAATTGATGGCCTCGGTCCAGCTCCTAACGGTGAGGTGTTTCTATGGCAACTGGTGCTGACTGGAGCTCCTGCGTTGTCCTCTCAGCAAAGAAGCCAGAGTGAAGGCTTGGGCCAATGAAGGCTGAACTGCTCTCTGACCCCAGGAATCAGCCCTGCCGGGGATGGCACTGGAGATGGAGGTATAAGCAGTGTGGGGAAAGCCTGCAGATTCGGATTCCTAGAATCATAGAAGATCAAGGCTGGAAGGGACCTCAGGAGATCATCTAGTCCAACCCTCTGCTCAAAGCAGGACCAATCCCCAACTAAATCATCCCAGCCAGGGCTTTGTCAAGCCGGGCCTTAAAAACCTCTAAGGAAGGAGATTCCATCACCTCCCTAGGAAACCCATTCCAGTGCTTCACCACCCTACTAGGGAAAAAGGTTTTCCTAATATCCGAACTAAACCTCCCCCACCGCAAGCTGAACCAGTGAAGTCAGCAACAGACTTCCCGTCGACTTCCACAGACTTTGGATCAGCCCCGTAATATGTTCTACACGGCTAGGGGACTTTGGTTTATTTTGTTACCCGCTGGGCCCTTTTCACCAGCCCTCTTCTATGCCACGGTGTGTGTTTTAAAGATGATTACTCAGGTGGCAAAAGCAGAGCTGAGGAAACACTTCGCTGATAATAAAGGGAACTTCCAGTACGTCCAAGTATAAGTTCCCATCTGTTTTTATAGTGAGCTATAAATAAGTGACCAGAATGGTGTGCCACTTAGTCATTTCTTTTTTCCTGATTGCTGGCACTTGTCTCTTTTCCATGGTCGGTTTTCATTGCTGAAATTGTCGCCGTGGGAGGCTCGACTTTTTCTGCACAGCTTTAAAAGAAGGCTCACCTGCAACTGATTTGGAGTTGCGCCCTCTCACGTCCATTTTTTGTTGGGCTTGCAGCAAGATTTCATGAAATCTAGGACATACCTGCTCTCTCTCGTGCGCCGTCTCTCTCCCTCGCCTGCTCCCTGTTGGCTGTGAAAGAAGAAGAAAAGAAATCATCACCTGCTTATTGGTAAAGAATTGATGAGCTCGGAGCGCAAGGGAAATCATGTCTCTTTTGAATATTGCTACATTTCTCTTTCCCATCTAACCTATAAATATAAAAGACTCAGATCTGCTCCTCGAACTAAATCATATGGGGGCATGAAATAATACACAAGGCCATCTGGGTTTCCTTAATGGGTCACATATTATGGACTGAGGGCCATATAAGTACCTAGGCAGAGACAATATTAGACCAATAGACATCTGCTCCATTGATTTCAAAGCTGAAGTCACTGACCACACACAGTTTATCCAGTTCTGTGTTTACTGGATGTGATTTGAATTTTGATACTGCCAGTAAAAGCATCTCTCAGCACTAGGAAAATTCCAGTGATTTTTTTTTAAAATCTTCCTTTCTCATCTATTCTGTCTCTTACTTTCCTTTGTTCCCCTCCTTTCCTATTAATTGCTTCCTGACTATCACTACTATTTAATCAGTGCATGAAATTCTCTGGCCTGGACGATGCCATTGGGCCAGAAACAATGAGAGTGAGAAAGACTCCATTGTCCGGTGCTTAGGGTACCCACCTAGGTGGGAGATCCAGGGTCCCCACCGTGATGCTGGCAGACCAGGTGCCAGCTCATGCCAAGGCTCAGGCCCTCCCTGGCAAATGCCTCTCTGGATACCAGTCTGGCTAAACGGAGGGTTCGTGTTGTTAAAAGAGACAGGAGTGTTATAAGAACGTGGTAGGATGCTGCATGCATTAATCCTACATATAGTATCTGTATCCCATGCTATAAAGCAATGACTGGTTGCATCGTGAACCTCTGTAATGGTGTAACTCACCAAACAGGAAAAGAAACATTAGTTCAGGGTAAGGGCTTGCCCTGCTTACAAGCTGGCCCATGGAAGGCAAATGAGGCGTTGTGTAGCATCAAAGGACAGAATCATAGAAGAGCCGGATTGGAAGGGACCCCAGGAGATCATTTAATCTGACCCCCTCAAAGGGGGACCAATCCCCAATTAAACTATCCAACAGATTTTTGCCCCATATCCCTGAATGGCCCCCTCAGGGATTGAGCTCCCAACCCCAAGTTTAGCAGGCCAATGTGAAAACCACGGAGCTATCCCTCCCCCCGAAGAGCATGTGGACTGCATGCCTCACTCCCTCCAGGAAGGGGAGGCCTGCACATGAATTTGTCCCATCAGCTTGGATTCTGGGGTGAAGGGGATAAAAATCACCGTCAAGGAGAAACTCGGATCTTTCTGCTGTCTGGCCTCAGGAGGGGTAAGGATCCTAAGCAAGAGATCCCCATGTTGTGTGGCATGGGTCAGCCCTAAAGGATATTATAATATATATAAATGGAGATATACCAATCTCCTAGAACTGGAAAGACCTTGAAGGTCATCGAGTCCAGTCCCCTGCCTACACTAGCAGGATCGAGTACTGTCCCCTGACAGATTTTCTTGCCCCAAATCCCTATAGAAGCTGATATTATCTCTTTAAATCTAAGACTGTAACTCAGGTGTGCCTGTTTGTTTCCTGGTTTAACCTTGCAAACCACTCCCTCTTCTTTTGTTAGTTAATAAATCTTTGGTTAGTTTACGACAGGACTGGCTACAGGCGTTGTCTTGGGTTTGAGATTGGAGTAAAATTGACCTGGGGAAGTGGCTGGTCCTTTGGGACTGGGAGTAACCTGAATATTATTGTGATTTTTTTGTTGTAAAGTGACCCTCTGTCACATAGTCATAAATTGCCTGGGGAGGTTGTGGAATCTCCATCATTGGAGATTTTTAAGAGCGGGTTAGACAAACACCTGTCAGGGATGGTCTAGGTAATACTCAATCCTGCCATGAAAGAAGGGGACCTCTCAAGGTCTCATCCAGTCCCATGATAGTCCAGTTTGCCTGGGTGGCAAGATAGATTGGAATGGCCAAGGAGACTGTCTGTGACTCCACAGTAAGACTGTTGTAGTGCGTTAGGAGTTCATATTTGATATGTTAGTGGGTTGGTGAAATCTGATTACAGAAAATACAGCCAGGTTGGGGTGTCTGTGCTGCTTTTCGACAGTCTGCCCTGAGGCTGACACTCATGGTCGTGAGCCATTCGAGACAGCGTGACATCCATGCCTACCAGATTGAGCCCTGCAGGTGATTTAGGGGGACGAACACCTGGTTAATTAGTTGCTGTGGGTTTAGGCAGGAGATGTGTGTCTGGACACCTAGAAGGAAGCAGCAGTGCATGTGCCCAGAAGCAGAAACATAGGCGTCTAGGGAGTTTTTTACCCTGAAAACGTAAGGTCTACATGAGTTTAGATGCCTTCGCTGTTTGGTGGGAGTTCTGTGGGTCATGGTGGAGCCTCAAACTGGGATTTAGGCTCTTAAATTTCACCCCGAGCGATGAAATGCTTTGCCCAAGATCACAGGGAATTTGTGGCAGCAACAGCATTTGAATGCAAATTTTCTGAGTGCCAACATAGCTGTGCCTCATCTCTTTCTAAGAACAAAGCTAAGGCCAGGAGCGGGTCAGATCTCTTGATCATTTTGGTTTTTTAATTTGAAGAATTAAAAAACCTGACTATCCAATAGTGGGATTTATTCAGCAATCTAATCCACCATCATCTTCTTTTATCAATCCATGGCACATTCCCTTTAACGTGAGCATCGTCACTCCCATGCTCCTAGACCAGATAATCCCTTACAAAAATTTCTGCATTGTGTTGTTTAATAAACTTGGATGTCTAATCTATCATTGTACTTTCCATGCTTCATTCAAAATAAAGAGCACATCAAGGGAAGACACACCCATGTGAAGACACGCTCAAATACAGACAGACATGCACGTGCACCCGGCTTCAGAACCCCAGACTCGCTTTGGAGACACGCTCGCAGAACATAGAATCATAGAATATCAGGGCTAGAAGGGACCTCAGGAGGTATCTAGTCCAACCCCCTGCTCAAAGCAGGACCAACCCCAACTAAATCATCCCAGCCAGGACTTTGTCAAGCCTGACCTTAAAAACCTGTTTTTTGGTCTTGAAGAGCTCTTTTGCCTTCAGACAAGGCGCAGAGTGAATTTCTGGACTTCATCGGCCCAAAGGTTAAACAACTTGTTCTCTCAAGAGTAAAAAAAAAGAGACAGCGAGAAAGAGAAAGAGAGAGGGAAAAAAAAGATAAGTAACTCTAGGAAATCCAACATAGGTAGGAGCCAAGCAATTAAGTGAAACCAAGTGACAGGGCAAGCTGAGCTGCACAGAGCCTGGAGGGAAATTAACAAAGGTGAGGGAGCTGAAGTCGCCATGGTGCTAAATCATGATGCTGACCTGCTTGTCGCTGGGAGAAACCGGCCCAGCGAGGAGCGCTAAACCACAGAGGAATGGAAGTGCGATCACGAGTCCGTTTACACTGGTGACTTCAGCAGAGACTCCCCAGTTGGTGAGAGGGGGAGCAGGCCCAGCGTTGCTAGGTTCCCGGTGGAATGGGGATGGTATTAGCTGATGGCCGTGGCACCCTGGTTGACCTGACAGAGCGGATTGCGGCTGGCATCCCAGGGGAAATGTGGGTAGCGGGTAGGCAAGGAGTCTTGCTCCTTCTTTTACCCCCGGCTCGCTTTGCAGAAGGAAGAAATCGGGGGTTAAACCTCAGGCTGTGTAGGAGGTGAGGAGAGCAGGGACTCTTGTAATTAGGGCGACTGGCTCGTTATGGGGCTGGGTCGGGGGAGGAGGGCGTCCCAGATTTTCTCATTCCTCGAGTGCTGAAGAATCAGCCGTGCGGAGCTGCTGCTCCTGGTGCTTTTGCAGAGACCGGGGAAGGGAAGAAGAGAGGGGCAAGCACCCCTTCTTTCCCCACCCCCGCACTGTGCTGCTGCTGCAGTAGGGCTCAACCGGGCACCAGGGCGGGACTATTTGGGGGCACTCAGTGGCTACAGTGATAGAAAGGTTGTTCTGTGATTAAAGCTGTGGCCCGAGGACCCAGTGACCACGGTGCAGCTCCGCCACAGAGAAACTCTGCGGCCTTGGGCATGTCACTTCAGCTACCTCTCTCTGTAAGGATCATTAGCCTTATTTAAACCTGTTGTCTACTCAGATGTTAAGCCTCGCAGAGCAGGGATCTCTCTCCCTATGTATCCATACAGTGACTAGCACAATGGGGTAGGGATCTCAGTTGGGGCCTTTAAGTAGTATCATAATACAGACAACAACGGGCCGATCACTAAGAGAGCCTGTTGTATTCATTGATATGGAATTCATGAGCCAAAGGGGTGAACATAACCCAGGCATGGTCCCACACTGAACAGTGTTAGAGGAGTGCAGGGGTTTGGTAGACAGAGCCCACAGCCTGCTTAGCACCATGGCAAACCCACCATTAACCATCCTTTTCACCTTTCACTAAACATAAAGAAAAGAAGGAAAACTAGCTAAATCATTTGACATGTGAAGTATCATAGAAGGCTTCCATTTTAACGCCACCCCTTGTCTGACAGTTTCTTTGAGGGTATCGAAGTCGGTAATAACTTCTCCGTCTGGGTAATAGAGAAGTTAGTTGAGATGCACCAGGGATGTTGCTGCTGCCGTTGTTAAAGTCCAACCCTGTTTCATCCCAGGTGGTGTCTGGCATTCAGCTGGAGCCGGCAGAGATGGCAACATTGTCTGGGTCCCTCTCTCTGGTTCAGTCTAGTCAGGACATCTCTCGGGTTGGGGATGACAAAGGATCCCAGAAGATGATGGGGGTGGCAACCATGAGGGTGAAGTTCACTCCAGTAGCATCCATCTGTTCCTCCATATTTTCCGCCCAAAGTCTCTTTCTTTAAGGACCCACAAATGGAGTGATGGATGGAACAGCCAATTATTTTGTTCTCCAATTAGGCCTAATATTTGATGCACCAATTTTGGTTCATTAATATTTGGTTCCACATCTTCTGTTCTTACCACACATTTTATGTAATCCTTGAATCATATCAATAGGCCCTTTTGTTCTTCTAAATTTAGTTCTTCTGTCTCGTCTTCGTACCTTTCTCCATCAACTCTTGTTGTTCCAGGTTATTGTGACATCTCATGAACTTCCATTACCATCAAGCTCACAATGAAGATAAATTTGTCGTCCTGTTTATCACACTTGGCACTTTCTCCTGCACATGCTTATGCAGCCCGGAGCCTGACAGTGTCATGATCCCTGGTCATGCAGTGTGAGATGGTCCTTCCAGGGGACATGGGCTGGTGATCCATAGGGCACTGAAGACGAGGGCAAAGCCACTGAGTTTGATCCATATTCATTGAGGAGTCAGCGTCGAGAGCCGAGCGTGGCTGGGCTGGGCTTTCGGTGGCTTGTCTTGCTGCCGGGCTCTGAATCAATGGCAGCAGTTTAATTCCTAGGCCCAGAGCATTGCTGCTATCAAGCCCGGAGGTCATGGACATGTAGGTCAGCAGGACGGAGACTGAGTCTCAGAGGATGGGGCAAGCTGAAGGTGAGAAAGGGCGATTTTTACAGTTGCGGCTACTTGGGTACCCAGAAGCAGTCAGGAGCGCATGGGAGCTCTGAGGCTGTGGGTCATCTTATCCATGGGAGGACAGACCCCCTCCATTCCGAGATGTATTATTGGGGCTTCCTCTTCCCCCTCGGCCTCACACCAGCCTCTTCTAGATACAGCTTCAGCCCTGGGGTTACTGATTTCCAAGAGGCCTTTGGGTAACTGGCGAATGATGCTGTGGAGCCTTAATGCACCGATGATATGGAGCAGGATGTCACCATCATCTTGCTGGCGTTCTAGCCCTTGCAGTTCCACAGGCATCCATCTTATCCCTGAACGGCATGGGGACAAGATGGATCCCTGTGGAACTGCACGAGTGACGGGTCTAGGAGATGAAGAACAGGTGCTCAGTGTGGCTGCGTGAGAGGAGAGGAATGACTGAAACCATCTTGGACTAATCCACCCCCCTCCCTGCCATGCCTCTGAGGCGGGACAGCAGGTCCTACGGCCGACCCTCTTAGCTGCTGCAGAGAGGTCCGACGATCTATACCTGGATGGATGGGCCTCCTCTATGGCTGAGAGATCACTCAGCATTGTCTCCGCTCTTGTGTCCCAGCCTGAAACCTAAGTGGGTGGGGGCCAAGACACCAGCAGAAAGTAGGTCAAGTTGCCCCCACCATCCACTGCCTTCTTTGACCTGCCTTCCCTTCTCTTTAGGATGCTTTTGGTAGCCAAGTGGAACTGGCATTGCTCTAAATCTTCGCAGGGAACCCTCAGAAGCTTTTCCATCCATGCCCATTCCGGGACTCCTTGTGGTTTGATCTTGCTTCTGGGGGCGACATTGCCATGGATTCTTCTGCCCCCAGAGTTCCCCATCATGGACAGAGGGGCAGATAGGGCATAGTGGTGCTCCTGAAGGTGGAGAGGGCGAGACAAGTCTCTGCTGGTCCCATCATGGTCCTTGTGCACCAGACTTTTCCTTGCTGTAGGCAAAGTCCTGGTCAAATGGTGATTGTTACGTGGGGGCCTGGGGAGAGAAGATGGTACCGTGGAGACAGCTGGTGCCAATCTCTGGCGGGGGGGGGGGGGGAGGGGAGGAGATGAGAGCCACACACTCCAGGCTAGGAGCACTGGTCCCTTCTCCAAATCTCCCTCAGGCTAAGCACATAGTCACACTGACAGGGGCTGGCTTTCCCGATTTCCGAGGGAGACTGGTCAGAAGAGGTGAAGACCCGGCTGATATGTGAGCCCTGCAGAGTGGTTGCATCATCTACCTTTCAGCCAATGAATTCTGCTCTATTAACCCCATTAAGCAATCGCGCTTCGCTCAAGGAACAGCTTGTTAAGTGGTGTGGGTGAGTCACAAGGCAGAGAAACAAGGTGCTGTAAAATGACCCTATTATCATTAGCTGAATGGCTCCTGGGAACTCCGAGTATTCCCTGCTGCAGGATTAGGAATGAAGGAATTGCTGGAGTGGGCCGGACTATGGGTCCATCTCTCTCCTGTGGTGGCCAGCATCAGCTGCATCAGAGGAAGGAGCAAAGCAATTATATCAGAACCCACCCATAGGGAAATTTACTTCTTCACCCCCATCAGTTTGAGGTAGGTTGATGCCCTGAAGCAGGAGGGGTCCCTAGCCCTCCTAGGTCTTCAAAACTGAGATCTAATGACACCGTGGACGTTCTCCTTATCCATATAAATGTCAGATCCCACCCATTTTCATATTCTTCTAGCCGCAGTGATACCTTGTGGCTGGGAGTTCCATAGGCCAATTATATGCCATGTAATAGAAGGGTTTTCCTTCTAACATTTTAAAACCCGCTGCTTTTCAATGTTAGAATGTCCCTTTGTTCTTGTATTGTGAGACAGGTTAATAGAAAATGCAAATTGGGAACCGCTGTCTCATCCATTATTTTCCATCCCTCTTGCGGGTGCTCTCTTATCCATCTCCTCTGAGTGAAATCGGCCCAATCTTTTCAGTCTCATTTCATACAACATTTTCCAGGCCCTCAAATAATTTTTGCCCCTCATCTCTAGATCCTTCTATTTCCTCTCTCTCGTTTTTTGAGACAGCACAGCCAGGCCTGAATGCACTACCCCCAGCAACGGCGTTCCAGTGATTTATAACAGGGCATTGGAATAACCTCAGTATTGTCCAGGGTCTTAAGCACAACAGACACGAACAAGGGTAGTGATGCTTGACCCTTCCCCTGTATATGTCTAAGAGTCACGTTGACAGTGTCACACTCACAGCTTGAGTTCAGGTTTTTAATCCGTCGTGACCCCGCAACTCCTTGTCAGGATACAGCCCCCCCATCCTGTAAGCCTGGCCCACCCTGTGTTGCTAGGTGGATGACTTTGCATTGGGCTGTATAAAATAGAGATGGTTTGCTCGTGCCAGTTTACCGAGCGATCCACCGCGCTCTGTCTCAGTGATCCGTGTCCCTTGTTCGTTACATACACAGCACCCCCGATCTTTGCGCCGTCTGCAAACGATTTCATACTCCCTTCCAGATCACTGCGAAAAACGTCAGGTAGCGTTAGGCTGAGAGCCCACTGGGACCAGCCCTCCTCATTGGTGGCTCCCCATGAACAGTCACGTTTTGAGACTAATCAGTTTGAATCCATGTGACGTGGGACATATTGATGTGGAGAGTGTTCATTTTAATCGGTGTCTCAGCCCTCCCTTCTGTACCCTCCCTGGATGGAACTACCCAGTCCCCTCACGATTCACTGGGGGTGCCGGGGGTGTTGAGGTGGGAAGGTTTGGCAGAAGGGATGCTGGAACTGGAGCGGTAGGTGAACTCGTAATCCAGTGGTCAGTGGCGTGTCCCCTCTCTGCCTCAGCCAGTCTGGTACAGCTCTCCCCTGCACCGCTTGGTTCAAACGATAGCAACTCCTGTTTCTCCCTGAGGAGGGCGCTGGTTTGATTCCTTGCCCAAGATGATGGCCGTGCCAGCAATAACCACTGTGTTGTAGGCTAAGTGGCTTCTAGCTGGGAGCTGGTGCCAAACTTTGTGGCTTTGGGTCCTAGCCAACGCTGTTGAGTCTTTCTTACCTTGAGTCTTTCTTACTTTTCTTACCTTGAATCTTTCTTTCTGCATCCCTCCACGTAGGCGGCTGACCGGTCCCCTCAGCCCAGGAAATACTGACACTACCCTGACTACTTCAAACCCTTTAGCTCAGGCCTATAGATTTCATTCTTTCATGGTCCCCCAAACTCCACAGCTCCAAACTGCCCCTTCCCCTCACTCAGGGGGTTCCTTGCCACAGCTCGTCCTCCTGCCGCCCAGATGGCTAGCAGTCAACCCAGCTTCAGGGCCTACCACAAGAGCCAACCTACGTTGTACAGCAGCCCTGGACCTCCCACTCCCTGCAGCTTTCCAGTCCAACTGAGCTGCTCACTGGCTTTTATAGTCACCTGATTCCCAGCTGATCCATCCAGGGCTGCCAATTTTGGTTGGACGAATTCCTGGAGACTTCATCACATGACATGACCTTTAATTAAAGATTCATCTTTAAATCCTGGCGGGTTGGCAACCCTAGATCAGTCTCAGCTGGGAGGTGGCTGATTTGCCAAAGGTGAGGCTGGGCTCCACCCCCCTTAAAGGGCCAGCTATCCTGTGACTCCCCCCCTCTTGCATCTGTATCTTTTACAAGCCTTTTGAATCCGTGCCGGATTGCGTGGAAAGCCTTTACCTCTGCTACATCTTCCCCTCCTGCTGCGGCCGCCATCTTTGCAAACATTTGCTGCAGCCAGCGTCCAGAATCAAGGGCTTGGGCTCTCTGTAGAGAGCCCCCCCCCCCCCCCCCCCGCGCAATTTTCCTGGGGTGCATCTCACCGGAAGGGCCGTCGGTGGGCAGCCAGCCCCATCACGGCGCGAGCCAGCTGTGCTCTGGGGGATGGGCTGCCAGATGTGGGCACTGGTTATTTTCTTTGATTTCTCTTTTTTTCCCCCTTGATGTGGTTATCAACGGGGAGTGGTTAATTTTTTTTTTTAAAGTGAGTCATTCCTCTGTAGGTGTGAAAAGGAGCATTATGCGCTGCTGGGAGATATCATTTGTGACTCATGTAACCGTGGGCTCCGTGCCTTTTGATAATTAAAAGGAGGGGGTTGGAGCTGGCTGGGGGCTAGGTAAGAATGCAGCTTAGGTCAGAATAAAAGAGCTTTATCCTTCCATTAAGCAAATGCCAGAGACGGGGAAGGGCAGGCGAATCTGTAAGATGAAAGTCCAATTAAAGGCTGGCTTTTAACTTTTTAAACCCCGCTTGCTTCTATTGGGTCAGCAGCATGCGCTCAGGAATGTTCAATTACTTACGCTAATTACAGCTGTGAATAATTCTAGCAGGTCCTGGGAGACAGGGATGAAGGAAGAGAAAGGAAGAAGGGGCCTTTCAGCCAGTATCCAGGTCAGTCTCCAAGCCAGAAGCTGACTTCGCCACCAGAATAACATCCCTCTTCAAAGTGTCAGCTGGCAATAGGTTGTCACCCCCCTCCCCCCCATTTGTCCTGGCGTCTCCAGGAATTAAAGATTATGTGATGCGATGAAACCTCCAGGAATACGGCCAACCAAAATTGGCAACCCTCGCTGGGTGGACACCAGCCAATTAATTGCGGACATGCAGGGCCCAAGCTCCTTGCTTGCCCAAGATGCTTAAATGTGGTCGGATCAGTCCATGAACACAGGGGAAGGCTCTTTAAAATCATTTCCCTTCTGTTTCCTTTTCTTATGAAAATCTGCGTCCACAGAGATGGTGGCAGATGTGAGGCACAGCTGGAGGAGCACTCCTAGCTCCGTGGGCTGCTGCTCATTGGGTTTCCTCGCAGAGAAACACAGAAATAAAGACTGGGAAAATCCTGTCCGGTCGTTCAATCCAGCTCCGCCGCCAGATCAGTATTGTTCCCGCCATTCCATCTGCCTAGTGGGCTTTGCAGTGACTCGAACGATGGGGCTTGTCTCAAGTTCTTCACCCAGCTGGCAGCTGTTTCTGAGAGGCAGAACGGCCCAGATGTTGGGGTGTTAGGATGGAACTTGGGGAGATCCTGGTTCAAGCCCCCTCTTTTTCCTACAAACCTTCTGTGTGACCTGGGGGGAGGGCAATGTCACTTAGTTTCTCTATAAAGGTAGGATAAAATACCACACCTTGAGCAGAGTTGGACCCTGCAAAGGGAGAAGCACTGGAAACTGTATGAAGTCCACCAGGAATGTTGCTCCTGATTTTACATGGAAGATGCTAAATCTTACACTGATAAAACGGTCAGAGAAATAATATTTCCCTACTTCACAAAGGTGGGGAGAGCCAGGCAGGTGTTATCGCGATGGTCTTTAGAGAAAGCACCTAGACAAAATAAGAATTTTTGTTCAGTTTCAACCTGTGAGTCCTAGTTTCGACACCTCTTCTTCCTTTATATCTATGCAACCTACCTCCCCAAAGACTAGTAGAAGGACTTGAACTAGGGACTTTTGTACCAGTTAAGACCACTCAAGTACCAGGAGCGGTTTCACAGGTGGCCGGCTCAGGGAAACTTTAGTCTCAGCTGATATATGCAGAGCACATGACTAGACCATTTAACAGCAAGACCATAATCCCAATAGACCTTACTGTGGGCAGATTCAGTAGCGAGGCAGAAGGGTGTCTCTTCCTTTTATCATGGTCTTTCTTCTCTCTTGGCTTTGCCCCCCCCCCTTCAAAGTCAGGTGAGCATTACCTCATTATAGTCCCAAAGTGACCCAGGGAAGGGGGGCGACTCACTAGAGAATCCAACAGATCCTTTGTTGCTGCCTAGGCCGGCGTCCTTTGTCCTGTGAGGCTGGGCTGGGTTTGTCCCATCCATGTCCTGATGAGGTATGAACTGCCTCTCTGCTCCTGGAGAGTTTTTCCTGGGCTTGTTTTAAGCCATGAGGACACATTTTCAGCCTCCTAATATACATGAAATGACAACCTATAACATTACTATAACAACAATGCTCAGTGCATCATGAGCCTTCTGAAGAGACCTGGCATGACAAACTTCTCATTGGCTACCACTCAATCATATAATGAGGATGAACATGGGGGTTCATGGGGTTCCCCCGAGATACAGCGTGCCACACTCCTTTCTCAGCCCTAGAGACGAACCCTGCAGGGTAAGATGGAGGCCCACTGGCAGGTGTGGGTTTTAAGCTCAGATGACTACTTCCCAAAGTGCATCTGGACAAACAGAAAGCTTCATTCGCCGGGGCCATCAACCTGCTACCTTTAACCAGCACTAAATTCACTTGAAACAACCAACGACTAGTTCAGGCATTGAACACAGCTGAGTCCTGCATTCCACTGGCTAGTTCCCGTCTTTCCTTGGCAGGGTCTTAAAAAAGCCTCCACGGAGAGCGATAAATAACTATCAGAAAAGAAAACAAACCCAGCCCGATGACTGATTTGTTTCTTTTTATCCAGCTTGCAATTGACTGGCTCTCCAGTGGCTCTGTATTTAAAACACACAATGTTTTTCAGCTTAAGCTACTCGCTGCCAGTGAATCCCAGCGGAGGGCAAGTGCCTCTCAGATCAGCGCACTCAGGTGAATATCGCCGGTTCATTTGAGTAGTTTGACACGCTGAAAAATGCACTAAAAGCTTCGACTGAGTGGACGTCTTGGGCACTGAAACCAGCCTGAGATACTCCGCGCCAATCCCGCAATGGGGAGCACGGTCTAAAAGCTTAGAAAGACGGATAGACGAGATACAGAGATAGAACCTCTTACCGCTCGCCAAGGGAAACAAAGACAAGGCTCTCTGTTTATGTCCTCCACTATCAAAAACTCTAGGAGGGAAAAGCCAGGTTTCCTCTCTGTTCAGTGGGAAGTGTCTAGGAGATTTTATGTTGTGTTCAAGGGTAACTGTCTATCTGCCAAATGGGATCCAACATTGTGACTTGTATGTTTGTGCCTGCTTGTTGAATGCACGTATAACCCACACACCTTCTGGGTGTGGGGTTCTGTCCCCGCTAGTGGCACTGAGACCACTTAGAGGGAGTTAAAAGAGTCTGCTTTACAGCTTTAGCTAACAGGCAGTTGGTTTTTAGCTCATGTAATAGAGACTCATGCACTAAGCTCCAGAGGCCACCAGTTCGAGCCCACCTTCTGTTGGTGTTACACATACATGTATCGCACACACATGTACCTGTTCCTGCACAGGTATGATTAGCACCATGTCATTGTTCTCCATCTTCCAAAGACAGTTTTCTGCTGTTGAAAAAATAAACGAAAGTGTGCGAAGTTTGGGCCAGCCTTCTCTTGGACGGGTATATGACATACTGACACTGCACCTGACTGTATGCGATTCCTGGCTGGAATGGTGTGTGTAGGACTTTTCACCTTGGCTAGGGTGTGACTGTCCAGCTGTTAAAGGTTAAGAATTGCAGCTCCAGATCATCCTTTATTTTGTACAAGTGAGCTAAGGAAAGGCTGTTTGTACCCACTTGTGAAGCTCAAGAGCAAATCGGTGATGGTCATAGATGACCTGTCCAGGTACCTCATCTGAGACCCTCATGATCTATGGAGGCAGTGTGGCCTAGCAGAGAGGGCACTGAACTAGGGCTCAGGAGACCTGGCTTTTATTTCCACCTCTGCCACTGGCTGGCTGGGTGACCTTTCTCAAGTCACTTCACCTCCTTATGCCACGTTCCCTATCTGTAAAATGTGAATAACGATACTCACTTCCTTTGCAATCTACTGAAAAGTGCTATATAAGATAGTGGTATTATTAAGAGCAGTGCTATTATCCTCATTCTACAGAGGGGGAACTGAGGCACATAGAGAGACTAAGTGACTTGCCCAAGGTCACACGGGGGAGATCCCCTGAGTCCAAGTCCAGTGCTCTAACCATTAGGCAATCCCACTAAACAAAAATCTACCTGTGACTCAGCCGTGAGAAAGAGACGATCCAGAGACAAGATGGATCATAATTATCCCTCCGAAACAAAGAACTCGGTGTGACTCTCCGCTACTTGAAATAGCTGAAAAGCGCCTTTAACTCCTCAGGGAATGATATTAACAAGATATTAGCGGCATGGCCTGAAATGGAGTTCTTAGGTCTTCGGAGTCCCTCGCTGTCATTAACTACTAGGGGATTGATGAGGTCTAATTTGCATTTGAAAATTATTTTTTCAGGAAAACTTGGATCAATTTTTCTGGCTGCAACAAGGTGGGGTTTATTATTCTTACTAGTCTCGCTTGGCCTTCCCTGCAGGCAGAGAGGCACAAAGGCTGGAATAAGGACCAGCTGTGCCCCCAAAAGTCCGGACCAACCCCTGCCCCTGCTCCGCCCAGGAACTGGATCAAACCCACATCCCTCCCCAGACCAAACCCACATCCCTCCCCAGACCCCAAACCCTAACAGGGGCCAGACCCCCTTCCAACCCAAACTGGATCAGACCCCTCTATGAACTGACCCCTCTCGACCTGAATCTCCCCACTGCCTACCAGAAGAGGGCTTCTTCCTAACCTCTAGTCCCAAACCAGACCCTGCCCCCAATCCCTAGTTAGATTGCTCTCGGGCACCCCACTCCAGACCCACCCCTGTTGTCAAACTGCCCTATTCTCCTCCAAACCAGGCCGGGCCTCACCTGGCTGCAGCTTGTTCAGGTGCAGCTCTCCGCGGGGCCTGGAGCACAGGTGACCCAGGGGAGCTCTGGAGGGCAGGAGGCTCAAGTCTCCCGCAGGGCCACTGGTGGGGGATGGGACAGAAGGAGCTGGGAGAGGACCAGTCTCCCCTGGGGGTGCTGATGGGGTACTGGGGCTCCAGTTGCTCCGTGAGGCCCAGGTCGAGGGGGGTTATCTGGTGCAACGAGCACCTCCTAGTCGGGGTGCACACCTGCCAGGTGCTGCCACCTGCCCAGATGGTCCAAGGCCCCCACACTCCCCACCCCCTGGCTTGGCAGGTGTATTCGAATAACAGCGGGGTCGGGGTGGGTGCACAGGGCTGCCCCAAGTCTGGGGGGTGGGAGCGGGGAGGCGAGAGCCCAGGGGCTGTGGGATCTGCATGCAGGCTCCTCAGGGGAGCCCAGCTGTCTGGGCAGCAGCTAATAAACCCTGACGGGGTCCTGCCGAGCGCCCCCCTCGCGCCGCCAAGTGGTCTGAACTGCTGTGGGGAGACAGGGCCAGAGAGACCGCGCTGCCTCTGTGTGGAGAGCCTGCCAGCGTGGGGCCACTGCAAAGCACTGACATGTTCCGCCTTAAGCTGACGGACAGACAGACAGGTAGCCATCCTCCCATCCCCCCTAGCCTCTCCCCTGCTGCCCTCACTGCACCCCCATCCCAATCTTCCTCTCCTACCCCCCTCAACCCCAGGGAAAGCCGCTGGCAGTAAGGGGAGGGATTATGGGCCCCTTCCTGAGCAGGGACTGGCTCCACGGTGTTATTGTAAACCCGGTACCGTGCCTCGTCTAATAAGGTGCAAGATTTAGATTGCATTACCTTTTATTTCCTCTGGTAACTACCCCTGACCTGTTATGCCTCCCACTCATACTCCCTTAATATCGATCTTTCCGTCCTTGTTGGCGTCCGTTAGTCTCGGGAGACAATGGATATGCACCATGGAGAATGTTCAGTTGTTAATTGTGCAGCGTCTGTTGTGGCTGTAGAGCCCCACACGGGAGTGGCAGTCTCTGTTGCATTTGCTGCATTTGAAGGCAGTGTCAGCTGTGGGTTGGAGCCGCTGCTTCCTTTTCCTTTGAGCTCGCTTTTCATCAGCAAGCTGTCGCGGCTTGTCTTCGCCAGTTTTCAGTCCAGTGGTCAGAGCGTGTCTCCGTCTGGATCTGTCCTGGGCGAGCTCTTCCCAGCTGTTGATGTCGATTGGCAGAGCTTTCAGGTCCCTCTTACAGACATCTTTGAAGCGAAGGTGGGGCCGTCCTGTAGCTCTGTTTCCGGAGGCAAGCTCGGCGTACAACAGGTCTTTGGGGCTCCGCCCATCGTCCATTCGACTTACATGGCCTAGCCATCTGAGGTGGCGCTGACAGAGGACAGTGATCATGCTGGAGATCTTGGCACATTCCAGCACCTCGTTTGTCACTTGATCACTCCATGTGATCCCGAGTATACGACGGAGGCAGCGCATGTGGAAGGCGTTCAGTCTCTTTTCTTGCGAGGCGTACAGGGTTCAAGTTTCGCTAGCGTAGAGGAGAGTGCTCAGCACACAAGCGCGATACACAACGACCTTTGTGTTGATGGTCAGCATGCTGCTGTTCCACACTCCCTGTGACAGCCTGGCCAAGAGTGTGGCGGCCGTGCCGATTCTCTGGTTAATCTCCAAGTCCAGTGAGAGGTTGTCCGTAATGGTGGATCCGAGGGAGGTGAACTGATTGACCACCTCCAGTACATAGTCATTGGTGGCGATGCTTGGAGGTTCCGCATCCTGGACCATAACGTTGGTCTTCTTAAGACTGATTGTCAGCCCGAGCTCTTCACAAGCTCTGGCAAAGCAGTCCATAATAAACCACTTTCATAATTTACCGAAAACAGGGTGTTTGGGTTGAAGTGCTTGGGAAATCTCAGTCCAGGTACAGAGGCTGGTGCGTGTCCTCTCCACGTCAAGGGAGGTTTTTGACCAGGGCAAGACGGTATATTCCAGGGCTGCAAGAGTGAGGGCTTGGGAGATTTTCTGGGGCCTTTCTCTGTGTGATGTGTGAGGGGCTCAGGGAGCATTCGTACCATCTAGCTGCTCCCCATGCTGGTGTACTGAGTGATAGCAGTGCCTGGAGGGGTTTGCTGCTTGTGACTAGCAAAACCTCGTGAGAGATGGCCTAGGCTGGAGAGTTAAGGTGGTACAGCGATACTCCAGTTCCAGGTTGTACCCCGGGGGTTCCATCACAGGATTCTGAAGACCTAGGTCTTGTGTTCAAAGGAGGGGAGAGAGGTAGCAAAAATCAGTGCAAAACTACATCAGGATGTTCAAAAAAACCAGGTACCTGACTCCCATTAAATTTCAAAACCTAGGAATATGTCTGAGAGTTGGGGACGGTAGGAGGATCTGATGAAGGAGACACCATTGACACTAACAACTCTCAACAGAGAGGCCAAGGAAGGGATGGAGCATGGAGCAGGAAACACCTTCTTTGTCCTTGAGGTGGTCTCTCCAGGTCAGTGTTGAGTGGGACTTTGTAGCGGCAACACGGGGAGTGTTTGCATGGTTACCCTCCGTGCTGTACCTGCTCTATGCACCAAGCTTATCAATCTGATGTCTTTCACCAGCACTAAATTCACATGGAAGAAATGTCAACCAGAAGAATGAGACCAACCCACTTCCCTTAGCGTGTGGAATTGTCTCCTGGTGGAGCGATTTCTAAAGGAAATAAGGTGCTAGGCAGATCCCAGCTTGGACTGACAGAAGGTCCATCTGCATCAGTCATTGCGAAGAGATTTGGTCCTGACTCGTGTTGTAATCACTGCAGGGAATGCCTGGTAAGGCGTGAGCAGGATCCAAAAGCAGGAGAGATTACGGCACCTCCTTGTGGTTTGAAAGAAGCTTCAAATCTCCTAGTTACATTGGCCACTGAGAAAATAAAAAGGAGCAGCAGAGAAAACAGATTTCTTTAGAACTCTCTCCCTTGAGATACGAGCATGTATAAACCTTCTCGCTGCTCTGAAAAGAATTCCAGACCTTGGCGCTGGGTCTCAGTTCTAAATGTACCAAAAAAAGAGTCTGTTCTCCAAGGGGGACTGTTATTATTATTTTTTTGTTTGTTTGTCTTGCCTGAGTTGTGACCTGATCTTGCTTAATACAAGATGCGCGAGCTGAAAAATCAATAAAACAGCCAAAGAGCCACTTATACTGTGTTTTCCTAGAGAGAGCCCATTAATTCCCAGGACTGCCGGCTTCCACCTGAAAAGGAAAGTATCTGTGGCTCCAGTCCCTTATTCCGACTGATCCTTTCGGTTTCTGTGATGCTGTCAAACCAGGCACCAGCTCTTGCCAAGAAAGCAGGCGTTAGCTAAGAATGGACAAACTCATAGCTGAACACCAGACTAGTTCATCTTAGTCTTACAAGAATGTACTGTATTTAGTGTTAAAAGCTTTGCTAAAGTTAGGATATATCATGTCCATCGCTTTCCCCATATCCACAGAGCCAGTTATCTCATCATAGAAGGCTACCAGGATGATTTAGTTGGGGTTGGTCCTGCTTTGAGCAGGGGGTTGGACTAGATACCTCCTGAGGTCCCTTCCAACCCGGATATTCTATGATTCTATGATTCTAGGTTAGTCAGGCATGGCTTGGCCTTGGTGAATCCATGTTGACTGTTCCTGATCACCTTCCTCTCCTCCGAGTGCTTCAAAATGGATTCCGTGAGGACTTGCTCCATGAAGTTTCCAGGGACTGTGGTGAGGCTAACTGGCCTGTAATTCCCAAGATTCTCCTTCACCGTGGATCCTCCTGGCCTTGGAATTTGTGTATCTCCTTTGAGTGTTGGCCATGCGGGAGGGATGGAGACCTGGGTCTGACACCCGCCTTGAACATGACCTATCTCTCCTTTGAGCCCCTCAGGATGAAAAGCTGTGTGTACATCCCGAAATATCCATATTGCTTAGCTATTCCTCTTACAGTGGTGTATATGTGACCATATCAACGATATGTGAGACCCGCATCATCTGCCTCTCTCCTTCTGCCCACCCATCCTTGTAAGCCTGATCCAAAGTTCAGTGGAGTCAGTGGAACCCCTTGCATTGAGTCTAATGAATGGGCTTTGGAGCCAGCTGTGACGAGTTGGATCACAGAAAACCCCTTGGGACTGCCAAGTGATGTGCCAAGACTACTTCCGCCCCTGCTAACCCATAATAGAATGGCGTGTGCCATACCTTATTTAAATGAGCCTCATCCATTCCTGGCACTGCCTTAAAGGATCTTCTAGTGAACACATCTGGGGTCTCTCTCTGGGAAAGGGGTTCTGTAGCCAGTCCATATATGACACAGGCCCGTGGCATGCTGGGAATTGCTCCACAACCTACCACGTACAAGGTGCACAGGACAGGGAGTGCTACTCCAGCTCATGGTTGAAAACTTTCCGTCACTAACAGCAGCCGTGAACTGGGTTTGTGGAAAACTTTTGTTCCTTTTGAATAATTGGCTTTTTTGATGATAAAACAAACAAAAATAAAATCGAAAGCTCCAAAAATTTCCATTCTCCCCCCGCTCCCACCTTCCCCTGCCTTTTCCCCTCCTGTAATCATTTTTCCATTTCGTCCGTGGTGGAAGAGGGAGAAAAAAGGCTGAGAAAATAGGACACTTCACTTCCCCCAAGCTAACACATGTTCAAAAACAAACAAACAAACAAGAGTTTTCAGTTGTGTTGAAATTTTCTTTTGGGGGGAGATTTTGAAAAAAAAAACCCAAAACAAAATGTGGTTGAAATTTGCCACGAACAAGAAGTGGCATTTTTAGATCACCTCCCCTTATAGTGACCACGCTTCAGAATTAGCATCGCGCTCAGTGTGTAGCCACGCCCCTTTCCTGTGCCTTGCCCCGCCCCCTATGCTAGAGTTTACCCTACAGGTCATATAGGGGATGTTTATGTGTGTCTTATGGTGCCCCTATGCTTTGTGGGGGCCTCTGAAACCCCTTTATGCTGCTGGATTGAGGTCAGAATCAGTCGCACAGTTTTTAAGATATTCTTAAACGTCAGGAGAGGGGAGAATGGGACAGAAGAGGCTTGTATGCCGTATGGGAAACGGATTTCTATTGCTTTGTTTATTCCTCAGCTATTCTTTTAATTAGAATACCAATTGATTTTCAATTGTCAAGAATAACTAGGTTCCACTCAGCAGAGAGTCTGGAATACTAAGTAGCCTTAATTTTGTACACAAGCCCCGTAACAATGTTAATATTAAAATGTCATCAGTCTCCTTGCGATGCATAACAAGCTTGAAATGAACATAGTGTTGTTGTTGTTTTGTTTTATCCCCCTCCTTTTTCAGATCTAATTTAAATTACAAATGTTCTTGATAAAAATTGCACAGACTAACTTGCATATCACAGGCAATTATTGCCTGTTTGGTAAGGAGAAGAAAAAAAACTTTAAAAAACCCACACAGACCAAGCACACAGGATCAGATGATTTACATGCTGGACTACCGTCCAAATGTATGCCCTATGCAAACTTCAGGGTAACTTTCCACTGACTTACCAAAGAGTTATGTGGAACTGATCTATACACAAAGTTGTATCACTTTAAGTATAGTACTGGGAATGTATTGCTTTAACTATACTGGTATTAGGTATTCTACTGGTCTATTTAAAGCAGGACAACTCCCCATTCCTGAGTAGGGATGTAGTTATGCCAGTATAAAGGTGTTTCTCCCAGAATAGCTTATTCCTGTAAGGGAAGGGGAATAAAATATATTGGGATAAACCACTGCTATACTGGTGTAACTGCATCCATGCTAGAGGTTGTACCAATATAACTATTTCCGTACAATAACAAATCACAACCCCAAGTGACATAGTTTGATTGGCGCAAAATCTGGGTGCAAAACAGGCCTTAGACAGTAAGCACTTCTGGGCAGGGGCCATTATTTTTGTTCTGGGTACAGAAAGGAGCAATACACCTACAACACGTAGCAAAATAGGTCTTGATCCATGACCGGCTACTGCAATAAATAATAAGTAACCAGTTAGAGGCACAGCTGGCTCCACATGCGAGGCTGTGAGGCCCAATGGACTGGAAGTCAGCAGACCTGGGGTTTATTTCTACCTCTGCCGCTGACCTTCTTGGGTACGTCTTGTCACCGCCCTGTGCCTCAGTTTCCCCATCTGTCCACGGAGGATAATGATACTGACCTCCCTCGCAAAGTGCTTTGATGTCTACTGATGAAAGATGCTATACAAGGATTAAGATTTATCATTAAACATGGAGTGTTCATATACACAGCGTAGTGAATAGGCAGTGCTCCTGGCAGCTAACATTGTTTCAACTCTGTCAGCCTGTTAGGTTATCTCCAGTGGTTAAAGCAGCTGAAACAGGAGGGAGAGCTGTAGAGAGAGATTTGCATATTGAAACTAAGGAGGGAGGCGGACTGCTGCTCTTACCATTACTTAAATCCCTGGAGGTCTTCCTGTGACCAGACAATAACACTATTATTTTACTTCCCGCTGTATGAGTAGTAGGCCATCCCAGACTGCATTGCCCCAGCTGTTGGTCTCTGGTCACATCTGCCTGGCACTCTTTCCCATGCCACAGTGCCTTAGGCCATAGGCCTATGCCACATCCCACTTTCCCATGCCACATCCATAGGCCATAGATGTCCAAATCACAACAAACAAAGTTGAACCAACCCACCCAAGTTGAAATTTGTTCTTACCCCTATCAGTTTAAAGATTAGTAAAATCCCAGAAGTCTGAGAGTCTACATGTCTTTTATTTTTAATTCTTGCTAACACAACTCTGGATTCTCTCATTTTCCATTTAAATGTCCAAATCCTTTTTTGAATCACTAATAAAAATAAGGGTTCTTGATATTCACCCTTCAATTTTCCTTTTGCTCAATTGTAGGTTCAAAATTATCAGAGTATTTTCAAACGTTGAAGCATTGGATCTTGATTTAGTTGGGAATTGGTCCTGCTTTGAGCATAGGGTTGAACTAGATGACCCCCCGAGGTCCCTTCCAACCCTGATATTCTATGATTGATTCTTTCATGTATGTATTTCTTTATTTTTAAGTACACCAGATAATTTTAAACACCTAGCTCCCAAAACTGCTGAACGTCAAATGAAAGGGCTTAGGAAGTGAGAAATCCTGAAACGACGATAATAATTTGAAATAATTCTGCAGGCCTTGTACCCATCACTCCAAACTCCTCTGCATTTGGCTGCTTATAAAATCAATCACTCTGATCATTTTAAAGCAGTGTCGTACCATGGAAAGCAACATGAATTACTGCAGTGCCTCCAACAGCCTTGTAAGTGCCTTCTTTAAGGCGCCAAATGATCCATCAACACACTTCTAGCATAATAGCTGCTGATATATTGAGCCAATTTACAGATAGATCATTCATAGAAAATTGAAAATTAAATAAAAAAGGTGTATTAAAAAGCAAGGCAGGATGAATGACCCACTGAAAATCAAATTTAGATTCTTACCAGTTAGGTCTTTGCCAAGTGGGGTTTGTTTAAATTTAACGGGCAAAGCAACAGCACAGATCAAAGGGGGAAAACCAGATGTGGCCCAGCTGTGAAGTGCAGGTCACGCTTAATGTGGCAGAAAACTGGATGTAGAAGGATGCTGCTTCCCTAATTAAAGCAGTACATGTGGATGACTTGGGGTATGTCTACACTGAACGCTAATGGCTAAAAATAACAGCATAGAATCAGAAACCTAAATCAATAATGATCAAAATGATCCATTATGCACAGTTCCCAAGCTGTAGGTCTGAAGATTTTGTCCAAATGTGGGAAATGTATAAGTCTTCCCATTTTACAGGTGGGCAAAGTGAATCCCAGAGAGGCCAGGGCCCCCATTTTCAAAAGGAGGGTCTCAGTGCTGGGGTACCCAACTGAAGACACTGAGGTCTCAGTGCCGAGCAGGCGCAGCTCCCGTTGGCTTCAGCTGGAGTTTTGGGTCCTCGGCCCTTCTGAGAATCAGAGCAGCAGTGTCTGTAGCTAGACACCCAATAACCAAGACACACCATTTTACAGGCTCCCTTTAGAAATTTAGGCCTAAGTGACTGGGCTAAGGTGAGACAGTGCCAGAGGCCAGAATAGAACCCAGGAGTCCTGAATGCTCTTCTGGTGCTCTTGCCACTGAACCATAATGCAAAGCTGTGCACATTGGTTCAGATCCATTATGAACGGATCCAGACCACCTCTCTACATGTGAATTCAGCCTCCCTGAAAACAAAACAGGCAGACTACCTGCAACCTGGCACGGGGCTACACTAGATGACCCTTGCAGTCCCTTCTCACCCAGTGATTCTACCTCTGGGTTCAATAACTCTTGAAACCACACCACCCAGGAAAATGATAATAGACCCACATTTGGACAGCAGCTTCAGCCACAGGTCACAGAACTCTGCACTGTCACGAGTGAATGAAGTATCAAAGCACCCCACTGGGCCAGGTCAGTACTTGTTACCCCATTTTTACACATGGGGAATTGGTGACAAAGAGAGGTGGAATGACCTACCTAGGGGCTGAGTGACTTGGCTAGCTTCATAGTTAAACACACAGGGATTCAGTCTGCACATTGTGTGCTGTATCCCCATCTAGTGGTTGGTCTACATAGAGGAAAATGGCTTACTACTGTGGCTGACTAATGGAGTTTCTACTTCAGCTCAAGTGGGAGGGACCTGTACTGTGGTTTTGAAGGTCTTGGATCCAGCATCACTATTACTTCTTAAGCTTTTAGAAAGCTGCCTACTCACCGGACAGACCGATATCCTGCCCAGACAATGGACAACAAATGCCAAACAGTGAAACATACCAGCTACAGGCCAGACGTCATCAACCTCCAGATTGGTGACCTATGGCCCTGTCTGGACTTTAGGTTCTAAGAGTTGTTATTGACACGTTATGATGTAATGCTGCCCTGGGGTATGATAATAATGGTTATTAGAGTGAACTAATGCTGAATGCAAGTCGGGGAACTTAATTCACAAACAAAAATGTTAGGCTTGCTATTGTATAAGTTAATAGTAGCTTATTGCAAGGCCTAATGTAACAGGCCTAATTAATGGGGCTAGCTAAAGTAGGTCTGAGTAGTTAACCCCAGGCGATAAACTCTGCATTCTTATGCTGTGTGGCAAACAAGTTTACTCTAGAAAACCAGGTGCACAGCATAATTGCGTAAGTAATCTGGAAACAGGATTTGGGGGTGGCTTTTGCAATATAGTAGCTATGGAGATAAACTCCATTGACAAATATAATGTATTAAGGAAGTGATTGATGCAAATTGCTTTATGTCATCAATTGGAAGTATGATTGTGGTCACTGGGAATATCACATATGTTATGGATCTGAAAAGGGGCAAAGACGGTCACGTATCCATATGGGCTACATAAGAGATGGGTGAAAAAAGGTTGGATTTCTGCCTCAGATTTTGGGTTCATTGGGTCCCCGAGATGGTGCAAACTGAATCAGGACTAGTTCTGTGATGTGCTCCACTGATTGCTTCTTCCATCATTGTTTCTAATGGTCTCGGTAAGGTTTTATGCACAGTGTAAGACTGAATATGAACAATGCAAGAAACCACTCGACAGGACTTATTTTATCCTTATATGTATGTAAATTAATTTTTCTGTGATTTCAATTATATTCATCTCTATTAAGCAAAGCATCCACCTCTAGCTGTTGTGTTTCATCAGTCCGATACTCAACAGCAATCGTCCGTGTAGCCCTTTGGGAAGAATCAGTGGTAATTAAATGTATAACTTGCTATTAACATAATTCACCTAGCTGTAAATGCAGTATATAATCTGACAGGCCAGCCATAAAACTGCTATTATGCCCTTTATGCGGATTGGAGGGTAACATACATATGGCAAGAGCACCACTGGGGTATGTAAATGGGAACATGTAATTGAAAACCAGCATATCAGCACATGTCTAAGCCAGAGAGAATTTGGCATGCCCCTAATGTGGCTCCCCAGCCTGTTATCACTGTGTGTTTAATCCAGCCGGGGGCAAGGGGTAGCTCAGTTGTTTGCGCATTGGCCTGCTAAACCCAGTGTTGTGAGTTCAGCCCTTGAGGGGGCTATTGAGGGATATGGGGCAGAAATCTGTGGGTGAGATTCTGTGGCCTGCGTTGTGCAGGAGGTCAGACTTAGATATTCATAATGGTCCCTACTCAGAGCCAGGTCCTGTGCCTTTAAACCTGTGTGCTGCTCTTGACCAGGTGGAGAGCCATGCTGAAATCCCCTGGGAAATCAGCTGTGAGCCCCTACGCACCTCCACAGCCTGTGTGTGCTTTTCTGGGTCTCAGGCAACATCACGCAGGCTTGCAGCCGAGCCGTTCTCCAGCTAATAGAGGCTGCGGAATGGGTTTATAATGAGCGGCCGCAGGCGCTGGAACAAATTAGGAAGAATTACCCTGCCGGCAGGCTCGTTAGCCGGTGACCTGGTGATGGGAACTCACTCACACTGGCGCTCCAGTCCTGCTGGTAGTGCTTCCCTGGCACTGTATTTACCTCGTGCTATGGAAGGCCAACGCTGCGGGAGATGTTAATTGCACCGTGCATTACGAGTCAGACGATGCTGCCTGAGGTCTCCTCCCCACATGGCTGGTGAGGAACACACCCTGCCCAGGACCCAGATTTTATTTTCAATTAGAGCCACACAGGGGTAACCCCCTCGCCGCTTTCCTCCTCCCCCGGGAACATCCGTTTCGCATGGAAGGCTGCAAAGCACTAAACAGTTCTCAGCTAGTAGGGAAGAGCCGTTAGGCGGCTTGGATCTGGAAAGGCTGATAATGAACGCAGGCTGGAGTCAGCCCGCAAGCAGTGTCGGGGGTCAGGGATTGCTGGGAAGCAGAAAGGCCATCTCGCTGGGATGGCTGTCGCACAGGGAACAGCTTATTTTCCCCCTTGCTTTGGCCCCATATTTCCTGACTTGACTGCCAGGAGGCAGGTGGTTAAAGCTGGAGGCCGAGCTCCAGGACTCCTGGGTTCTGTTCCTGACTCTACCGGTGGTCTGCAGCGTAGCCTCAGAAAAATCATGTTATTATTTATCACTGCACTGCCTAGGAGTCCCAGTTGTGCTAGGGGCTGGACAAACACAAAGAGGACCCTGCCCCAAAGAGCTTACACTCTAGGTAATAATTTTTCTGTGCCTTAGTTGACCCAAACTTGGATGTCCCAGGCTCATGTTTCTCCATATGGACAAACTCCCATTTCCAAATCTCAAAAGTTTCCAGGCGAGATTCTCAGAAGGGCCTATGGGATTTATGCACCCTGGTTCCCAATGAATTTCAATGGGAGTTGAGTGCCTAATTCTCTTAGGCACCCGTGAAACACTTCCCCTTGATGCTTCTCCAAATCCTCTCTGAACTCCTGACATCTTCAATCAATAACTATCAGGGCCGGATGCTTTGGGGACTGCGTTTTCTCCTGACACTCCCTCCCCCTTGTTTTCAGAGACCAGATGGGAATATCCGCCATCCCGACATCAAAGCTGCCTGTCTCCAGCACTGTTGGCAGGTGAATTGTGGGAGGTGGAACCAGGGCTCCTCTCCCCTTCCTGCCTACGCCCCACCCAGGATTTTGCAGCTCCTGCTCTTTCAATCGGTATCACAAACGGAGCAGTGCTGCCGGGTGGTGGCGGGAATTTGTCTTCTGTAGAAAGGTTTTCACAGCCCAGGCACGCCCTCTCATGGCTGGGCATGGCATAGCAGCTCTTTCCTCTCCAGCATCCCCCATTGACAGTCATTCTGGCCTCTGCCTCTTCTTGCAAAACCCCATTTGAGTTCCCACCCTTCCGGGGTAACAGAGCGTCCAACACAACCAACCGTCGGGCCGACATCCTTCCACCGGGTCTCCAGCCTCTGGCTCTGGGCCCTGCTGTGCTTACTCCCTCGTCTCAGGGCTTTCAGAAGTTCTCATCCCCTTATGTCAGGCGTTTCATGCCACCTTCCTCGGTGGCTGGCTGGGGCATCCTGGGTCCTGCCGTTACACTGGCGTCAGACTCCTTGCTGCTGCTTCCCTGGAGTTTTGCCTCTTTTGCCATCAAGCCTCTCACACAGCCTCTCTAAACTCCCCTTTCTCCCTGGCCCCGGACACCCAGGGCTCACCCTCTGACATCCCCCCATTAAATCTCACACTAAACTTACAACTCCTGCCCTCCTCCGACTTGAGCCCTCTTCCCTGTGACCCTCCCTTGCTCTGTTCCCCCGCTGAACACCTCTCTCCCCAGACGCCACCCTTTTATCACAGCTCACCCCCAGCGGCTGCCCTGAGTCTCTCTAGGCCTCCGGACAGATTTCTCCACTCGGTAGCGGTTCCCAGGGCCAACTCTCCCCCTTTGACCCTGCCAGGCTCACCACTCTCGAGGGATACGAGAGGGATGGCAGCGCTCTCCCGTCTCCCTCCTTCTGATCTGCGCTTCCTTTCCTTGGGGTCACCCCTCAGCTCCTTCCCCAGCTGGGCTTCATCTTGAATTAAGCCGAGCCCACCCTCCAGGTGCAGCCGGGTAGGGTAAGTGGCCTTAGACCCCCTCCGTTTAACTCTTCAAATACAGGAGCTCCCCATCCCCTCATTGGCTTGGGTAAGCAGCAGTCCCGTCCTCCTTGACTGGCATGGCGAGATCTGTCATCCTGGCCTAGCCTGCATGACCTGATGAGCTACGCTATGGGAAAGGGCCCAAACTGGCCTGGATTTCATAGGATGGTTTAGGAAACTCAGGGTGTGTTTCCCCTGTTTCTCCCACATGCCGCACGGCAACGGATGTGTAAAGGAAGGCGGAAAAGGTGATCCCAAGGCTCTCCTCAGACAGCTCAGGAGCTCAGTCCCTACCCTGTGAGCCTTCTGGGCCTGGGAGCCCCAAAAGGAAAAGAGCATGCCTTGCTCCGACACACGGCCCCTGCAGACAAATGTGCCACTTTCTCTGGGCTCTGGTTGTTCTCTTTAGAGATTCCCCGATGACAGAGATGGATGAGAAGGAGAAAATTAGACTTTAAATTTTAATCATTTTCATTATTATTCAATTAATCTCTCCCTTCACAGTAGCATTTGCAAAGCCCCCGAAAGGATCAGAATAAACCTGCGGGAAGGCGGGGGAAAGGAGGATGTTCTGGCCAGGGAAGGAATTCTAGGAAGGAGGATGGTCCTTAGGAAGCATGTTAGTGGTATAGAAGGAATTATGGCCCCAAGAAACACACAGGGTAACCAGAGAGCAAGTGTGAAAAATCGGGACACTTCTTTTCAGGGACAGGGAGGTGGCATCGCTGCGTATATAAGACAAAGCCCCTAATAGGGCTGGTAACCCTAGAAAATCCCCAGCAAAAATCACTACACTGCACTGTACACGTTTTCATACAGTGCCTATGAGAACACTTTATAAGCCATCTTCAGACCTGAAACTACCGGCATGAGTGCACTTGTGGGCAGAAAATGAGGTGCATGCAGTATACAGCCCTTTTATGCAGTGACTGGTCAGCTGTTGCCATATGCCCCGCACAGCTAATGGTTAATGGAGATTCTCTTTAACATGTTTTTCTTACTAATTATTTCTATTTCTATAAAGTGTTCAACCAGGAATGGGGCACCACAGTGCTGGGTGCTGTACAAACACAGAGCAAGAATCCATCCCTGTCCTGAAGAGCTTCTGGTCTAACTAGTGAAACCAGCCAAAGGGGGGAGGAGAAATAGAAGTACAGAGCAAGAGGAAGTGATTGACAGTCAGAAAAGGGACCCATCCTCCGAGGGCCCAGGCCACTGCTCTAGCCACTACCCCAGCCAGGCTTGTCTATTGGAACAGGGGGATCTGGGTTCCTCCTCTGCGGTGACCATGACTTTGCAGGCAACTATGATGTGCCGCGGAGGGACCCCTGAGAAGTCCTAGGAGGCCCCAGATGTGTGACGGCAGCGTGTGTCCCGGGCCCCGGATCTGATGGACCATTCAGCATAGAGAGTGTGTGGGATGGTGGTTGATGTTTAGAGGCTCAGACACCCACGCCAAGGAGCAGTAATATCTCAGCATGGAAGGGGTATCTGCAGCCGGCATGGTACTCAGAGAAAGCCATTCACTCCAGCTGAGGGGAGCTGGGAAGAGACTTCCCCTGAGGGAGGATTAGTCCTTAACTGCCTCCCTTCCACCCTCAGAGACAGGATGCGGCCCTGGCTGACCTGGCCATTCCTGTGTTCTTTGGACTCGGTTCGTCCCTCGCTCCCACCAGTTCTACACGCGCGCAACTCGCGCTGTGTGTGCGAGGGAACCTCCATCACTCCCCATAACAGCCCAGGCCGTAGGCCGCCTGCCGCCTGATCTAGCGAGGATATTGCGAGCTGCAAGCGGCTCATTAACGTGGCTCCTGCAGCTCTTCGCAGCACACGATATTAAAACACGGCGTGATTTAATTATTCACCAATCTAAATTATTAACCCACCAGGATGCTTTTACTGTGTTATTAACCCATTAAGTTAGCAGCTTGCACTAAGTTATGAACTTCTTTGCCCTGATCATTATGTAGATACACATAACTAAATATTGCCCCTGTCCTTCTGTTTAAATAGGACTCTAGTAAGTGAAACAAGGAGTGAACACGGCTGTGGGTCTTTGGGGGCATGGCGATCGCTAATGTGACCCCAGGACCACTGACGCCTGCGGCGGCGTGCTGCTGCTGCCCCTGCTCTGACTCTTCCCCGGGGCCCCCGCCCCTGCTCCACCCTGCCCCTTCCCCATCCCAGCCCCTCCCCACACCCCTGAGCTCTGCAGCAGTGCCAGGCCTGCGCTTGCCAGCGGCTGTGCCACCGGTGAATGCTGGGGGGTGGTTTCCGCCTGACCCCCAACCCAGCCCCGCCCCTGCCTTGGAGGCCTAGCCCCTACCCCCCTGTGGAGGCCTCCCCCCCGCTCCCTGCCTGCAGAGGCCTGCTCCCCACCCCTCGCGAGAACTGGCAATCACTTGTGAAACCCATGGCTCCATCTCGCAAGCGCAGCACTGCCATCAGGAGGTTGCGTGTCCCTTTAAGAGCGAGGATGTGAAACTCCTCCCCTCCCGCTGTTTGTTACACAGAGACGCTCCCTGATAGGACAGAGTGAAGTTTGTGGAGCTGTGACATCACTGGATGTGCAGGTAGGGTGACCAGACAGCAGGTGTGAAAAATCGGGACGGGCGTGGGAGGTAATAGGAGACCATATAAGAAAAAGACCCAAAAATTGGAACTGTCCCTATAAAATCAGGACATCTGGTCACCCTATGTGCAAGCAAAGGGGATCACCTGATGGTGTCTCCCTGACCCAGAGACAGGGCTAGCTCTCCAAACGGCTTGTACTGTGCATAGAAAGACTGCGTGAGTCGGTGGAGGGAGCATAAAGGGCCTTCAGACCAATGGGAGTCGTTCCATGGATGGCTGAGGGTTTTGGCCCAGGCCTTGAGGACAGAGGCACACAGACGTCAGATGTGATGCTGGTACCTGATCTCTTTCTGTGCACCTACAGTCGGGACATAGGACAGGAAGGGACCTCCTGGGTCATCGAGTCTGGTCCCCTTCTATCCCAGAAGGCAACCCCGCCATATAATCCTGTCCCTGCATTTATCAAGCAGTGTGGTTTATCCCCATTGTAGAGATGGGAAATTGAGGCACAGGAAGGCTAAGTGCTTTGCCCAAGGTCCCACAGGAAGTCAGTGGCAGAGAAGGAATTTAAACGTGGGACTCCTGCCACTAGACAATCCTTCCCCTATATTCAATGGCTGAACTGTTCTGTTCGCTGTACCCCTCAACAATATCGAGGTCATAAAACTCTTAGGGGATTAAAGTCTTTGAGTGTCCCTGCACCAGCAAACTCTGCACAGCTGGGTTTTCTACCCACATGTTGCTCACACTGCTGTCTGTGTCCTTCTCCTTTGCCCCCTCTATTTGCATGTTATCCCCCCTATTTGTTATGGCTTGTCTGGAACAAGATCACCAGCTCCGCAGGGCAGGGATGCTTTCTTCCTGTATGTTTGTACAGCACCGAGCACAATAGGGCTCCCAACCCTCGCAAACCCCTAGATGCTAGCGCACTGCCAGGAATCAATAAATAATACTTAAAATGCCTGAATCTAGTCATGGGGGTGACTGGGGTGAAGAAGAGAGAAAGAAGGAGAAAGCCCTGCTTGACAGATGCTAGTCCCGTCCCTTCATGTCTTCCAGGAAGGTACTCAGATACCAGGGTGATGGGCAGGCTTAGAACTTGAATGGAATGAAGTCAATAAAATAGAAGCTTACATTCAGAGAGCTCCTAGCCTGGCTGGAGAGGCTCCCAGAAGACTGGGGAATGCACTGGGGGGATTAGCCACTGAGCCAAAGACTGTGTGCAAAACCGCACAGGAACGGCTGCTCTCTGGCCTACGCTGTGAAGCTGCACGCCCGGGAAACATCCGAAATTCCTGGACACGGCGCCCTTTGCGTTCCTGAAGCCCCAGCTGTGAGCTCAGCTGAAACAGAGCCTCCGCTGAGTCTGCCTGCCTGGAAACCTCACAGCAGGGGATGGAATTGTTACTTAACAGGCTCCCTGTCATGTCAATGGCTATTGAAGCAGAGCTAAGGAAGGGGGAGGGAGGCCTATGTGTGATTCGCTGACTTTGTCCTTCACCTTGTATTCTTTAATAAGATGAGGGAGGAAGACTTGTAGCACCTTGGAGACTAACCAGTTTATTTCAGCATAAGCTTTCGTGGGCTATAAGAACATAACATAAGAACATAAGAACGGCCATACTGGGTCAGACCAAAGGTCCATCTAGCCCAGCATCCTGTCTACCGACAGTGGCCAATGCCAGGTGCCCCGGAGTGAGTGAACCTAACAGGTATGATCGAGCGATCTCTCTCCTGCCATCCATCACCCCCCTCTGACAGACAGAGGCTAGGGACACCATTCATTACCCATCCCGGCTAATAGCCATTCATGGACTTAGCCTCCATGAATTTATCCAGCTCTCTTTTAAACCCTGTTATAGTCCTAGCCTTCACAGCCTCCTCAGGTAAGGAGTTCCACAGGTTGACTGTGCGCTGTGTGAAGAAGAACTTCCTTTTATTTGTTTTAAACCTGCTGCATGCCAATTTCATTGAATGGCCCCTAGTTCTTCTATTTTGGGAACAAGTAAATAACTTTTCCTTATCTACTTCCTCCACACCACTCATAATTTTATATACCTCTATCATATCCCCCCTTAGTCTCCTCTTTTCCAAGCTAAAAAGTCCTAGCCTCTTTAATCTCTCTTCATATGGGACCCGTTCCAAACCCCTAATCATTTTAGTTGCCCTTCTCTGAACCTTTTCTAGTGCCAGTATATCCTTTTTGAGATGAGGAGACCACATTTGTACGCAGTATTCAAGATGTGGGCGCACCATGGATTTGTATAAGGGCAATAAGATATTCTCTGACTTATTCTCTATCCCTTTTTTAATGATTCCTAACATCCTGTTTGCTTTTTTGACTGCCGCTGCACACTGCGTGGATGCCTTCAGAGAACTATCCACAATGACTCCCAGGTCTTTTTCCTGATTGGTTGTAGCTAAATTAGCCCCCATCATATTGTATGTATAGTTGGGGTTATAGCCCACTTCATTGGATGCATAGTGCTACAAGTCTACAAGTCTTCCTCGTCTTGTTTACGGATACAGACTAACACGGCTGCTAATCTTAAACTTGTATTCTTTGCCCGTAGTCCAAACATTAAGAACAAAACAGCGGCTCTACCTACCCACCCACCCATCCGGAACCATGCGCTGGCTCTCTAAGGGCTGTCACAGAGTCAGAGAAATGTAGGACTGGAAGGGACCTCGACAGGTCATCTAGTCTAGTCCCCGACACGGAGGGAGGCCTAAGTATTATTCCTGACAGGTGTTTGTCTAGCCCGTTCTGACAAACCTCCAATAATGGAGATTCCACAACCTCCCTGGGCAATTTATTCCAGTGCTTCACCACCCTGACAGTTAGGAAGTGTTTCCTAATGTCCAACCTAAACTGCTCTTGCTGTGATTTAAGCTCCTTGCTTCTTGTCATATCTTGAGACATTAGCAAGAACAATACATCTCCCTCCTCTTTATAACAACCTTCCACATGCTTGAAGATTATTATCATGTCCCCCCTCAATTTATTCCAGATTAAACAAACCCATTTTTTTCCTCATAGGTCAGGTTTTCTAGACCTTTAATCATTTTTGTTGCTGTCCTCTGGACTCTCTCCAACTTATTCACATCTTTCCCGAAGTATGGTACCCAGAATTGGACACAATACCTAATCTAATCTAATCTATCTATCTATCTATCCCCATACAACCCCTCTTCTATCTATCTATCTATCTATCTATCTATCTATCTATCTATCTATCTATCTATCTATCTATCTATCTATCTATCTATCCCCATACAACCCCTCTTCTATCTATCTATCTATCTATCTATCTATCTATCTATCTATCTATCTATCTATCTATCTATCTATCTATCTATCTATCTAATCTCCATCTGTCCATCCATCCAACTCTGGCTCTTAACAATGTTAAATGGTAGCTCTCTGCCCCCAAGGCCAAAGAAGGACTATTGAGTTTATCTGGTTGTTGCACCTGCTGTTTTCTGCTGTGTTATTCCTGCTTTGCACTGGGGGTAATTGATATCAGACTCAAGCCTCCGGGGGCCAAGAGATGTGGGAATAGTGAGCGGGGGCTCCGTTTGTAGCTCTGTGCTGGGGAGTGATTGATAGTGACTGAAGTGTGCTTGCTCTGGGAACCGCCAAGACCTGCGGAATGAACCTCCAGCTCAAAACCAATAATAAGAAAAGAGAGAGTGAGTGCAAAAATAATTAAGGGGAAAGATTTAGAGAGGTTGGGATCTAATAGACAGCCTGGAAGTGATAAAGGAATTACCCATCTCTAACAAGGCTTCTAAGCCCCCTAAGGAACTGAGTGGAATAGAATAATAAGCTAGTTACTGAAGGAAAAAAGGGAAGGTTATTATTTCTGAAATATTTAGACTAGCTGATTACATGTCAGCTCCCTTATAATCTCAAGAATATATGCCTGAAACACCCAGCGTCCCATAATGTAGCTAGATAAGTGGGGAAAGACTCTAAAACATCAGCCGCTTTCCATAAACCTCCCAGCTCAACTGGCTGCACTCAAAAGACCCCAGTAAAGCAATGTCAACAACAAAAGATATATTGCATTGTCGCTGCATTGCTACCATCTGTGATTTTTGTCTGTACCTCCTAGGCAGGCAGACCACCCAGAGAGAGGGCAGATATTGTCAGTGCGGGACTGCAGGGGAGGGATGGAAGGGGCTGGAGAGATTGTCAGGTGTGCTCAGATGTGATGAGGATGCATAAGTAGAGTGATAAAGACAGATTGATCCTTTTATAATAGACAGATAATGAATGGATGGATGGATACCATAAGTGGTATCCAGTGACTTGGAACATGACTGAGAACAATTTGCTTAACTCTTTGTGTTCTTGAGTTTAAGCTTCTGCAAACACGGGGCTACTAATCAAAGCTGGTTAGGAATTTTTCAACTAAGCTTTTGTTGTCAAAAATGTCAATTAATCGAAGCTGGAACTGTTCATGATATAGGATCAGGTTCCATGAATTTCCCGTCTGAATTTCAAAACTGTCAGAACATTTTGTTTTGATGTTTTCTAAATGAAAAATTCCAATTTTCCAATTGGAAATGATGCTTTCTTTCAAAAGCTAAGACAACTGGACTGAAAAAATGTTAACAAAAAAGGGGGAAGGTCAACATCAAAAATGGAAAATTTGGAAATTATTGAAACAAAACCTTTTGAACCCAAACAAAAATTGGTGTTCAGGTACGTGAATATTTTCAAGATTTCAACTTTGCGTCCCAGTTTTAGATGGGAAAAAATTTAGAACCCTCAAAAATAGTTGTGGGATGGGAAAACCACTTCCTGCCCAGCTGTAATAATAATATTTATAGAGAATGTCCAGATATCAGATGGATGGGGGCAGTGTAAATGATAGATAGATAGATAGATAGATAGATAGATAGATAGATAGATAGATAGATAGATAGATAGAAAGACGAGGGGTTGTATGGCGATAGATAGAAGGGGTGTATGGGAATAGATAGAGGGGGGGTGTATGGGGCTAGATAGATTGATAGATAGAAAGACAAGGGGTTGTATGGGGATAGATAGAAGGGGTGTATGGGAATAGATAGAGGGGGGGTACATGGGGATAGATAGATAGATAGATAGATAGATAGATAGATAGATAGATAGATAGATAGAAAGACGAGGGGTTGTATGGCGATAGATAGAAGGGGTGTATGGGAATAGATAGAGGGGGGGTGTATGGGGCTAGATAGATTGATAGATAGAAAGACAAGGGGTTGTATGGGGATAGATAGAAGGGGTGTATGGGAATAGATAGAGGGGGGGTACATGGGGATAGATAGATAGATAGATAGATAGATAGATAGCTAGCTAGATAGATAGATAGATAGATAGATAGATAGATAGATAGATAGATCGGTCACGTTGAGTTCCCTGAATTATAAGGGCCATGACAGGGCAAAATGTGTCTATTTTATTGATCTGAATCAATTTGCTCTCTCTCTATTTAAGACCCAACCTGTGTTTTGGTTGTGGAGGACTTGAGAGAGGCCACACTAATTCGTTGACTCTGTTATGTACACGGGACATTTTCAGTAGTTTGATACAAATCACTGGGTCTCAGAATCCGTTCAATGACACTTAATTTAGAGTGCTAAAAAATGCTTATCACAAGAGCCTCTTGTTAGTCAAAGGAGTAGCACTGCTTCTTTATCCTAGATTGCAGTTATTGGATTGAGACTAGCTGGTCTCCTGGCCAAATCCCAGCTCTCTTATCTTGCTAATTACAGACGGAAAAAAAGTAGAAACTGCTAATATTAATTTCCTCTAAAAGGGGCAGCAGTCTTTGATGAAACTTTCTTAGCACTCTGTGCTGCCAAGGCAGGTGCTGCAGTTATAGCCCGGCCTCGTGGCTTTGGAGTCACTTAGGGACAAAGCAGGAGATCTCTTACAAAACTATCCCCTAAGAACTGTGGCAACCTCTGATTGCTATGGGTGATCTTCACCTTCGTCCAGAGTACCCGCACAAAGTCACATGGAGTGCCAAGCTCTTTGGGAAATCTGACTCCTCCTGAGGGTGCTGAGTGCTTGAAAATCTGTCCCTTGCAGATTAAAATAGGATCTACATTATGTCCCCTGTATAGGGCCAGATTTCACCCTAACCAGTGTTGCCAACTCATGATTTTATTAGGCGTCTCATGATATCTGAAGACAGAGCCTCAGCAGGAGCTGTGACAGTTTACACCAGGATTTGCCATTTGGTATTTTGTTAAGGCCTTAGCTCCCGGAGTCATGTTATTTTCTGTGGCTCTCAGCTTTCATTAAAAATAACAATAACGTTTCTAGCCCTCGTGGTTGCAGAGAAAAAGTTTGAAAGCATGACACTGTTGTATCCTACAAGCCCCGAAACCCCACACCAAATAGAAAGAACTCTAGATGTATTATTAAAAACAAAACACTCGTGGTTTTTAAGCCAACCATATGCATTTGCAGCCTGTTTCATGGTTTTGGAACGTTTGGTCATGGCAGCATCAGCTGACCTGACCATGCAAGTGCGTGAGACATGGATCCACGAAGAGACTTAAGCCCTGTGACGCTCAGTGTCACAATGCCTGGCTTTCAGGCTTCTAGGAAAATTACAGGAAGAAGACTGAGATCCACAATGCCTGAATTAGGTGCCTAGACTCCCTACACAATGAATGGGAGAGATCAGCAGCTTAGAATGAGATCCACAAAGCTAGCACAGTAGGCGGGGAGCTGCCTAAACTAGCCAATAGAAGATGCCTAGAAGAGGGATGTTGTCCTAAGCCCCCTGTTTCTCAGAGAGTTTGGTACCTAAGTCTGGGCTGCAGGGTGCGATGCGTGAACTCGAAGAAAATAGAAGTTACAAAGAGTTCTGTGGCACCTTAAAGACTAACTGAAGTATTGAAGCATAAGCTTTTGTGGGCTAATACCCACTTCGTCGGATGCAAGCAGTGGAAGTGTCCAGGGACAGGTATAAATAGGTAGGCAAGAACCAGGTTAGAGATAACAGGGTGGGTCCAATTCTTCTTAAAGCCCCAGCTCCTGGAGTCATGTTAACACAGGATAAACTCAGCTCACGTGGTTGCACAGAAAAGCTTAAAAATATGAAGTGAGTGGAACCAGAGAGCCAATAAAGAGAACCCCAACGGTATTATTTTTTTAAACAAAATCTCATGATTTTAATATCATCTTATTTTCGGGGGCGCCTGACCCATGAGGTTTGCAGGCCTGCAATGCAGCTAGTATCACAACAGGATGAGCAGAGAGATTGAAGACCTCCTGGGCAAATAGAAAGGAAATATGATTTTGTAGTTACAACGGTAGAGGAGGGTTCTGAGTTCTATCGCGATCCCTAGCTCTTATATACTGCACTTTCCACTCTTTTAATGTGCTGAGCTTTAGACCCCCTGTGATGTAGGAAGGAGCTATTATCCCCATATTTACAAACAGGAAACTGAGTCATAGAGAGACTAACTGTCTCTCCCAAGGTCTTGTACAAAGTTCGTAGCAGCAAAGAATTGAACTCACATCTCCGAAGCTGTTAGTTAATAACCTAGCCATGGAACCGTCCTTCCTCTGCCGGTCCTGCCTCCTTCCTAGAACTCCAGCATCCCCTTTGACAAGTCCCTTTCCCTCTACGTGCCTCGGTTCACTCATTCACAAAAGAGGGTTCATTTATCTACATCCCCTTGTGGGGATTCTGCAGAGTAATGGCAAGCACCTGGGAAATGCCAAGCCTTATCCAGCGGGCAACTAATCGGCCGGCATCAGCTCTTCGATTTGCAGTGCTGCCTGGTCTCTTTTCTCCAGTGGAAGATGCTCCCTTCCCTGCTTGTTTCTTTGGAGTGTTATTATAAAGTACTCCAGCAAGCTGCTTGTGAGACGGAGCACGGCTAACAGCAGGGAGCAATCGGAAGACAAAAGCAACAGTGGATAAACGGCAGGGAGCAATAGTAATTTATAAACTCAAAACAGACTGGCAGACGAGCCCCTGGTAATAAATCTGGTTTAAAGCACAAGCAGAATTGCTGCTGCTTTATAACGTAGCAAACACGCTTGTCTTCTTGATGGCTGCACCTTGAAGAAACTTAAGTGCAGCAGCATCCTCCTCTCCACCTGCCAATCAATGGACCATTTCATTAGGTACAGATGCTTGCACAAGAGTTCACTGCATGACTCTCCTCGGACTCGAGAATGCCTTGCACAATTGATGGCTTGCACAGAAAACCCTTGCACAGACTGAGTGCACCGGAGCGCATTGCACAGGCGACCCTCTGCGTCGAGGGTTTCCCGCATGAGAGTGCCTCGCACTGATCCTCCCTTGCACAAGAGCACAGGCAGGAGTTACTCCCTGCATGAGAGCACCTTGCACAGGTGACCTCCTCCGGTTTGGAAAATGAGTCAGAATAGCGTTAACTATTTTGCCGTTGGAACTGAGCGATGCAATTGGCCGAATATTCCCAGAGGCATCATTCATAGAGTTATAGCTTTAAGGCCAGAAGTTTCTAGTCTGACCTCTTGCATAGCACAGGCCAGAAAATCTCCCCCCACCACAAATTCCTGCATCAATCCCATAACTTCTGGGTGGGCTACAGCACATATAGAAAGACATTCCAGCTTGATTGAAAGACTCCAAGTGTGTGTCCACACTGCAGTTAGACACCCGCAGCTGGCGCATGCCAGCTGGCTTGGGCTGCAGGGCTGTTTAACTGCAGTGTAGATATTCCAGTTTGGGATCCTCCCACCTTGCAGGGTCCTAGAGCCGGGGCGCCAGCCCAAACCCCGATGTCTACACTGCAATCAAACAGCCCCTGAGTTCGAGTCAGCTAGCATGGGCCTGCCACGGGTGTTTGAGTGCAATGTAGACGTGCCCTGAGTTATAAAGAATCCACCCCACTCCTCATTGGTAAATTGTTCCAATGCTTAATCACTCTCACTGGTAAACATTTGCCCTTTGTTTTTCGTGTGTATTTGCCTAGCTTCACCTCAACCTTCCTTTCTTGTTGTGCCCTTGTGTGCTAAATTATAACTGAGGTGCAGTGGAGGGAATGATACACGTCAATCAAAGACAGAGGTCGTCTCAAGATAACAAACTTCAGTCTGGATCCAGGTTTCAAACACCTTCAAAGGTCAGGGGAGTTCAAATCCAGAGTTCTGGTTCAGCCAATCTCTGAATAAAGAGCCTGGTCTAATAAATGTAGACCTTCCTGAGTGTTATTATTGCTACAGTAGCACGGAGAGGCACCCGCGGACATCAGGGCCTTGTGCTCGGTGCTGTACAGACCTATAGTGGGTATGTTGTAGCCGTGTCAGTCCTAGGTATTAGAGAGACAAGGGGCGGGTGAGGGAATATCTCATACTGGACCAGTTTCAATACTGAGGGAGACCGGCTTCGGGGCCTGGAGAAGAGCTCTGTGTAAGCTTGAAAGGGGGTGTCTCTCACCGACAGGAATAGGTCCAATAACAGAGCTGACCTCATCCACCTTGTCTTTCTAGTACAACAGGTACGGAGCTGCATGGATAGACCAAGCGGCCACTATTTTTGGGCACTAGTTCAAGCTAGCCTGCCTGTCTCCCTGCGCTGGGAATCCCACCTCCCCTCTGCTGTGCTGACTGCCCCATTGTGAGAATGGTCCTGCCCCAGAGAACTTGCCATCTAGAATGCGGTGGCTTTCTGACCGGTGTCATTGTGTGGATGGTAATCTACACCGTTAACTCATCAACTCCCAGGGAAAAGGGGAGGCGTCTTTCACCGTGGCCCTTCCTTGCTGCTCCACGAGAAGACATGTGCATACCTGCAAAGATACTTCCTTGGAAATTCTCTCCTAGCTCTCACTGGATATTCGGATGAGGTCTTGTTTCTGTGATGGGGGGCGGGATGGGGAGGTTCCCTTTCCTGGCACACGGTCCTCACATGCTCCCCTGGAAGGTGCAACACCGCATGCTGGTTTTTACCACTGTCCAAATGCTTGTTCCCCACAGCATAAGGTTTTTACCTTCTCCCCAGATGCCGTGTGAGAAGGAGGAAGAGATCTCACCTCCCTCAGAACCTGGGTGTCTCTGGCCCTTCATTCCAGCCTCCCCTTCCCACCTCTCTTGGGACTGTCCTCAGCCTGGGAGCTGAATCACTTTGTTAATTAATTAATCACCTGGTGCTTAATCAATTAGCTCCTCAGATTGGCCCATGTCGGATGCATACGAAGGGCACAGAGCCGTGAGTCAGCTGTAGAGCTTTCATGAAGATGCTCTCAGCGCCAACAGGAGAGAGGTTCTCCCAGCGGCTTCATGAATCCACCTCCGCGAGAGGCAGTCGCTATGTCAGCGAGAGATGCTCTCACTTGTGTCTACCGGCGCTTAGGTCAGTATAACTACCTCGTTCAGGGGAGTTGATTATTCACATCCCGGAGTGGCGTAGTTCTACCAAAGTCATTCTGTAGTGTAGACCAGGGCTCGCCGTATCGGGATTAACTCACTGCTCGCCTGGCTTCGGGACACATCCAGCCGTGAGAAGCTCACCGCCAGCTGAACGGGACAAAGGACTCCGCCCCAGCTCCTAGGGGAATGATGGCGACAGACTGGGATCTCCCCAGACGTGGGGAAGGACAGAAGAAGATAAGAATGGATCAAATCATGACTCCATTTAGGTCATATCCCATCTGACAGTGGCCGCTACCATCTGGCTACTGGTTGGCATTCCTGACTTTACTCCACTCTGCTCTCGGGGGCTCTGACCCACCCTCACTGGACTGATCCCATGGATTTTAAGATGCGTAGTGAGCCACATAATCCCTTTCCCATCATTTCTTTGGCCTCTTCTCTTGCTTCCCCCACCATCCTGTGGAAGTGCAGCATCCACTGGCAATGGCTGAAATCCCAGAACGCTCTGCCGCGCTTGGCATTGTCTTTTACCCACTGGTCTAGACGGGAAAGTGGTTTGGGTCTCACTTTAGTTTTTTCAGCGTGTTCCGCCTTGCATCCAACCACAAGAGTTCTTCTCTGGAGCAATCCTTTTAGCTCGCTTGAATTAATCCGCTTCTGGAGCGACCTGCACCCTGGGAAGGATTGTGTGGGTGTCCAAGGCAAAGCTGGGGCTCTATTTTGGCATGCCGCCCACAAGGGAATGACACCGTCTTGGGGTCTGCATGTAGAGACGGTGTTTCCCGTCTATTTCTGCTCCAGCTGGGGGACCTCATTATGATCAACGGCGGTGCTGCGTATCTCCCCAATGGCTTTTGGAACAGAGCCCTGCTCCGCTTCCTGGGGACTCGCCTCCAGGGAACATCCTTCAGCGTGAGCACAGCCTGAAAAGGGGTCCATATAAGTACTAACCTGCCCCTTGAGGACTCCCCCTTCCCTGGCGCTACCCCCAGGGTCCCTCCCTAGCATTAGTCCAGGAAACTAATGTGAAAAACATCTTACCATCTCCTCGTGCATCCCCGCCTTGGCAGGGCAGAAGGGAAAGAAAGTCCAGCATTGGTAACAAAAAGCAGCATCTGACCATTGCTGGAAGGGAGACCAGGATCGGGAAGGGACAAAAATCACTTGTGCTGTTCCTCTGTCCTTCTAGCACCTGGCATAACCCGGCCCTCATGGGAGAGGCGTGATCAGTCGCTCGATGCCTGGCAAACGTCCGGGGGAGAAGAGAGAGGACGAGGGAGGGTGTGTTTGATGACCTGAGGACAGCGTCCTGGCAGAGAGCCATAAAGACAGAAACACGGCGGGAAGGTTTCTGGAGACATTGATGTGCTTTGCATAGCACCTTGCCCTAGCCAGGTCTCACAGCCCACGAAGAGGGGAAGAGGACTATGTTCAGCAGCTAATGTGAAAGATCTGGGTATAATTCTCTGCTTCACCACAGGCTTCCCGTTTGACCTTGAGCACGTCACTTAGTCTCTCTGTGCCTCGGTTTCCCATCTGCACAATGGGTATAATAACACTGCCCTGCCTCAGAAGAGTGTTGTGAGAATAAATACATTGATGATTGTGAAGTGCTTTGAGAATGCCTGAGAAAAAGCACTATATAAGAGGAAGGTATTATTCTCTCAGAAGAGTGGAAAGCTGTAGACAGCAGGCTTCAGTTACTGTATTCTGCCATGTTTAAATAAAAATAATTTGTGAAATATGACAGCTGCCATCTCGGCTGGCACACCCGGGAATTGAACTAGGGACCTCCAGAGCCAAAAGCAGCTGTTAATAGCTTGAGTGTTTGGAAAGAGGTTTCATTTTGGAATGTCACTCAAGTCTAATTAAAAAAGCCATTAAAAAAAGGCTACCCCCGCCGCAAACAAGATATTTTGATCCACCCCAGTCAACTTTTTCTTTTCACTGAAAAAATTGAAGATTTTCATTTCAGTTCAACCATTTTTTCCTCAATTTGGCCACCAGATCAAAAAAACCATCAGATAATCACACAGCTCTGGTTGCAGACACACAAGCTCTCTGTGCCGTTCTGAGAAGAACACCACAACCATCAGCCTAACTTCCCACGGCATTAGGAAGTCTGAGTTGTTTTCCACAGGTCTTCTAGACACATTTGGACCCAGCCCAACCCTGCTTAGCCTGTTCGATCATAGATTTTTTTTTCTTTGAGTGTTAAAATGTTGTAGATTTCCCGTGAGTCTCACAGAGATCTCCAGAGTCTAGCTCAGGAGTCAATCCTACCTTTCAACTGGCCCCCCTGTTTTGCTTATCCTCCAATTATTTGCTGCAGGAGTTTTTCTCTTCCCGGCACACCGCTCTTTTTAAAGTATCTTCCTCAAGTTTTAATGATTCTCTGCAGACAATGTGCCATCTGTATACTTTACCTCCCTTGCTTCCTCTCATTTGAATGAGGATAAACGCCACTAATGAGTTTTGAAAGGCGCCGACTCCAGGAGAATGTGGAATGAGCAGGGGAGGAAGTGGTTTGGAATCTCAATCAGCAATCGCCTGGAAAAATCTATAAGGGAGGGATCCTTGACAACTAGGGGAGGAGATGCAGCTAATAGCCATGTGAGCATGAAAGGGGGTCGGGTTATCAGATATGCAGGGCAGCCATGGTGGGCAGGGCACTGGAGTGGGGGTTTGGGGATCCAGTTCGGCCAATAACGTGCCGTTTGATCTTGGGCAAATCACTGCTCTTCTTTGGATGTGTCTACACAGCAAAATCTGGGCACAGGGTAGCCTACTGGAGTCAGTATGAATCCAGTTAGCATGGGGAACCAGAGCCGTGAAGACAACCTGGCACAGGCTAGCAAGCAGAGCCCACACCCATGGTCCATTCCAGCCTTGTCCTACACGTTCTAAGCTAGGGTGTTGTTACCCATGGCAGCTGGATTCAAGCTATCTTGGGGAGGTGAATATTATATATTATTACTATTTATTTTTCGTATTATATTAGGGCGAAGGAGCCAAGGTCACGGGCCAGGCCCTCACTCTGCTAGGGCACAAGGTACAAACACAGAGCAGAAAGAGATCCTCTACTTGAAGGAACTTACAGTCTAAGACAAGAAAGAACAGATGGAGCCGTACAAGGAAACACGGAGACGACATTGATCCGCATGAGAGACAATGGGCTCAACACACGAGCAGCCGAACCCTGCACCGCTTCTTCTGTGTAGCTGTTCCCTTCGTGTTCCCATGCCAAAGGATACACATGCAGTGGAACATTAAGCTAATAATGGGCAACTGCTTGGCTTAAAGGAAGGCAAAGGGGTGTAGGGCCTTCTGCCCAGTTATCGGCATAAACGGTGCCTAGACTGAGCTGGCCTTCTCCACAAGGCCTGGATGTCACTCGTAGCTAGCCAGCTCCACTGCCGTAGTGGGACAGTGCAGCAAATTATTCTGATTTCCAGGGGCTGCGTTATTCAGATCACGCTGTTCCTGCTTTCTCTGCTAAAAGCCCATGCCAGGCTGGAAATATTGATGGCACAAAAGGAGCATTAATGGGAGTTTAAGTGGAAACACCTGCGCCGAGTGTCATTATGGTTATTAACATCCCTTTTAGTCTATTACCCGGGAAAGCGTCATAAATATGAATACCAGGAAAATATTTTGCAGCCCTTGATTTTAGTTCCGCACCCTCACGGTAGAGTATTTGGCCTCAGGTGGATGAAACCATGGGCTGGAATTGCATTATCGCCTCTTAGCACAACTACAAAACACGGAGAGCCCTTGTAGAAAGATGACCCCATTATTGGAACGTAGCCGTAGACTTGAGCTCATAGCGGAGTCGGGTCGCCCGATACTGGGAGGCACAATATGAAGGGGAGGACATGTGACTGTCCCATGTGTCTCCTCTGCCCAGTGACCCCGTCAACCCCGCAGCCAGCCCAGAGCCACTGAGCTCTCCGCTGTTACCTGTGGGGAGGGAGGGCTCTGTCCTTCTCCCGCTGCACCTCTGCCCTGGCATATTCGGCCGCTCTCCCTGGCAAGCGGGCCCAGGCAGGCTGCGGGAGGGAGACACTTCTCACGTCGACTGAAGCTGGCAACTCTGGTCCTGGCTGCTCCGTGCAGAGTAGCAGCTGCCTGAGAGAGCCTGGATGGAGATATAAGAATGGCCACACTGGGTCAGACCAAAGAAATGTCTTAGTTCTCCCTGTGCATCTTTAACATTATATAGACCCGCACACACTACACTACTGTACCACCAGTCATTAAAATGCTCTTAGTAGTCCAATTAAAAGGCAGGACTGAATTCCTAGCCCTCCCACTGGGACTTTTCCCATTGACTTCAACCGGAACAGGATCTGCTCCCAGAAGAATAAGGAATTTCATAGCCGCACGAGTGTTCCAGTGTTGAGCCATTGTTGCTTTTAAGATTTGCTGCATATTGAGGGCTGAATTTTCGGCAGCCTGAATATGTACCCACCTTTTTAAGAGTGTTCAGTTTAGGTGTGTAAATATCCTGACTTGCACACCTACCCTGGGATATTTGCACATCTCTGAGTGTATATGCCCGTGTTTGGGAATTCACCCTTTAGCAGGATAATATACTTTCTTAAGACCTCCAAAAGAATTTGGAGCAGCCAGGCCTGGGAAGGGGAGAGCAGCATCTGGCAACAGAATTGTCTTGGCTTTTGTGGAGTCTTCATTTTAGAGAGACACACTCAGGGGCATTTCACTCCTGTCCGTCTTTATTGCCTATCGGATAACACGGCTGGCACCAACTGGTGTTATGTTTTCACTCTCATACGCTAAGCCTGTTTTCCAGGAGACCACTTAGGGAGTCTGTAAACTTGACTCAGCTACATCTCCAGCCCAAAAGCTTGAGCCTTCTTCCAAATCACCACCCTGGATGTTTGAAGGCATCCCTTTGTCATCTCATGTGCAGTATTGTCAGCTGCAGACATTCAAAACCTGTGAGTCAAGCCCCCTGGAAACCTGAGTCTGGCTGAAAAAAATCATGAGATTTAAATAATAAGACATTTGAATTCTTTTTAGTTCCCTTCTGTGTTTTGAGCCTTTTGGGTGCGTGTTTTGAAGCTTTCCCCTACACCCAGGATGTCTAAAATCTGACTTTTTTTCAAATGTAAGCTGCAGCTGGGGCTTTAAGCCAGAGAATAACAATCACGAGATTCATGATCAATTCACGAGAGCTGGCAACACGGCTATGACAACGGCACAGACTCACAGAACAAGTCAATTCCTCTAGCGCAGAGCAAAGATCTTTATTAGAAGAAGGGGACCACTTTTACCCCTCAAGCTCACTGCTTTGGTTTCACTGCAGTGCGTCTGCCTAGAATTTCCCCCCGTCTCCCTCTTGTCTGGCTCCAGGTTTAAAGAAATCATACCCACATCCTCAGACCTGTCTTCCTCTCTGAGCAGTTTTTCTGTTTCAGCATTAACTTTAACAAGACTCATAGACATGGAAGGGGCCTTGTGAGGTCATCAAGTCCAGCCCCCTGTGTCATGGCAGGACCAAGTGACCATCCCGGAGAGGTGTTGGTCCAATCTGTTCCGGCTCTGGAGATAATGGGACCATGTTGGAAAATATAATGGTGTGGGATTATGAGATAAACCCTTAAACTAACTAGGTTATGCGGGTTGGGGGGATAGCTCAGTGGTTTGAGTATTGGCCTGCTAAACCCAGGGTTGTGAGTTCAATCCTTGAGGGGGCCATTTAGGGATCTGGGGCAAAAAATCTGTCAGGGGACAGTACTCAATCCTGCTAGTGTAGGCAGGCGGATCCTGCTAGTGTAGGCAGGGGACTGGACTCGATGACCTTCAAGGTCTTTCCAGTTCTAGGAGATTGGTATATCTTTATTTATTGACTGAATGACTTTTTTGGCACAGGGCTCGCTCTGAAAGAGGGATAGCTCAGTGGTTTGAGCATTGACCTGCTAAACCCAGGATTGTGAGCCCAATCCCTGAGGGGGCCACTTAGGGATATGGGGCAAAAATCTGCTGGATGATTTAATTAGGGATTGGTCCTGATTTGAACAGTGGGTTGAACTAGATGACCTCCTGAGGTCCCTTCCAACTCTGAGATTCTATGATTCCATGCAGCTCACTGTGTGTGTGATGGAGAGAAAATGCACTTTCTGGAACTGGAGCGGACAAAAATATATGAACAGTCTCCCTACAGCAGCTTGAGATCCGTTAAACCGCTGTAAATGCAAATTCCATTGGTTCCAATAGAATCCATTTGGGTTGTCCACTGGTCTACGCGTAGGGTGACCAGACATCCTGATATTATCGGGACTATCTTTGTCTTATATAGGCAACTATCTCCCCACACGGGCTCCCTGGTCACCATTATCTACATGAGATCAAAACCTGGACTTGTGCCCGTTATGGCAAATTAGCAGCACTGATGCCTGGTTCAGCTGCAAATAAGGTCAGCTTGCAAGGTGAGAAATATCAGATATTTATGACCATAGGTGCAGACTCCATGGGTGCTCCAGGGCTGGAGCACCCATGGGGGAAAATGGTGGGTGCTGAATACCCACCGACAGCTCCCCTATTAGCACCTCTCCCGTCCCCATTGATCAGTGCCTCCCTCTCCCTCCCTGCGCCTCCCGCCTGCCACAATCAGTTGTTTCGCAGCATTCCAGAAGCTGGGGAGGGGAAGCGGGAAGGAGCGAGGATGTGGCATGCTCAGGGGAGAGGGTGGAACTAGACCCCTTTTCGTGCACCGTCGGCGCACCGCGACCCCTCCGGTCCGGTGGCCGGCTGCGGCGCAACCCCCAGTTTGAGAAACCCTGCTCAAGATGGTCTCTAGATGTGCTGGGATACCACTGAGAACAAACTCCCACACCAGGCTGCTCCAGCACAGACCAAGAGGTTGGGCCAGCCCCCCCCCCCCCTGCATTTCATAGCAACTAAGATTCACTTAGCCCAGGGGCTTCTCAGGTAACAGGGCCTTTCCCAGCACCCAGCGTTAAGCCTTTCTGGTAGCCTAATCCCTCATTAAATCCGCTTTACTCTGTATAAAGCTTATGCTGGGCAAACTCATAAATTGTCCACCCCCTATAACACTGATAGAGAGATAGCCACAGCTGTTTGCTCTCCCAGGTATTAATCACTTACTCTGGGTTAATTAATAAACAAAAGTGATTTTGTTAAGTAGAAAAAGGAGGATTTAAGTGGTTCCAAATAATAACAGACAGAACAAAGTAAGTTAACAAGCAAAATAAAACAAAATCTACAAGTCTAAGCGTAATACATTAAGAAAAACCCGAGTACTTGTGGCACCTTAGATACTAGCCAATATATTTCAGCATAAGCCCACTTCATCAGATGCATGGAATGGAACACACGGAAGTAAGATGTATATATACACACAGAAAACATGAAAAGGTGGAAGTTTCCATACCAATTCTAAGAGGCTATTTAATTTAGATGAGCTATTATAAGGAGGAGGAAAGAAAACCTTTTGTAGTGATTTTCTTTCCCCTATCTCCTTTTTGGCCCAGGCCTTTTGATTTATAACGTTATTATTAAAAAAAAACTTAGATCCTATGATTACTATTTCAATAGCCTATTGATCTCCCCCACCTGGCTTCCTTGCGCCGGTCTCCTGACGCTACCTTGCTTACGGTTTATTTTGATGTATATATTCTTAAACGGATGCTTTACTTGTCCATGAATCATCACAGATGACAATGATGTTATTAAACTATAAAGCATGGGGAGCAGGGGGAATGGGGGAGAGATTGATGTAGCAGTCAATTACACATTGCTTAGAAATCTGCTGTCGCCTTGTTATCGATTGGTATTGCCCAGTGGTACGTAGAAAGCCCTTGTGAGGGGTCAAGCCAGGACCCCTCACATTCAGGAAGATGTACCATGACTCCATGCTGAGCTCTCAGTTAAAAGACTGGTGGATTTTTGCCATGCTTCTGGGTTAGTATCTTTCCAGGAGGTCTAGTGGTTTCCAGAGCTCTGAGTTTCCTTCTTGAGGAAGATAAGAGTCTCACATAGGAACAGAACTGCATGTTGTAGAATGGACATAGTCAGTCAGACTTAGTGCTTTGAGTGGGGAGAGGATTCCTGCTCCTGCTTGCAGGCCAGGGAGGTCTGTAGGCAGGTGCGCAATCATAGTCAATCTGGAAAGAACCGGATTAGAACAAGGTTGAGTGTGATGTACCACTCTGCCTTTGAAGCAGCCTTATTTGTCTCTTTCTGTTTTTGGTTACTATGTGTTATCCTTCTGGATTCTAAGGATAAAAGTAGTTGCAAGAGGATTGGTTATTTTTATTTAACTTCTCTGTTCTCATGAAAATAATGCCAGGAAAATGATCTTTGCAGCCTCATTCTAAATAGATGTGAGTGTGGCAAGATTGCATCTGTCAAGGCCAGAGAGAAGGATGTCAAGACACTGAGAGCTTGCATGAATGGGTGGATAGGAAATGTCAGATATCAGAGCTGTTCTGCAGAATAAATTGTAAGGATTTAGACACAACCTGGATGTGAGGTGCTATGGAGAGAAGCGAGTGTTATCTCTGGTCACATATTTAGTTGGTAAGTAAGCCCAAAATTTGTGTCTGCATCCGATCCGCCCTCTGCAAAAATGATCCACAGATATCTGCATCTGTGGATGCGGATATCTGCCGATAAAAGCAGATATCCACAGATTTGCAGGGCTTTGGATATAAAATTTGGAGTCGCATCCACCCGTGATCTGCAAAAATGGTCCATTGATATAAAGCAGATATCCCTGGATTTACAGGGCTCTATTTGTAAGAATCATAGGATATCAGGGTTGGAAGGGACCTCAGGAGGTATCTAGTCCAACCCCCTGCTCAAAGCAGGACCAACCCCAACTAAATCATCCCAGCCAGGGCTTTGTCAAGCCTCACCTCAAAAACCTCTGTTGCAGCAGCCTGTCTTTGTGTGATATGCATGTACAAACACAATGGGGCTCTGATTCCTGATTGGGGCTTGTAAGCATGACCCCAATATAAAGTAATCATTGTAATAAAAAAATTATTTCCCAAATATATCCTAGGATAGAAATTCTCCCAGTTCTGGTTGAGGCATTGTGGGGGGACGTTTCCATTCTCTTTGTACTTAGTTTGCAGGTAAAAAGAGGATTTCAGTCTCTACTACTCAATCCATTTTGAATGAAGAAAGAAAAACCTGGTGGAATCACTATGAAAGTAGATCCACACTACTGCGGTTTGCTGTGCTTTGCATGTACAATGGGACCTAAACCAGAAGTGCTTTTATAAAATATGACAAATGATTCTGGCATCATGTCTCTATCATATTAAACTCCCTTTTTCGCTGCAACGTAAGGGAAAGTTTCATTGACAAATTTCTCTGAAAATAGGTCAGTCATTCATGAAACACTCCTGGAAATTCCCGTGCACGCTTCTGAATGAAGACATATGTGCACAAGGGAATGTGGCCAAAGCAAGCGAAAGTCAAGATCTTCGATTCACCATATTCTGCTTCCACTGAGCCAATTCATAAATCCTGGGCTAGGGTTTCAATATTTCAGTGCCAGGAAGAGACTAGTGATTCAATACTTATGGCAAAGTCATAAAAGAGGCCTCTGGTAGAGCTGGGATTTGAGAGGGGATGGATTCTCCAGTAGCCATGGGTCAATTCTCCTGCTTCATCACAGGCTTCCTGGGTGCCCCTGGGACTTTTTTGTATGTAGACATCGCTGGAGGAAGCTCTGTGGCCCGTGCTAAGCAGGGCGCCAGACTACATGACCATAAAGAGGACTTGAAATCTGTGACCCCAGATGTCCCAAGTATTGGTCCCAGAATTTGAACCCCATGACGGTCCTTCTGCCATTCTCCTTGCCTGCTCTGCTGGGACTGCACAAGGATCTGAGTTGATGATAGTGGTGGTTGCAATGTGCACCCTTCTCTCCGAGGCGGTGGTCTGGTTCCTTGTCTTGTTGGGGTTATTGCTGATCTTTAATGTTGACTGAGATACTTTGATTGCATCTTAAAAAATGCTGAAGATTTTGCAATTCACCCTCCTCCCCATGCCCCATCTCATTTTATTTTTCTAGAGAGTTTAAAATTAACATTATTTCCATGAGGAGGTGGGAAAAATATTAGCCTGTTCCAGCTGTACTGGCAAAGGCTTCAGAACAGTGGAGCTGAGTTTCGATCTAATGGCTTCACTTTGCAACTGTGTACGAATGCTATTAACTCCTCTTTATGGGTTTTATCTCCAAGCCATTACTGTATACATTTCAACTACGCCGCGGAAATGATGATCCTCCTTCTAACTTATCCTTGGAAGTCTGCCAGGGAATGTGAATCACTTGATAGGGCCGTGTTCTCTTTGGAAGGAGCATCTGAGGATGGAAGGGCGTAGCTTTGCAGCTAGTCTGTTAAAAGGTGAATGTGTGTGGAGATGGGTAGCTTGGTGTGAAATATAGCTTCCATGTACATGTCAGCTTGTATGTCCCAGCCTGCTCTGGTTTCTATCACTAATGTTTATGCAGCTGTAACCACTGAGCTCTGAGCTCTGAGCTGTAAACTCTGCCCGGCAGAAATATGGCAACAGTAAGCCATCTACGCTTGTGATAAGCGCCCCCCCCCCCCCCTTTCCAGGTAATCTGCCCAGTATCCAGGCCCTCTTTACATAGGCCCAATCAGGTTCTGGAAAGTTTTTTTTCTTCAGCCTTTTTACTCAAAGAATTAGCACCAAAAGTTTCCGAGGCGTTCCATATCCCGTCCAGGCCTGGACAACACCTCTCCCACTCCCGTATCTTCCACTGAGCGAGTAACGATTGCCGGTCGAGTTCGTAATGCTGTTTATGGGTCTCAGTTTTTTAAGTGTTTATTTTAAGTTTGAAGTGTTATTTGTGTGTCTTTCTGTAGATTTTTACCTCAGGATTTGTACGGTTACTTGTGTTCCTCATTTCTGTAAGTGATAACCTCAGAGTTTAAGGTGTCACTCGGGTGTCCCTTCTTCTGTAATTGTTTTACCTCAGGATTTGAAATACCACCCATGTCTCGCATGCTGTAAAATTTTCTCATGTAAATAATTGTGTCCCCTTAGTAGTAATAGTAGTTTTTCCTTGCTATAAATGTTATATTAGATTAATCAATCAATAAGAAAAACCTGTTTAATAGAATTGTGTAATAAGAACTCATTTATGAGAATTGTTTAATAGTCACCTGTTTGATAGGATTGTCTAATAGTTAATTACTGTAATTAGCCTTTAAATTCACCCATTACCCCTCCCCTTAATAAATAAACAAGTTCTTAGATTGCCATCAGTGTCCCTGTGAGTCCTTTCCGAAAATCCCTATCGAACCTTTGACATTTACACTTGGGAGCTGAATGGTCTGTTGGTTGCATGCTTGGAAGAAGGAATTCATGAGCACTGGAGGAAAGATCCAGGAATGGAAACAAAATGATTGGCTCATGGTAATAGATTGTGGCCGTAGGGTGACCAGACAGCAAATGTGAAAAATCAGGACTGGGGGCATGGGGTAATAGGAGCCTATATAAGAAAAAGATCCCAATATTGGGGCTGTCCCTATAAAATTGGGACTTCTGGTCACCTTACAATGTCTCTTCCAGCCGTACATTTCTCTAACTGCATGAAGCATGACCAAGAAAATCCAAACCATCCCTGGCGGGTGCTTGTCCAATCTCTGATGCTGGGGATTCCCCAAACCCCCCTTGGAAGCCTATTCCGGAGCTTACCTATCCTTATAGTTAGAAAGTTTTTCCTAATATCTAACCTAAACCTCCCTTGCGGCAGTCCTTAACCTATTTGACAACTGTTATCAGATTCCCCTCAGCTGCCTCTTCCCTTGGCTAAACACGTCCATTTCTTTCAGCCTTTCCTCACAGGTCAGGTTTTCGAACACTTTTATCATCTTCGTTGCTCTCCTCTGAACTCGCGCCCATTTGTCTACAACTGTCCTAAAGTGTAGCACCCAGCTTTGGACAAAGCTCTCTGTACGAGGCCTCATCAGTGCCAAGGAGAGTGGGATAGCCCTTCTTTCCCCTGTGCCTTCAAGAGCACAAGGCTCTGTTCTTATGGCAGAATTATTATTAGTAGGGATGCAGCCGGTGGCTCGTAAAATCGCAATGACTGCTCTGTTTCCTGCTTTGCAATTAGCGAAGATCAGCGGTGGCACTAAACAGCGATTCGCAAGGCACAGGAGTTAATCTGGATGGACAGCAAAGGCCAAGCGCCCGTAGATGCTGCTGTGTAATTATTATTATTTACTATTTGTATTATCCTGTAGCACCGCAGGGACTGAAATACGGCTGACGATGTTTCTTCCCAAGCTCACCCAGCAAGTCATTTGGATCAGGGGGCTCTAAATATTTTTTTAATTGTGTGACGGTGCTGTTCCTGGTGGGATCCAACTGTGAGTGTCAGATCAGGACAGAATGCTTCCAAAGGGGCAACTACAGCCCAAAGCTGGGGTTTCTTCACACTAAGGCAAACCAAACCAGCCAAACAGAAAAGACTTTGGTTTCGCACCCTTGGCTAACCACAAGTCACACAAGCAATTCCCTTAGACACTCCAGGTTTCCAGTATCACCACCAGCAGCCACCCGTCCTGGGGATCAATGGTTATGAAAACCAATCCCCCAAATAAAGAAAACAGTTCTCCCCAATTCCAAAGAATCAGGCCCCAGACCCAGGTCAATATACAAATCAGATCTTACCCATAAATCACGGTGTTGCCAATCCTTTAGAATCTAAAATCTAAAGGTTTATTATACAAGGAAAAAGGTATAAGTGAGGGTTAGGAATGGTTAAAAGAAATCAATTAGATGCAGTAATGGCAAATCTCTTGGTTCAGGCTTGTGGTTATAAAACAAACTGCAGGTTCAAATTAAAGTCTCTGGAATGCATCCCCTCCAGGGATGGGTCCTCAATCCGTTGGCCAGAGCTTCCACGTGTAGCAAAATCCCATCCAGAGGTAGGTGCTAGGCTAAAGGCTGGTGATTGAAGACAAAATGGAGGAAGTTTCTCTCAGGTTTTAAAGACTTCCTCTTGTGGGTGAAGACCCCCCCTCCTCCTTCTTATGCAGAGTCCAATTGCAAAATGGAGGTTCATAGCCACATGGTCCAATTACCAGACTCTCCAAAATTCAGTTTCTGACCAGGCAGGTCACATTCCTGGAGAAGCTCGGGTGTGGACAAAGTTCATTGTGTAGCTGATGGTCCTTTAATGGGCCATCAGGCAGCTCAAGCAAAGCTGATGCCCAGTATTATGGAATGTCCCCCCCCCCCAGCAGAGCACAATATTTGGAAAGACAGACCATCCAGAGCCAATATTCATAACTTCAACTACAAAATTGATACACACATATCACTGGCATATTCATAATAAGCAATCCATAACCTTGTCGTAGACACCCATTATGACCCCCTGTACATAAGATTTGGTGCCACTATAGGACTTTGGTTGCACCAATGATCTATATGATCCCAAATTATTTCAGTAACGTGACAAATTGGTATTTTGTTTTTCAGTGGGAGGCAGATGTGGCTGCCATAACAAAAACCGTCCAGATCACTGTTTGAACGCTAAAGAGTCTGGGTTAAATTCCTGTTTTGTCCAGGATAATCGAGTAATTGGAATATTTGGTCTGGATAGCAGGAAACAGAGAGTGAGCATGGTCTAGGTCAGGGGTGGGCAAATGTTTTGGCTCAAGGGTCACATCGAAATTGCAAAATTGTGTGGAGGGCAGAGCAGGGTAGCGAAGCCTGGCCCCAACCCCTGTCCAACCCCCTTACCCCTAACCACCCCCAGGGACCCCACCCCCTGCTCCCTGTCCCGTGACCATCCCCTCCCGAAACCCCCCTGCCACTAATCACCCCCTGGGATCACACCCCCTGTCTCAGCCCCCCTGCTCCTTGTGCCCTGACTGCCCCCTCCTGAGACTCCCCCACCCTAATTGCCCCTCCAGAATCCCATTCCCTACCCGACCCCCCCGTCTCCCTGTCCCCTATCCACACCCCCACCCCCTGACAGACCTCCAGGACTCCCTGCCCCTTATCCAAGGCCCCGGCCCTCCTTACCACACTGTTCAGGCCTGCCAGAGCGAGACACGTGGCCTGGCAGGAGCTCGCAGCCCCACTCCCTTATGAAGCTGTGCAGCCACATGCTGCAGCACTGCCCAGGAGCAGTGGGCTAGAGCGTTGGCAGTATGCTGAGGCTGCGCGGGAGGGTGGACACTGGGGGAAGGTCTGGAGGGAGCCTCCTGGGCCGGGCAGGACGGGCCCGTGGGCCAGATGTGGCCCGTGAGCCATAGTTTGCCCACCCCTGGTCTAGTTACAAATCTCCAGTGATCGGGGGGTCTCAGGAGATTTGTGGTTTACTCCTAGCTCTGCCAGTGCATAGCGGTGCACCTCTAGACAGTCACTTTGGGCGTGTCTCCATTGCACAGCGACTGGTGGCGGTGTGTAGGATACTGTCGCTACATGCCGCAGTGAAAGGCTCTGGCGGGGGGATACAGCCGGGAGAGGGGCTCCACCAGCTCCCTGCCATCGGGAAAAGCTCCGCAGCAGGGAAGCGGCAGGACACTAGTTGCTAAAGATAGCAGTGGAGACAGGGGTGGCACTGCTTGGACATGTAGGGAGCCATGTAGGGTCCATGCCTAAGGTTCTTGTCTGTCTCTACTCACCTAAGCCATGCCTTGGTACTTACAATGCTACTTATGCCCATGCAATATCTAACCCATACTACTGCTAGAAGCGCGGGTCCATCACCAGTTAGGGCCACAGCCAACTCACACAGTTTCCCATTAAGATTCACCTGGTGCCCGCATTGCAGATTTCCTGCCACCCCAGGCCCACGCTGACTTCCCTGACAAACCCTCTGTCTAACCGTATGTTCAGACGTGCATTCTGGGAAACAGCTAACTGCCGAGCTCTAGAAATGTTTTTGAACTCCCCTTGTTCTACCCTTTTTACTTAGGACCTCCGATGAGGCCCCAAGAGAAAACTGTAGCAAGAGAAACAATTACCAGGAAGCTTTAAGAATGTGAAAGATAAGATATGGAGCATCCCCTGAGCTGAATGTTCTTCACCTACTAGGTTCCTGGAGTGTGTTACACTAGCATAAACTCCCTTACATCTCGGTGAGTGGGTGTAACCAGGTCTAAAGGGCCTGAGTGAGTCTTACACTAGTTTAAATATCATCAAATTTGGCCCATGGAGTGTCTGCTAGGGGACAATCAGGTTTCAATGGCCTGTGATCAGCTCATGTTACTCCTCCTCTGTATAATTTGTAATAACTGGACACAATTCTATCAAAGAGACTATTTAATATTACCTCAGGTATTCTCAGTGCTTGCCTTGGATAGGGCTGTGTGATTAGCAATTAGAAAGTGATGCTAGGAGTCAGGAAACATGAGTTCTAGTCTTACTTCTGCTACTGACTTGAGGTGACGGTAAGGAAATTATTTCACGTCTAGGTTTAGCTGCTCTCTTGCCGACCTCCGCTAATTGCTTTGAGAGCCGTGGGTGGAAGACACCTGCAGACGGTTGCTACCAATCTGTGTAAATGCACTGGGTTTTCATTCTGCTCTATAGCCCTCCCAAGTCGCCTGAGAGGGGGAGAGGGGTGCTTGAAAAATTAACTTGATTATTATAATTATGGCATCAACATTCCAAACTATTAAGCAGATAATTGAGTTTATGCTACTCCCTTCTGCCCTCCTGGTGTCTCTCTGCCCTGCTGGTCTGTGCATTTCTCTCGCTTTGCTTCTAGAAAAGCATTTGAGGAGGACAACAGTCATTGACATGAACGGACCTTCCAATTCGCTAGAGTCCAGTCAGGGCTAAATGAGTGGGACCTGGTCTGGGGATTGATGGGAAGATAATGCCTGCGCAGCTTGAACATATTGCATCTTCCATTCATGTGAAGGAGCGGCGGCTCCATTTCCAGTCGTTTGCATCTCTCTGGTCCATTTGATGTGACAGAGCCTCAATGATCGTTTCAGCTGGAGAGCAATTAAAGCCAAATCGCATCTGCGCATGAGATTTAAAAAGTGGGAGAGATTCATTTTTGAAAGCTGCTCCCTTTCATGGGCGACAGCATGAATGGATCGGACATATGGACGGCGTGTACAAGCATCTCTATGCAAGAGGAAAGGAAAAACCCAGCCACCTTTCCTGCTTTGCCTAGCATCGTCCTTCCAGGTGCTAAACACTTTCATTTGTTCTCATAGGGCCTGCATGGTTTAGCTAGGCATAAAGCTTATTATGTGGCTTTATGCAAACAAGGCTTCATTTGCAGTACTGCTTTCCACCGGTCTGAAAGGGGAGAATATCACAATACACCCTGCCTGGAAGCAATGTTCACCTCCTGACCGCATACATGTTTTTCTTAGTGTTATTCCTGGCTGCATACATACAGACACAAAAGTTACCTGCTAAATACATGCTGCAGTATACGAACAGAATCTGGGGGGTGCTGGATTTTAATTTAATTTTAAATGAAGCTTCTTAAACATTTTAAAAACCTTATTTACTTTACAGACAACACTAGTTTAGTTCTATATTATAGACTTATAGAAAGAGACCTTATAAAAACATTAAAATGCATTACATGCAATCTTAAATTAGGGTGAATAAATGAAGACTCGGTGCACCACTTCTGAAAGGTTTACTGGGACTAGAGTTGGATGGGCCCTTTTCGATAAAACATTTTTTTCCACCGGATTCGTCAAAACCAGGACTATTTAGGTGAATTTCCCATTTTGAATTTTTTTTAAAAGAAGTTTTGAAATTGCCCAAACATCCCATTCTGGCATGTTTCTAAATGAAGAAGGTTCTGTTTGGAGATCGAAACATTTTTTTGGTTCAGGAATTTAAGTTAATTTAAAGTAAAAAAAAAAGTCACAGCCCAAAATTGAAACGTGTTTCAAAATGAAATGTTTCAGCTGACCAGATATGATCTCCCCCCCCCCCCCCTTCTGGATTGTTAGTTTGTGAAAATTGTCCAGATTTCAACTTGACTCAATTTGGGGCAGGACATTTATTTGAAATCTTGAAATTCTCCTAGGACTGGAAAACCATTTCTCACCCATTTTAGTCTCTGTGTGCAGTGATGAGACATCCCTGAACCAGAGAGTGATTAAGCCACTGGTGGTGCGAAGTCATATCCATGTTAGGCCAATCCACAAGCCAGGAGTTGGTCTGGTGACTCTCAGGGTTGGTGTATAACCCTCCCGGGAGAAACAGCAGCTCAGGCTGCTTAATGTATGTGCGTGTACAGCGCCTGACACAAAGAGAGCTTGATCTCAGTTGGGGTCTCTAGCCACTACCAGTATAAAAAGGTCTACTTCTAGTGCTCCATATTTATCACAGGTGTATGCATATCTACAGAACACTCAATTGATTGATAGTGCCTCTAGCTTTTTGATTTGATGGAACACGACATGAAAATCTTGGACGACTTCCAGATTGTACATAGGATTGAAATGCTTCACTCTCCGACTGGCCAGAGAATGCGCCTGCTTCACAGCAGTACAGACACCATGCAATAGTGCCCTTCAGACGCCCCGAGAGCTTGGTTTAAATCGACCCAGGATGACAACAACTCTCTGCCTGTGTGTGGGCCTTTTTTCCAGCACTTCGGTCTTGCCACCTTTTCTTTCTTTCCCTGGTTTTCAGGAGACAATGGTGGTGGGGAATGTAAAAAAGAGCCATGATGTGTTTTAATTATTATAAAGTGGTGTTAACGCTTGCTTGGCAATTGATTGGGACATTAATTAGCATATCATTTGCAAAATGGAATGGCGCTTTTCTTCCATTTTCACTCTTTTTGGTGTTGTTATTCACCAGGCTTATCAGCCCTCGTTTTTCACTGAATTCAAATTCCAATAACTCTCAGGATGTGATGATTTAAACAAAAAAATTGGTTTGTATTTAGATCAAAGAGTGTTTCGTGTCTCTCAAGATTGTGTGGTTTGCTACTGGGGGTTTCTAAGCTGTTTGCTAAGGCCTTGTCTACACTATCAAGTTTTGTCGCCCGAAACTGCCTTTTGGCGACAAAACAGGGCGAGTGTCCACACTGCAATGCTTCTTTTGTCAGGAAAAGCACCTGATTTTGGCGACAAAAAACTTCCACCCCGTGAGAGGCTTTTTTCTTTCCCCCTCCCTTTATTGTCAACAAAGAGCCAGTGTAGACACTGCTGATTGTTTTGTCCACAGAACTGGCCTCCGCCAGTATCCCACAATGCCTTGCCTGATTGTTCTGCTCAGTGTTTTGATCTCTGTTGCTCTGCAGGCATGCGCCCCTCCCCTTTCAGAGCTCCGGGAAGTATCTGACAGCTGAGCGCGCTGCTCTGTTTGGGAGACAAAGAGCAAATCATGGGAATGCACCTGTTCTGCCCTGCACTAGGAACACAGCCGCAGACAGACTGCTGTAATGGCGGGGCAGGGCGGCAGACTGTGCTGCTTTGACATTCCCCAGCATGGAGAGCTCACAGAGCTACTTATGATGCCGCACCTGACAGTGGAGGCGGCTGTGGGAGAACGCGGAGGAAATCCCAAGATGTGCAGGGATCAGCTCTGCCTTCCCACACCGCTGCACCTTGGGATACAGACTCACAGTGCATTGCTCACACTGTCGATGACAGGTGTCAGGGGGTAGCCATGTTAGTCTGTATCAGCAAAAACAATGAGGAGTCCTTGTGGTACCGTACAGACTAACACATTTATTTGGGCATAAGCTTTCATGGGCTATAACCCACTTCATCAGATGCATGGAGTGAAAATACACTAGACAGGTATATATACACAGTACATGAAAAGATGGGAGTTGCCTTACCAAGTGGGGGGTTAGTGCTAACGAGACAATTGAATTAAAGTGGAAGTGGGCTATTCTCAACTGTAGAATACTAAGGGAGGAAAAATCAGTTTTGTAGTGGTAATGAGACCAATGTGATCAGGGTGGCCCATTTCAAACAGTTGACAAGAAGGTGAGAGTATCAGCAGGGGAAAATTAGTTTCTGTAGGGACCCATCCACTCCCAGTCTTTAATCAGGCCCTAATTTTATGGTGTCCAGTTTGCAAATGAATTCCAGTTCTGCAGTTTCTCATTGGAATCTGGTTCTGAAGTTTTTTGTTGAAGAATTGACACTTTTAAGTCTGTTATTGAGTGTCCAGGGAGACGGAAGTGTTCTCCGTCTGGGTTTTGAATGTTATAATTATTGACCTCTAATTTGTGTCCATTTATTCTTTTGCGTAGGGACTGTCTGGTTTGGCCAATGTACATGGCAGAGGGGCGTTGCTGGCACATGAAGATGGTGCCAGCAAGGTGGACATGATCTGTTGACAGAGGGAGTAAGTGTGAACATCCTTTGGCAATTTTTGTTTTGTTTTGTTGACGTTTGGTGTCGACATAAGTTTTGTGGACAGAACTTAGCCATGTAGACAAGGCCTCAGTGCGAGCATGTGGCTTCCCCTCCACCCTACCTCTTATTCTGTTGGAGTTCTTACTATTAGGGAAGTGATCACTATTGATTTGAAAGGGGCAGTATCTCCGCTCATTTATGGTGAAATGATCCTGGTGTCCTGGGTCCAGGTCATATGCGGTCACGTAGCAAAGTCATCAGGGCTTCTGGCGTTCATTGGCTCCCTTGCTGGCAGTACGGCCCTGCAGAGTGCAGTTAAATATAATGGGGTGAAGATAAGGCTATCTAACTTTATACTTGGTTTTCAGTAGTAAATGGAGGAAGTTTCTTACCTTTCTTTAACAGCGGTAATTAGGTATATGGAATTGTATTTCCCAGTTGCTCGACAAACACAGACCACACACAATAGGTAAACTCCAAACGTAGCCCCATCCCAGAGTTTGGCTTTACAAACAAAGAAACAACAAGATACCAAGTATCCACACAATTCGTTTTCTCCAGGTCTGGCTGCTCCCAGGTTCCTCCCTCAGGGTGACTCAGCCCACACCCTACATCCTTGGGCTCCCCAGATAGCCATTCCCATGTCTCTTATATCCAGGTGGAGTAACTAGCCACTTGCCTAAGTGAGTCAGCAGAAACCTATCCATTTCTCAACAGCAGCAACACTGGCTAACAGGGTGGGTTGTTTTAGGCAAACACTACCAGCCCTTTACAAGCAGTTTTTACATTAGTTAGCAGAAGCATTAAGGCGGATGGGAAGCAAGGACAGAGGGTTAAGGCACAGGGGCATAAATCATGAGACCTGAGTTCTGTTGCTGATTCTATCATGCACTTCTGCAACTGTGGGCAAGTCAAGGCCAAATTGTCGACCAGCGGTGCCTAAAATTACCTACATAAATCTGTAATTAGGCACCTGGGCCCTGACGCTGAGCTGGGCCTCTTAGGAAGCACAGTGCAGGTTATACAGTGCATAAGTTTTTGTGCCAACCCAACTGCTGGGACTAACTTAGAGCCCCCTTGTGGCTGCTGTAATTTATAAGCCTGTGTAGAGTCTACCATGTTGCAGCCCATAATAGACAGAGTCCAAAGTGTTCCATGTTGTCAACACACCCCTGTGCTAGGGCCTAGGGAAATAGGCAGGGGTATTTCCCAAGGACCATCTTTCCATGGGTGAATGGTTGGTATAGTAAGAACTACAGCAGAACAACCTTTCATAGTGTCATAGAATCATAGAATATCAGGGTTGGAAGGGACCTAAGGCGGTATCTAGTCCAACCCCCTGCTCAAAGCAGGACCAACCCCCAACTAAATCATCCCAGCCAGGGCTTTGTCAAGCCGGGCCTTAAAAACCTCTAAGGAAGGAGATTCCACCACCTACCAAGTAACCCATTCCAGTGCTTTGCCACCCTCCTAGTGAAAAAGTTTTTCCTAATTTCCCGCCACACTGCCCACTGCCATTTATTTCAGATGCGATCATTTGACTCTCACGCTGGGGGAGACAGCCTGCCCCCACCACTTCTTTCCGTATGTATTTTAAAGAAAAGGAAAATAAATCAAATATAAAAGAAACTACAGAAAGGTGCCTAAAATGAACTGATGACTCCCCCCTGCCCCCCCCCCCCCGCATATACACAATACCACGGGGCCTGATTCTGAGCTCGCTCCTTTCAGTTCTGCAGCAGTGTAACACTCTTGGCATCAATCAGCGGGGCTCCACTCAACTCAGTAGAGCTCTGTTGACTCACAGCTGCTGAAGATGTGGCCAGTTGACCTCAGGGACATGTTTGGTGACTCGGGCTGGAGCAGGCGAGAACGGAACCAGAGCCATACGGCTTCAGCAAACGATCCATCTCTTGGTGACGCTAAGAGTCGCTCCGCTGACGTACACTGCTCAAAACCCATCCCACGTCAATGGAGAAGACAACCGCGTCCTGGGGTCGGCAGGAGCAACCGCCCCCTCCTCTGCCTGCCTAGGCACTGCACTAAAGCAGCACCTTCAAGCAAATATCTCCATGGCTGGTGATGGGGCACTAGATGGGGAAGGCTCTGAGTGACTACAGAGAATTCTTTTCCAGGGGGCTGGCTGGGCGGCTCGCCCGCATGCTCAGGGTTGAACTGATCGCCGTATTTGGGACTGGGAAGGAATTTTCCCCCAAGTCCGATTGGCAGAGATCTGAGGGGGGTTCACCTTCCAATGCAGCACAGGTCACTTGCTAGTTTGAACTGGAGTAAATGGTGGATTCTCTGTAACTTGACGTCTTTGAACCATGATCTGAGGACGTCAGTAACTCAGCCGGAGGTCAGGGGTCTATTACAGGAGTGGGTGGGTGAGGTACAGGTGGCCAGGCTAGATGATCATGATGGTCCCTTCTGGCCTTACAGTCTATGAGTTTAAGCTGCTGTAAGAGGGTTTACCCCCAGCCTTTATGCTCCTGAGTACAAAGGCTGGGACTCATATATGCCAGACCAACAGCCCCCCCCCACACACCCACACTTTGCCAGTTGGGGTTTTTGGGGTCACCAATCGCTGCCACCAATCGAGTATACTTCCAAAACCTTGGAGGGGCCCCCGATCTTCCCCACCCCAACTTTGTCCCCCTCCCTGGGTTTCAAAGTCAGATACCTGAAGGCTGCTTTCCTTCACCCTCTGTCTCTCTGTACCTGAGAGGCAGACATCTGGAGACTGCTGCCCTTCACCCTCCCCGGCTGAAGGCAGACTTCCCCCACCCCTGTCTCTCTCTCTCTGAGAGACAGACACTTGGAGACTGCTTCCTCCCTCCCCTGTCTCACCTGACGGTAAGAAGAGACAGTCTCCACACTCCAGCTAGGCACTTAACTGCCTGTCCCTATTTCCCTTCCCTTCTGCCTTCCGAGATGAAGCAGAGAACCCTAAAGGAAATAAACCAGCCAGTTTTATAACTAGAAAATTTAATAAAGAAAAAGGTTAAAGCAGAGATACAGACACTTTACATTTGGGGTTTCCCATTTTCTTCTGAAAAGGAAAGAACACCCCAAAAGACACGGCTTAATAGAATCAAAATCACTTACATCAGCTAAGTAGAAGTATAAAAAAGGAAAAGCCAAGCCATCTCCATAGCCGGAGATGCTAGTTGACCCTGGTTCCTGCCTCCTGCCTCGAGGCCAGCCAAGATGGAACACCTCTGGCCCTTGCCTCCTCCCTGGAGACCAGCCAAGATGGAACTGACTGTTTTGCTCCTCCCTTCTTCCTGGGCTGGAGGCTCCTCCCTCCCTCATGGCAGAGAAACTCCCACGTCACCTGTCTCAGACAACCTAGCCCAACCCAGGCAAGGCACCCTCCATACTTATGACAGCTGCGTTAGCCTCTAACTAGCTGATTGGACCAGAGTTGAGTATCAGGTGGACTCAGCCGCTCTTGGTGTCTGGGCTGAAACTGACCCTGGGCAGGGCTACTGTGCATACTTGTCAGCTCAGGATGTACATCAGCCTCCTTGGTGACATTGGCGGGTGAGTGAAAGATCACGGTGGTCCCGTCTGACCTTATACAGCAATAAATGGATAGAGACCCGAGAGAAAGAAATTGATGCATTCTTTGTGCACAGAGCAATTTGTAAGTGAGGGGTCAGACTGGACCCAAATCATTTCCCCCTCCATCCATGCAAGGCTGAGACCGGACAGGAATTTTCCATCCCCCCCCTATCCCTTTAAGGGCTCTGCAGCAAAATTCATCCTCACTGAGTCAGCCTGAACTTTTGCGTCCATCCCTTCCAGCTGTGACCCCAGAATCAGTGTCCAGTGGTACAGTCTAACTGGCAGGTCCCTGGAGGAATTCTGCTGCTGCTGTAGCAGTGAGAGTAGCCAGGGAGGGAGTCCCCATGACTCCGGTGAGTTTAAATTCTCCTGTATCGCGTTGCATGAGCCTAGCTGGCATTTTGCCACAAGTCACAAGTGTGGCGAGTGATGAAGCTTGGATAAAATATTACATCACGTTCCTTGGGAATGGCTCCCTAAGGGCAGAAGAGCTTCCCTACGTCCCAGCTGGGATCTGCCCAGACCTCAGCTAGGTGAAGTTACAGGAAGTTAGGCCTCCCTGCGTGACCTTGGCCAGGCACTGACTCGGTCTGTGCCACAGCTCCACATCTGTACAAGGAGGATAATAATGCTCCCTCTGTTGTGTTTATTGAGACTGCAAGCTGTTCAGGGCAGGGAGGGTCTGTATGGAAATGTACAGCACCTAACACCATGGAGAGCTGAGCTCCATCGGAGACTCCAGGAGCTACTGTAATACACATACTTAATATTAGCCCCTCCTCCTTTATCTGCTCCTGATGTTGCATTTTCTCCCCCATCTACGTGGCTGATATTCCCATGGTGTCTGAGCACCTTAAGCTGCTCTTTACTTTGGGTTGAATATGTTCTGGGTGAGGTGATGATCAGATTCAATGGATTTCAGCTCTGGCCCGGCCTCCAGTCGTCCTGCCAAATCTTACCCAGAAGCCTTTTTAAAAGCTCCATGTGTTCCCACTGGCAACGACGTCCAGCCAGTGCCAGCCAGCACTGCCCCTTCCAAACAACCCAGTCCCCTCCCGTCCAGAGTCCGTTTACAGGGCATCTGCCTCCTGGTTCCGCATTGCCCCGCACTTCTGTCGGCGTGCAGGCCAGTGCAAAGGGCTCCCCAAAACAGGCACATTCCCGAGGCGTGCACCCAACTGAGATTTCTGCTTCCAGTTACACTGGCCCGGCCCTGATCTGGTGTCAATCAGCATAGCTCTGTTGACTTCAATGGAGCTATGCCAAAGACCATCTGCTGAGAATCAGTCCTTGTTTGTTTTGTTCATGACTCATACTCCCAACCCCCAGGCTCCATCAGTTCAATCCTAGTCTGACACCTCGATCATGTACTCTCTGGGCCAGGGAGTGTCCAGTTTGTCACCTGTTTGTACAGTGCCTAGCACAAGGGTCCCTGAGCCTTGATGGCAATTCCTAGGTGCTACCATAATAGAGATAATGGCTAAGAATAATAATTCAAAACCCATTTTGGCTAGGTTTACATGGTGTCACAAGGTGCAAAATCAGAACTCTTGGGACTTGATCTTCAGATAACCTGAAGTTACACCAGTTTCCACCAGCTGAGGATCTGACCCTTAGATATGATCTACACTCCGACTCATTCGATATAACTATGTTAAGAATGGGCTTTTCAATCTAGCAGGGACAGGTCTAATGTGATCCAATGGCTGGAAGTTGAAGCTAGACAGGTTCAGATTGGAAATAGAGTGTAAATGTTTAACACAGAGAGCGTAATTAACCCGTAGATCAATTTCCCAGGGTTGATGACGATGGATTCTTCGTCACTGACAAATTTAAACTCAAGACAGGATATTTTTCGGAACGAGCTGCTCTAAAAATGATTGTGGGGAAGTTCTATAGCCTGTGTTACACAGGAGGCCAGACTGGAGAATCACAATGGTCCCTTCTGGCCTTGGAATCTATAAATCTATGAAACGACAGGTGAGATTTTATGTCATTTTTGTTAAACCGGCGCAGTGTGGTATATGGACATCCTTATAGCAGTTTGAACTTGGAATATATCGACTTAGCTTGGCCTGGTACCTAAACCAATGGAACCCATTTTAGGCTGATATAAGACAGTCCACACACCAATGCTGCACTGATTGTCTCATTGTACTCCCCCAGCTGTCTGTTTCCATCTGTTGACTCTTGTCTTATACTTAGATTGTAAATATGTCAGGGCAGGGAGCCTCTTTCTGTTCTGTGTTTGTACGGTGCCCAGCCCAACTGGTCCTGATCCCTGACTGGCATCCCTAGTGCTACAGTAATGCAAAAAAATAATAATACCGTAGCTAAACTGGTTTAAGTGAAACGGGTGCTCCTTCATTCCCCTCTATTCGACATTGGTAAGGCCTCATCTGGAGTCCTGTGTCCAGTTTTGGGGCCCACACTACAAGAAGAATGTGGAAAAATTGGAAAGAGTCCAGAGGAGGGCAACAAAAATGATCAGGGGGCTGGAGCACATGACTTAGGAGGAGAGGCTGAGGGAACTGGGATTGTTTAGTCTACAGAAGAGAAGACTGAGGGGAGATTTGATAGCTGCTTTCAACTACCTGAGAAGGGGTTCCAAAGAGGATGGATCTAGACTGTTCTCAGTGGCAGCAGATGACAGAACAAGGAGTAATGGTCTCAAGTTGCAGTGGGAGAGGTTTAGGTTGCATATTAGAAAAAACGTTTTCCCTAGGAGGGTGGTGAAGCACTGGAATGGGTTCCCTAGGGAGGTGGTGGAATCTCCTTCCTTAGAGGTTTTTAAGGTCAGGCTTGATAAAGCCCTGGCTGGGATGATTTAGTTGGGGATTGGTCCTGCTTTGAGCAGGGGGTTGGACTAGATACCTCCTGAGGTCCCTAGTTCTATGATTCTATGATTCTGCGTATAGACGAGTATAGACGAGTATAGATGAGTTATTATTCTGCGTATAGACGAGTTATTCGTTTCTAAGCCTTATTTCCTTTCCAGTTGTTTTCTGAGCTCACGATGATGCAGGCATACAAAGGTCCCTTTATGCTCTCTCAGAAGCCATGGTTTTGCTTATCTCTGAATTGCTGATCACCTCTGTTTCCTGGGGAATGTTATTTGTTGGGTATTTCACAGCTCCCTACTCGGTGAAAGATAAAGACAGAATGGGTTAGTCAGTTCAGCTGCCATAGCTGGTCACATTTTGCTTTGCATTGCTCACAAAATATGGTTCAGTGGTCTGTTAAAATTAATTTCATATTAATTGTTTTAAAAGCTACAGCATCCTGCACTGTTTTGGGTGAGCAATTGCCTTTCTCTGTTGGGAAATAATTTTGGCATTTCATTTGGAAAAAAGTAATTAACTGCATGGGTATGCTTAGTTGAGTAAGTCATTACAATCTCTGACTTATGCAAATGGGGTTGTCAGGGTATAATTCAGCTCAAGATAACGCAACAGATATATTAAACTTTAATTTGCACAAGTCCAAGGGAATATTTCTGTGCAAATAAAAGCTGTTTATGGGTTAATTTACAAATCTCGTTTGCATAATCAGATCTCAGAGAGCGTGAAGCAGACACTATGTGTCATCTTCTCAATCAGTCATTTTGTTATGTCAGTACAAACCCTGTGTGGACACACACACCCCCCCCCCCCACACTGGTGTAAGAAGTTTTTTTTAAAATTTAGATTGAACTTGTTTCTAACTGATTTAAGCTCTCCTGAAATAAGCTTGGTTTAAACTGAAATAAGAGCGTCCACACAGGAGACGGTGCCGGTTTAACTAACTAGATATAGAAGCATGTCTTTGCTTAAGCCAGAGCAACTTCTTCATGTAGACATGCCTCAGCAAGGAGGAGGCATGTAAGGGAATGGTGGAGGAACAAAAACAGTAGGATGGTTTTTTTTTGCACTGACCACAGATGTTGGATAAAAATGAGCTATAGTTGTTTGATGGCTAAATGGATGTATTCCTAGGTTCAAATAGTCTAGCGCCCATTTTATATGCATTATGCCATGAAACATGCTTTAAGGGTCACCCTTAGTAGCTTATCCCCTGCCTTTAGGATGAAGATTGTTTATTATTTGTATTATGGGAGCACCTGGTGGCCTTAATCATAGATTGGGGCAGCAGCATTCCAGAGAGCTGACACTCTTAAAGATTTCGTATTTGAAGGGACCATTAAAATCATTTCCTCTGACCTTCTTCCTAACCCATGCCGGAGCATTTTGCTCAGCAATTAGTGCATCAATCCCAGTCTTAAAACACGACTTTAATGCATTCCCAAGATGTAATCAGATCTCCTCCACTTACCAAGTGCTTACGGAGTCATATCTGCTGCCCTTAGGGGCTAAAATAAGACTGGAAAAGAAGGCAAGGACTGTAAGACAGGTTTCCTTGTAGCTGGAACGATGGATTGGCAGAGAGATACAAGCAAGGAACAGTGTGTGTGTGTGTTTGTATGTGTGTTGAAACTGAAGTGCATTTATAACCCAAAACATGACCACTGAGTCTTGTTTCCTGTATGGAGAGTTCATGGGACACATTTACACTCTTACTGCTGCTCTTTACCTGATATATGTGAATTATGGATACAGGTATGTTTAATTTTAGGATGCCACAATGATGATATCTCATCACATTTCTGGTCGTGTCTCTTTAGTGCTCTTGGTCATCACATACCATCAATAAAAGCAGTAGAAACCTCATCTCCGGAAATGCCTGCTTCCTTGGGACCGGACACAGTGTCACGGAGTGCCCAGGGCGATGGTCTGGAACTTGCTCCCTAAGAAGACAGTCAGGACTTCGGGGGAAGTGTCCCTTCTCCGTGCACAGCCTGTTTCCAAGGCAAGGAGCTTCACGGTGCCCACTTCAGTCTCCCTGGGTCTGACCTTGGAGCATTCAGCACCTTCTGCCCCTCCGTGCGCTTCCCCCAGTGAGCCCGCCCGGGCGGGGTCCTAGGGGAGCCCGTGGATTCTGCACCCCACTCCGCAGTCAGACGTGACTCTCAGCCAGCCAGTAAAACAGAGGTTTATTCGATGACCTGTACCTGGTCTAACACAGACCATACAGCGAGCGTGAGCCCTCCATACAGCTGGATCCATTTTGGGGGGCAGAGAGCTAGCTAGCCCCTCTCCCTTCCCTGCCTCTTCTCTGCCTGACCCAGACTGCCTCCTCTCTCCAGCCACACCCCTCCATTCCTGTGTCTTTCCTTCCCTTCCCCCCCTGGGGTCAAGTTACAGCTTCAGGTATGGCCACATTCACCCAAGAGTCAGAGGAAGGATTCTACTCCGTCACACGCAAAAATACCAAATGGCTACAAAGAACAGTCTCCCTGGGTAAACAAGTGACAATGAAAAAGCCAGTAGGTAACTTCTGCTCCATTTTCTGTGTGTGACCAAACTGCCAACCGGTTGTGACTTCTACTGCGATATTCATGTCACAGAGGGGCCCTTTAAGGGGGCTTGGGTTCAAGTCTTGTCTGTGACCCAGCAGTTAGCCCTCCACTGATCCTGCGCTGGGGACACAATGACACTTAATGAGCCCAGCTGTGAAAGGACCAAGGAGGACCCCACCGAGAGGGAAGAGAACTCAGTGAGGGAGGACACCCAGGAATGAGGGGAGTTTCCTCTGTCTGGAAAGAACCCCAGGGAGCAGGTATGAGAAGCAGTCAAAGTCCATGGGTAGGGGAAAAGTGCTAGGAAGAAGAGCCTTCAGGGCCATTCTGCAGTCTCTGGGAGCAAGGATGACTAGCAGGGAATGTCAACACAGCCAGAGAGGGGCAGGAGGATCTTGTGTTTGATGTGGATTCTTTAGCTGGGCTTTAGCGACGTTGGAAGGGGACAGAACTGGAAAGAGGCGTCCTCTTGTCACACACGGGTTCCTAGATCATGAGGCCAGAAGGGTCCACTGTGGCCATCGAGTCTGACCTTCTGCGCGACACAGGCTGTGGGACCTCCCCGAATTAATTCCTGTTTGAACTAGAGCAGACGGTGTCGAAAAAACACTGGATCCTGGCTTTAAAATTCCCAGTGATGGGAAATCCACAGCAACCTGTGGTGAGTTGTTCCAGTGGTCTAGAGATAAGGCATTGGGAGCACCTCTGTTCTTTTCCAAGCTCTGCTATTGATTTTCTATATGACCTTTGCCAACTCACTTTATATCTCTGTCGCTCTCTTTGTGGGTTTTCCTCCTGTCTACTGGACTATACCCAGAGACGGTCTCTTACTCTGTATCCCCACAGTGCCCAGTTCAATGCAGCCCTGCTCTCAGCTGTTGCTTGCATGAGCTTCTATAAAACAAATAATAGAGAAAGAGATGGCCACATACTTTTGCAGTCAGCCCAGTAAACAGCATCCTGTCCTGAAATCCACTGAAGTTCAATAGCTGGTTTCCCCTCTGTTAGCTCCATCATGGAAGTTTGTTTCAACTGCATGTCGGATCAGAAAAGTTTCTCCAATCCCTTGGCAAGGTCAAGCTGAGACGCTGCTTTAACAAACGCCTCAAATTGTCTCTGATTAATTCTAAACAAATCCGAGGACAGGCTTGAGCCTGTGATAAGTGATTTCATGCAATTGTCATTGACACTTTGCACTGCTGAGATTAAGGGGAGAAAGTGATGAACAATGGGTGAGATTAGAAACTCTTTGTCAGGCGGAGCAGGCCCCTCACAGAGGCTGGGGTAATGGATGACGGTATCAGGAAGATGGCTGGAGACTTGGACTGGGGCCAAAGTGCTCATAGGGGGAGGGATAGCTCAGTGGTTTGAGCATTGGCCTGCTAACTCCAGGTTTGTGAGTTCAATCCTTGAGGGGGCCATTTAGGGATATGGGGCAAAAATGGGATTTGCTCCTGCTTTGAGCAGGGAGTTGGACTAGATCTCCTGAGGTCCCTTCCAGCCCTGAGATTCTATGATTAGACAGAGTCAACAAAAAAGCAACCTTTGGGGAAAGGAAATGTGGCATTAGGATCAGGGATCTCAGGACATGTTCTTGGGTGGCCTCCGAGTGCGGTCACCAGTAGCCACTCTCACACTTTTCCCTAAAATACTTAATTAGCATTAGGAAAACCAAATAAAGATGCACCTGTACACATCCAAATCATCGTCATTTACTGATTGCTAGCTAGTAAGTCTGCTGTGAAAAGGGATATTAACAAACATACAAGTATCACTTTTCACAGCAGACCCACTCACCCCTGGGAAGCCTGGGGACAAATTAAGCCTGTATGAGGGGGGGTCAGGGGAGGCAGCAGACCAGGGCTGAGGCAGGGGGCTGGAGCCTGAAGCCCCGTGGCCAGGGGCTGGAGCCTGGGGCTGGAGCCTGAAGCCCCATGGCCAGAGCCTACCACCCTGCCACCCCAGGGCTGAAGCCCAAAGCCTGAACCCCACTTCCCCCTGGGAAGGCGGGGGACTCACTGGCATTGGGCCCTAGCTGTCTGCAGAGGGGGCAGGGTCCAACCCCTGCCGGCGGCCCCAGCAACCAACACCAAGGCTGCGCCCCCATGAGCAATGCGGGGGAGAGGGGGCCACCATTCTACCCCCCCCCCCCCCATTTCACCTCTCCGCCCCCACAGCCCAGAAGGCTGTGGCCACAAGAAAAGTCCCATACGGCCGTGCATTAGCTCCCGCTTGCTTCTAGACGCTCGCGGGACTGTCACCACGCCAGCACTGGGACTGACCCTACATGCTTCCTTAGTATACACAGCGGGCTTGTTTCACCCATCACTGAAATGCAGCCACCTCTGTGATGGAAATCTGCAGCCATCCCACAGCGCTTAGGACAGGAAGTGAAGAAGAATGTTTTATGCCGTTGACACTGCAGAAGGGGGTAGGCTTGGAATCCGGAGCTACGACAGCGAGGTTCACTCTGCTAATCTTAGGGAAGAGCGCAAGGGGAACATTAATGACCATAGATGCTGAGGAATATTGGTGGGTTTTTTTTCTCACTGTCAGCCATAAAATGGGACCTCCCAAATGGTACCTCCCAGTATAAGTTGGGACATTGGCTCATTTCTGACCCAGAGGAACAGATGCCCTGGAATTCCCAACATCATTTCCCCCAGAATCCTTTGCTCTCCTTGTCCATCTCCTCTCCCAATATTTGACTGGCCCAGATGACCGCAGCCCGAAGTTGCATAGTTGTAGGCTGCAGTGCAGGGGCCAACCCTCCTGAGGAGCCTAGACCATAATAAGGGTCCCATTTTGACAGTGGTGTTAGGAGACCCCTCTTCTCCTAGCTGATCCCAAAGCAACCCTTTCTCTGTAGGAAACACCAACTGCCAAAACAACCTTCCATCCAAATTCATCGGGAGAGGAAGCAACTCTTACCCAGTGGACTTCACTGGGTAGTGATTCAAACATATAACTAGCAACTGGCTGTTCGTGAGCTGCTGGAAGTGAGTGAAACACTGCCTGCCTCTATTTCCCCATCTGTAAAATGGGTACAGTAATCCTTAGCTTAACCCATAGAATGGGGTTCAGAAGACAAGTGAGTCAATACCTACAGTGTGCTTTGAAGATGAGGCACTAGGGTGACTGTAGAATTTAAAATCTAATCTACTCAAGTGAGAGTAACTCAGGTAAGAGTTGGCAAATACATGGAAGGGTTTGCTTGGGAGGAAAGATCAGCGCTTATGATGAGGCACCATTAACCCCTCCCCCCACAAATAGGTAGCTACATTAAAACAACTAAACATCAATAGCTCGGCTGCGTGGCAGCAAAGGAGGACAGGGAAAATATTCACCGCAGTTGAAAGGTGTGACTAACAAACCCTGCATGCATCAGCCATAGAGTCTGAAGTCAGGACCTTCCATGCTGCAACACAGACTTCCACCCCTTGAGCTGAAGGAGAACTCAAAGGGTTAAAGATGGCAGCACTGAAAAGCCCACGTTCTTTGCTGACAACCTGCAGGGCGAGGCGGGCAGCCAATAGAGACAGAGAGGTGTTACTCGGGGTGGTGCAAGGGGGCATAGCAATGAATAACGAGATGATATTAAAGGGGAAATTTAGGCTGAATGACAGGAGCAGAGATCTATAAAGCTGGGGACGAGTCTCCCAAGGGAATGGTGGGAGCACTGGTACTTAGCACCTTTCGAACTAGACAAAGCACTAGGGAAACTAGGTAAGTTCATGGAGGATAGGTCCATCAATGGCTATTAGCCAGGATGGGCAGGATGGTGTCCCTAGCCTCTGTTTGCCAGAAGCTGGGAATGGGTGACACTGGAGGAGTCCCTGTTCTGTTCATTCCCTCTGGGGCACCTGCCATTGGCCACTGTGGGAAGACAGGATACTTGGCTAGATGGACCATTGGTCTGACCCAGTGTGGCCGTTCTTATGTTCTAAAATTACTGCCAGGGACAACTCTCCATTGACTCCAGAGAATGGATCTAGATGACCTTGGATTTCTTTCCCTCCCCTCGTTCTAGGAGCCTGTCATTCCGGAGCCCAGTGAGACAAAGGGAAGAGAGGTGTGATTTCAACTGGCATCTTCCAGATGACTGCCTGGGACATTTGTCAAAGTCAGCAAATTTAATTTCCTCTGCTAATTCGCCGCTGGATTTCTCTCCTTCCTTCCCCTCCCCCACCCCCAAGCAAAATTAATGCTACTGGCTTATTTTTATGGATGCCTTAATTAGACATTTGCCATTATCAGAAATGTTACAGATATTCAAATCAGCCCCATTATAAGGGGAGAGATGGTCGCTAATAACCCCGGTGTCGTTCCTCACATTAAAAATTCTTATGAAAATTTATTACTCTATAAAAATGACTTAATCAAAAGCAGGAAATGCTTATGTGTCTGTACGGGCAACTCATTCTAAGCTCCAGTTGGTGCATTTGCAAATCTGCGCTCAGGGCAACATAAACAAATATACCAGAACAGTGAATGAAACAAAATATCATGAATCATAAATCAAAGCAATGTAGTAGATATGCAGAGGACCCTGGACATAGATAGGATAACAGAAGGAAATATTGTTCCAGGTATAAATAGCTCCAAATAAATCACCAGCAAACAGGAGTAAGGCGGAAGTCTCCTGAGATGGTGATAACCATGCCTGGAAACCTCTTGCTGTCGTCTTGTATTTAAGAACATAAGAACGGCCATACTGGGTCAGACCAAAGGTCCATCTAGCCCAGGATCCTGTCTTCTGACAGTGACCAATGCCAGGTGCCCAGAGGGGATGAACAAAACAGGGAATCATCAAGTGATCCATCCCCTGTCACCCATTCCCAATTTCTGGATAACAGAGGCTAGTGACCCCATCCCTGCCCATACTTCTACTGCGTATGGACTTTGTCATGGATCATGGTTACAGGCTCGCTGTCCCATGATGCAGTTTTCTCTGTCCCATCATTCCGTGGGCTTCCGACTACCTTTCATGCCATTTTTCAACAGTCCCTGTAAATTGTGCGCCCCCCATCTCTGCCTGAAATCATGGATCGTGCACCCCGCTCTAGTCTTGTGATAAGTGTTAGGAACCCAACGCGGCTCATCCAGAGGTATTTTATGAGCTGTGAATCTCAACAGGAATCTGGGGACCCTGCCCTGCTGCGTGTCACGGAAAGGAACAATTCCCGGTTACTTTTGGCATTCACAGAGCCAAACCCTCGGTGGACTCTCGCGCCTGGGGTCGGGTAACAAGCACTGAGTGTGGGGATTGCATCGTTATGCAGGTCTGGGATGACGAGTCGTTCTGCAAAACTCAAAGTATGCACCAAGCCACCTTCCTGGCCCTGTGTGCAGAGCTTGCCCCTGCCCTGCGGCGCAAGGACCCCCAAATGAGAGCTGCCCTCGCGGTGGAGAAGTGCATGGCGATCCCTCTGTGGAAGCTGGCAACTCCAGACTGCTGGGGGTTGCATTCATGCAAGTTTGCACGGCCATTAACTGCATCCTGCTACGGAGCACAGTGACGCTGAGAAATGAGTGTGAAATCGGGGATGGCTTTGTGGCAACGGAATTCCCTGACCGTGGCGGGGGCCTTCTCGCTTGTTCGCTGCATGAAATAATTCTTCCCTTGCTCGTTCCTGTCAGCGCAGGGCAGAGCGTCTCAGCGGAGGAGCTAGTTTCCCATTAAATGCTGCCTTAGCTGTTTGACATTTTCCTATTAGGTGGCAAAACCATCAGCCCTTATTTCCTCGTTGTCTCCACATTCCTGCTCCTTCCCCTTTTGTCATCTCCATTGATGGATCCATCTCCACTGATGGATCCGCTACCTTCTTGCAAAGCCCGTGGCTCTTCTGGGTGGAGTTTGGGGCTGTACTAGACATATTTGAAATACATTAAAAATAAAGGGCCTTTTTCTAATTCAGTGGATCACTTGCCACACAAAGAGCGGGGTGTCTGTGCCTTAGAAAGCAGCTTTGTTTTTAACCGGAGCAGGTGGCAAATTTCAGTTGATCACGGTGGGGTGGTGAATAAAGGGGAAGAAGGGGGGGCCATGCTGCTGCCTGGGAAATGAGGAAGCAGGACAGCTACTCTGATGATACAGAGGGCAGGGGTTATAGAGGGGCAGGGGACCCACTGTAGCAGGGCTGAGCTGGGGGAGTAATTGAGCTCCCATCATACTGAAGCGCAAGGCGAAGCTGGAGATCAGAGGGTGAGGTGGGGAATTCCCATAACACCGCAGGGCATTTAGTGTGTTGTAAACAGGATGTGGACCTGTCTCTCCACCACCTTCTGTCCATTTTATTCCCTCCAGCGTATTTTTCTCTGAATCTCGGAGTCCCCTTTCTTCTTTCTTTTTCTGGTTGGAGTGTAAAGAATTCAGCATCCGCCGTGATGCTGGAATCCACTCGCAGGCTAGGGCAGAACATATCTGGGAGGGCACATTGTCAATGGGGTGGTTTCTTCCCACTGGAAATTTGCCTTAAAGGGTTTGATACAACCCAGAGACTGATGATGGCTGTGATGCCTGGGGTCACCGTGGAACAAATTCATGGTGCTAGGGGAGCATGTAGATGAGGGGTCCCCATACACCAGGTGAGACAGAAAAGGAGCAATGGACAAGAGTTAAGCGACAGGGGCAAGGCTGTATTGAGTCGGGGCTGTATTGAGTGAGGGCAAGGTCTAACACCAGTGGCTGGAAGTTGAAGCCAGACAAATTCCAGCTGGAAATAAGGTGGACGTTGTTAACAGGGAGAGTACGGAGCCCGTTGATTTAGCAGAGAGCTCTGTGCTGGTGTTAGCAGAGCTCTTCCCTGATCTCTCCACGTAAGGCTGCCTCCTGGTAGGCTCCATCTCCCGGCACAGCCTCCACCATCGTCTTGCAAAGCATTCTGGGACTGGGCACATGTGAGGCAGCCAGTCTCCCTGCGAGCTCCACTCTCTAATGGCTTTTTTACTGCAATCAGCTTAAAAGATCCCCTCTATTCATCTCCCTCTCTCCGAAGCGCTGATCTCCGGGCCATGCAGCTTGGCTCTCACGCCTGCTCTTCGCCCAGCTCAGAGCAAACAGGCCTGATGAGTCAAACCCATTCAACAGACACCGTCCCGTGTCCCTGTCTCCCCCCGCTGCCTGCTGCCCCTCGGCCATTAAATAACACCTTGTTTACTTGGTGCGCTTTGGAGCCATGGCTTGTAAAAAGTCCTCCTGCCGTTTCCCCTCAAGGGGCTGCCTGGAGTCTGGATTTGCGCCGTTCTTCGTCTTTTCTTAAAGGAGGAAATAACACCGTCCAAGGGACCAGCCTCTGTTGGCGGGGCAATCAAAGGCGAAATCAGGCACAAAATGAGCTGAAAGGGCTCTCGGCTCTGTGGGAAAATCCCCCCTCACTCGCAACTGCCTTCTCCCCTCAAAACCGTGCTGCAGTAAAGTGGTGGCAGGAGGGTTACCGTGGTTACTCAGATTATTATGGGATGGAGCCATGCTCCATTCCCCCCTTGCTGTCCTGTTTCTTAGGTGGGGGCTCCCCCTGCCCCAAAACTCTGTTGTGATGCAACTGAATAGCGCGGATAGTTCCCAGCGGGAAGGACAATGAGAGGATGAAGCTATCCTTTTAAAGAAGTTACATGCTGAGGTCAGAGCACTGGTCTCTGGCTAGCGGGGCAGTGTCTGCAGTTATGGTCAGCCGGCAGAAGAAGCATGGGCTTGTGGCTAGCGAACAAGATGTGGAGTCATGAGAGCTGGCCTTGAGGCCTAACTCGGCCATCAGTGGCCACTAGGTAAATTCCTCAGTCTGCCCGTTCACCATCTGTGAAATGGGATGGTAGTGCTTCCTCTTGGCTTATCCTGTGTCTATCTTCTCTAGGGTATAAGCAGGGACTGTCTCTTATTGGCCTGGACTTTGCTGGAAAGCTGGGTTATGTTAGAGCACCCCTTTGAGAAACTGCGTTAAGTGGGCCTGGATTGCAGTGGAAGCACGACCAGTCCGAGACCAGCACTTTAGACGTCATTTACAATAAAAATGATGTTCCTGGCCCTTATGCTTGCAAAGAAAACACTGAAAATATGTCCCGAGCATAAGCGATGCAACCACCCCAGCCTGAGTCTGCAGAGAGCCTGAAACAATGACTCTGGGAGGCAGGGGAGTGTGGATGACTGCCTCCCCATTCGTTATTGGCTATTATCTCTCAACCCACACTCTGGGGAGAACGTCACCCACATCACCCCAGTGTGTGGGGTTACCCCTTTGCTGGCAAGTTCTCACCGTGGATCTGTTCTAGGGTGGGGTCAGCAACCCTCCCCGACCAGAGTCTGGAGGCCAGCCAGCCAGAAGCAAAGTGGTGGTGGGACCCCTAACAGACCAGCTGATGGGGCTTTTGTGGGCAGTCCCTACAACTACTCCTGCACTACCCACTGCTTGCACTAGGGCTACTGTGCCCAGGCGTCGATGAACGATAGTGGTGTTCTCGTGACCTCTGTCACAGGCAGCTGGTTTCAGGAGGCATCAAGGCTAATAGGGGGCACACAGTAGAGGAAGCGTGGTCCAATGGTTAGGGTACTAGCTTAGCAGACTGTGTGCAAATCCCTGCCCCCCTACCAACTTCCTGGGTGACGCCGAGCAAGTCATTTAACCACGTTGTGCCTCAGTTTCCCCACCCATAACATGGAGATAACAGTACATTCCGGCCTCACAGGCATGCTGTGAGGATAAAATCCATGAAGGATCGTGAGACACTAAGACAGCAGGGTAACAGTACTACCTAAGACAGCCAGCCTCAGGTGATGGGATTGACCAGCTCTGGGACAAGATTTTAGGCAGATTCTCAGCCGGTGTAAACTGGCATCGCTTTTTGTCATTGAAGCAACGGTGGCGTCCACCAACTGAGGATCTGGCTCTCCGTGCACAGTCCCAAAGCATTTAAATGGCTGTTTGTAAGCCGGGTACTGTAGTTTTTAAAGGGTTAAATAGCTGTGGCTGGCTTGGGAGAATCTACCGCCTGTTTCAGAACTCTGGTGCCACCTTGTTCGAATCTTGTGCTTCACCCTTAGAAGAGCAGCTCCGGTTTTGGGGAAACACGGGCTGGTAAGTTACCCCCACCAAAGCAAGATGTCTGCCCTGATCTCGATAAATGGAGAGGCAGCTGCGAGGTTCGAGATCATCTCCCCATCCCTGAATCTCCCAGAGAAAGCCATTAAAATGCATTCCATTCCCGGTCTGCAAAGAAACTTCGAAGCCCCCCCGCACCCCAGCAGAACAAACCAGACCATGCCAGCGAACCCTCCCCTTAGAAATTCACTGATTGCTCCTCGACATTCAGAGGCAGGCGGCGTCGCCTGATATATTCTTCATTACCAAAGGCAAACTTCATTTCCTGCTGAGAACAACGCTGCAAATGCAATGTGACGTCTTTCCCCAGGCTCCGGGAGGCGACGGGGAGATCTGGGGCCTGCCGCCGGGAGCAAAGGGAAATGGATCTGTCAGGGTTTTCAGAGGGTTTTTAAAGCTATGAATAGCGGCACCAAGCAAAGCACAGAAATGTCAGGGTCCGGTTAAGGTGCCTGGATTGTGCTTGTTATAGGGGATGCATTACAGCGGGAGGGGAATAGCTTAGCAGAGCCTCTGTACATTAACACAAGGGACTGGAATAGCAGCTATTACATGTTATTTATATTACTGGGGTTCCTAGATGCCCTAACCAGACCAGAGCCCTGTAGTGCTAGGGACTGTACATACACACAGACCAAAAGATTGTCATCGTCATGGCTGCCATCTTGGCTGATGTGGGGCTTGGACTGGGAAGGGGGGAGGGACCTCTGGAGCTAAAAGCATGAACTGCTCCAGCTGTAGTTAGTGCTTTCAAAGATTCCTGTCCTTTGGGCGCAGCGGGGGACCTGTAACACACACTCATCGCTGGGTTACATGGTTACTCCCATTTTACAGATGGACAAATGAGGCTTGGACAGAGCAAGTGACAAGACCATCCTCCCGTTCCACACAGGCACCCTCTCTCGTCTAGTGCGGTTCAAGACAATTTCCTAATGTGATAACGGCCACCTCGGCTGACGCTGGGGATACAATGAGGAGTTCCAGTGCTCAAAGTGAGGGGTTCCCACAAAACTCACACACTATAATTGAAGCCACAGAAGGGGATACGTAAAGCACATTTACCCAGGGAGTTCCACTCACTAACTATTCTCAGAGGTGGAAATCGTTCGTGTCCATTGCAATACTTTGCTTTCTATAGCAATTTTCACCTCAGGATTTCAAACCCTTTTAGGCAGAACGCTGTGGGGAGATGGGTAAAGGGGGGGGAGGGGTTCACGAGTCCACTTCCTCCACCACTGCAACACAGCCGTATCGCTGACATCACTTGAGAGATTCTCCGCGAACTGACCACATCTGCCTCTGTCGGATGTACAGCACCGTGCATCCCATCAATGCCTGCCAAGGAACAGGTCAGGAAGGAGTACGTTGTCACAGGGCAAGCCCCATTTTGCACCAACTCAGCATAACAGGAGTTTGCTACATCGGTGCAAATTTCCCTGATGTAGCTGGCCCCAGTGACTCGTGATTTCTCCGGTATCTCTGACTGCTCATTTCTATGTCCGGGTTCAGTTTTGTTCCTTTCGTCTCGCCCTTCGACTTGCCGTTCAGCTGCCGTCACGGCCTCGTCCAGTTCTCACGGGCAGGCAAAGGTAAGACGCCCGTTCGCTTTCATGGGAACTGGAGCGGGGCCTAGCGGCACCGCTGTGGACTCTGCCAGGTGAGCGGCCGCTCTTGGAGGGGACGGTAAGTGTGTCTCTCTCCGTGGCGGTGCTGTTCGGGCCGGCCGGAAGATGTCTGCCCGCTGGCGTGAAGAGCAGAGGCGTGGGGCGGTGGGCCCCTGCCCCGTTCAGGACAGGTCTTGTGGGATTAAAACCTTAAAACAAATAGTTGTTCTGCAAACGTAACGCTTCAGCAGTGTTGTGCGGGTGGAGAAGACGCTGGGTAAAGACTGCAGAGCCCTGGTTCTGGTTCTGGCTCCGTGGCCTCAGCAGCTCCCCTCCCCTCCTACCTCTGTCTGTGCTGTCTGTCTACTGTAAGCTCTCTGAGGGCAGGACTTTCTCTTGCTCTGTGTCTGTACAGCACCTAGCGTAATGTGGGCCTGATCTCAGTTGGGGCCTCCAGAGCAGCGGTCCCCAGACTTTTGAGGGTTGCGCCCCCCCTTACCCCAGCCATGCCCACTACCCCCAAACCCTCTGCCCCCGGAGCCAGGATTGGGAGCAGGGCTGCAGAGCTGGGGAGAGGGGGTACAGACAGGGGTAAAGGGGTCAAGGCTGGGCATGGGGCTGGGGCTGCAGCCAGGGACTAAGGCTGTGTGGGGAGGAGCCACAGCCAGATTCACCCCCCGCCTTGGTCCCAGGCCGGGAACAGAGCCGTGGTGGAGGCTGGGGGCTGGTGTGTGGCTGGGAGGGGAACGAGGCTGAGCCTGGGAATGGGGCCAGATGTGGGGCCAGGAGCCGGGGACACAGCTGGTGGCAGACCAGAGCAGAACTGGGGGCAGGCAGGGGCTGGGTGGTTCTCCTTCCCCACCCCCTGTGGGGGCTGGCCCAGCCCCCGCCAGCTTCCTCCCGGGATGTTCATCCATGCCCCCCTAGAGGGGTGCACCCCACAGTTAGACTACCTCTGCTCTAGAGGCTATTACAATACAAACAACAATTACAATATACTGCCATTGCTACGGTCTCGTCCAAAGCTTCTGAAGCCAATGGAGGACTTTCCTTTGACTTGAGAAGAAAGTTGGATCTTCTCAGTGACTTCGATGGGTTTTGGATGAGTCTCTTCGTGAGCGAATGGTACAGAATCAGAGCGCTTGTAACACATTACGAATAACCGCCGAAGGAATGCATTAGTCCTACAGCTAGGGGACATTACTAGAGATCTGGATAGGACGTTCATTTCTCAAAGTATAATTCTGAAGAATGAACCCTCTAGCCCTCCGGAGACTCCCTCGGCTTTCTTCTCCTGCCGTCCCTCCTCTCTGAGTCACACACGGGCCTGATTCTCCACTCCCCAACACCCCCGTAAACCAGGGATCATGTCACTGAATGAGTGCAGTCACGTAGGCGTAACACTAACATCAGTGAGAGGACACTCGGCCTGGTGACGTCCAGAGGATGGTATTAAACAACAGAGCTGGTTGAGAATTTTTCCTCTTAACGCTTTTCAGCGGAAAATGCCGATGCATCAAAACTGATTTTTTGGAGGGAAGGGTCAGATTCAACTCATTTCTCAACTCAAAATGGGTTTTTTTTTAAATTAAATTCTCTGCGTGTTTGGTTATGATACCCTTGAAAGAACAAACTCTGATTTTCTAGTTTGAAGTTACTTTTTGTTTACAAATTTATGCTAACGATAGTAGTGTCAGGGGAAAATTAATGGCGCGTCTCTCCCCCTTACCGTACACTCCGGATAGTAGTGGCGGCAAGGAGCTCACAAGCTGTCAGAGACCATTGAAGAAACACACAAGTTAACTTTGATCAAAGGGGAAACTGAGGCACCCACCTCTCGGTCACGAAAGGGGGTTAGCAGCAGCTCCGTTTATTATCAGTACCAAGCAGCCTTTTATAGAGTATATTCAAAGGGGATGGGGAGTGGGAGGAGGGAGGGAGAGACAGAAACTTGAAGCATGCGCATCAGCAAACCCTTACATCACGCCTAGGTCATGAGACCGTTACATGATGCCAACAAGCTTATGAATAGGTGTCTATTCCCTAGCGAAAGCGTTACATACATATAATGCAATCCGGCGAGATAACACATTAGCTCATCTCGTAGGGCCTACCGCCCGTGATTGTCTAGGCAAGGTCACATTCTTCGTATAGATAACAATACAGAAACAACTTGTTGTTCAGCACTATTACTGAAATGCTTTGCCACTCTTGGGGGTTTAACTATGTGATGGCTGGTGAGGAAGAAGACAAGGGGAGAAGGAGCAAGGGAAACTGAGTCTGCCCTAACAGTAGGTACAATCGATAATAACTAAATAAAAAAGGCCAACATCTAAAGGAGACATTTCAATGGACCCAAGCTGATTTCTTTACTTCACATTTTTGGTTTGCAGAAACTTTTGAGATTTTGATTTTTTTTTTTCACCATAGGAAAGGGTTTTTTGGATACCTGAAAATCTTCATCAGACAGGGAAACCGATTCTCTCCCAGCTCTCGTTAAAAGTCACTGCCTTAAAACTTGACTCATCTAACATTCCTTGACAAGATACACAGCCCACATCCAACCCTGAGAAGGATTTGACTACCAATAACTTCAGCAGTACTCATTAAAAATGTTAATGCTTTGTGGCTTTATTTAAATCATACGGTTCAACGCAGAGCCGCATTTTTATTTGGCCTTTTCAGTTACAAGCGTAGAATTAATCCAGACTCTAGGTTGTTTTGCCTTTTCAAGAACTTCCAGCTTTTGCATATTATCAAATTTCTTTTTTTTTTACTTTACCTGTTTGGGGAAAATGGATTTTTAGTTCTGTTGGTCTACTCTAGATTATTTAATTGGCTGTACAAGGCTGGAGGAAGGGGGTCCAGTAGGTAGCACTCTGGACTAGGACAACATTTCCTGGTTTAGGGGAGTCACGTCATTTATCTTTCCCCTCCTACTTTTTCTCTGTCTTGTCTATTTAGATTGTTCACTGTTTGGGGCAGGAACTTCACCCTGGGGGCCTGATTTCAGGTGAGGATTTCATAAATAACACATCGGATTGCAACTTGTGTATGGGGACGGGGTGACCATCCCTCTGTGGAGAAAGAAGTGGGTCAGGATTATTCAGAAAAGCTGGACAAGAACGAGGCCAAGGGGCCAGATGTGCTGCGTCCGAAGGTGCTAAAGGAGTTGGCCAATGTGATTGCAGAGTCATTGGCCATTATCTTTGAAAACTCATTGCGATCAGAGAACGTTCTGGAAGACTGGAAAAAGGCTAATGAAGTGCCCATCTTTAAAAAAGGGAAGAAGGAGGATCCAGGGAACTACAGATCAGTCAGCCTCACCTCAGTCCCTGGAAAAATCATGGAGCAGGTCCTCAAGGAATCAATTCTCAAGCACTTAGAGGAGAAGAAAGTGATCAGGAACAGTCAGCATGGATTCACCAAGGGCAAGTCATGCCTGACTAACCTACTTGCCTTCTATGATGAGATAACTGGCTCTGTGGATGAGGGGAAAGCAGTGGATGTGTTGTTCCTTGACTTTAGCAGAGCTTTTGATACGGTCTCCCACAATATTCTTGTCAGCAAGTTAAAGAAGTATGGGCTGGATGAGTGGACCATAAAGTGGATAGAAAGCTGGCTGGATTGTTGGGCTCAACGTGTAGTGATCAATGTCTCCATGTCTAGTTGGCAGCCAGTATTAAGCGGAGTGCCACAAGGGTCGGTCCTGGGGCCGATTTTGTTCAACAATTTCATTAATGATCTGGAGGATGGTGTGAACTGCACCCTCAGCAAGTTTGCAGATGACACTAACCTGGGAGGAGTGGTAGATACACTGGAGGGTAGGGATAGGATACAGAGGGACCTAGACAAATTACAGGATTGGGCCAAAAGAAATTTGATGTGGTTCAACAAGGAGAAGTGCAGAGTCCTGCACTTAGGACGGAAGAATCCCATGCACTGCTACAGACCAGGGCCCGAATGGCTAGGCAGCAGTTCTGCAGAAAAGGACCTAGGGGGTTACAGTGGATGAGAAACTGGATATGAGTCAAGTGTGACCTTGTTGCCAAGAAGGCTAACATTTTGGGCTGTATAAGTAGGGGCATCGCCAGCAGATTAAGGGACGTGACAATTCCCCTCTATTTGGCATTGGTGAGGCCTCGTCTGGAGTCCTGTGTCCATTTCTGGGGCCCACACTACAAGAAGGATGTGGAAAAATTGGAAAGAGTCCAGAGAAGGGCAACAAAAATGATCAGGGGGCTGGAGCACATGACTTAGGAGGAGAGGCTGAGGGAACTGGGATTGTTTAGTCTACAGAAGAGAAGACTGAGGGGAGATTTGATAGCTGCTTTCAACTACCTGAGAGGGGGTTCCAAAGAGGATGGATCTAGACTGTTCTCAGTGGTACCAGATGACAGAACAAGGAGTAATGGTCTCAAGTTGGAGAGAGAGAGAGAGAGAGGTTGGATATTAGGAAAAACTGTTTCACTAGGAGGGTGGTGAAGCACTGGAATGGGTTCCCTAGGGAGGTGGTGGAATCTCCTTCCTTAGAGATTTTTAAGGCCCAGCTTGACAAAGCCCTGGCTGGAATGATTTAGTTGGGATTGGTCCTGCTTTGAGCAGGGGGTTGGACTAGGTACCTTCTCAGGTCCCTTCCAACCCTGATATCCTATGATTCTATGTGCAGAGGAGTAGGGATGAGCCAGGGCTACATAAGGAAGTGGGGTTTGAGGCCCGCATTGCTGCTTCACTGCCTGGGTCCGGCTCAAGAGGAGGTTGGGTGGGGGAGCCGGTGGGGGTGCATTCCTCCTCTGTCCCATGTGTCAGCCTGACTCACAGTCTAGCCCAGAAAGAGAGTTCTTCCCCTAGTCCTTCCAGTCCTCTTTCCCTTTGAATAGCGCCTGCCCCGACAGTGCAGTGGAACAGGGAGCCTCTTGGAAGCCTAGATATTGGCAGATGGATTTTTTAAGGCCAGGAGGAACCATCTTAAGGCAGGGGTGCGAGTTATCTGGTGTGTCCTCCTGCATGGCACAGGCCAGAGCCTCCCACCCAGCGATTCCATAGCTGGTGGCTGAGCTAGGGAACAGCATGGAGGACTCTTGGTTTTCAAAGCCCTGAAGAACTGCATTGGAGGCCTCGTCTTGCAAACTCACGCCAGGACGTATCCAGACCCTGGCACGGCGAGATCTCAGCAGGACACTGCGCCTTTGCTGGGACGGGGCCTAGAGAGGGTGGGGCTCCATCGCTCCCGCTTTTCTCAGTCCCATCCTCTCACTATGAACAACCCCTCCGAATTTTGCTTTCCCCCAAGAGTCTCTTTGATGTGGGTCACTACTGGATCTTTATTTCGATTTTTGCCCTGTTAACTGGCCTCTAAGGCAGGGGTGGGCAAACTTTTTGGCCTGACGGCCACATCAGGGTACAAACCTCTATGGAGGGCTGGGTAGGGAAGTCTGTGCCTCCCCACACAGCCTGGCCCCTGTCTCCTCTCTGCCCCCTCCCACTTCCCGCCCCCTGATTGCTCCCCTCAGACCCCCCGACCCATCCAACCTTCCCTGCTCCTTGTCCCTGACTGCCCCCCGGCCCCTATCCACACCCTGCCCCTGACAGCTCCCCCAGAGACTCCCACATGTATCCAACCTCCCCGTTCCCTCTCCCCTGACTGCCCCAACCTCTATCCACACCCCAGGCCCTAACCACCCCTTCGGACCCAGCCCCCTAGCCCACCCTAGCTCCCTGTCCTCTGCCCCCCCCTGCCACCTATCCACACCCCCACCTACTGACAGGCCCCTCGGAACACTCACTCCTATCCAACCTCCCCCTGTCTCCTGATCGCCCCCCCCCGAATTTCTGCCCCATCCAACCACCCCCTGCTCCCTGTCCCCTGACTGCCCCCCCAGAACCCCCTGCTCCTTATCCAGCCATCCCACTGCTCCCCGCCCCCTTACCATGCAGCTCAGAGCAGCCAGAGCCAGCCACATTGCCTGCGCGGTGGCCTGGTTGCAGAGGATGGGGGACAGAGGAGGAGGGGCCAGACAGGACGGTCCCGTGGGTTGGATGTGGCCTAAGGGTAGGTCTACTCATGGGCGTGGCTGGCCCGGGTCAGTGCTCTGTGGCACCACAAGAGGGGAAGGGCTCAGGGCCCGGGTTCCAGCCCGAACCTGAACATCTACATTAGTATTTTTAGTACTGCAGCCTGAGCCCTGCAAGCCCAAGTCACCTGACCTGGGCTCTGAGACTGGGAGCCACAGGCTTTTTATCACAGTGTAGACATACTCTAATTGTCTGGTGTGGCGGCTATCGCTGTTTTCACTGTGCTGTATAATGGTTTACATGAACTGGCTGGTATGTGTACACCACTGCCCTCTACTAGAAATAATTGGAACTGCTGACCTGTGTGTTTCATAAGCCCCATACTGCTAACAGCGCATGGAGATTTTCCTTCACCCCAACTTTTAAGGGACCTGTGTTTTTGGAGGAACTGAGTTTTATCCCAGTTGCCATGTTATTCATAAAAGTGACAGCCATGATCCTGTTGCAGAATGTCCAGACCTTACACATTCAAAGAGAACCCTAAAATGATTGGGGGATCACCACAGGATCATTAGGCGCTCATGGGCAAGCCAGTGCTGCACTGAGGGATGCGACTGTGATACCAGGCTCTTCAGCACTATGGTGCCACCAGCACCTCGGTACGTGAATCTTCTCTCCTTTAAGGACAGCCCCGTCGATATTCCATTTCAGGAGACGAAGCCTGTGAAATGAATAAAGAAATACGTCTGGCTTGGCTGACAAACCAGCCGCTCCTATCATTGCGAGCTGCTACTGATGCAGCCGAGGGGAAAATTAGGGGCAGCTCCCAAGCGTGACGCGGGGCATGGCCCAATCTCTGTGCTTTAGTGCTGAGGAATTAGGATGGGCTGAGCGAGGCAGGACTTGCAATTCAGCCAGGGTCAGACAGGTGCCGGAACCACAGAGGGCAAGTGGAGTTTTCCCTCACCCAGAGCTGCTGGGAACAAGTGCAGACCCCCAACGCAGGTTAAAGCAGCTTTTAGTGCGTTCCCATGTTACCCTGGCTGCATAGGGCCAAAACCAGGATATAGCCCCTACTCTAAGCACTCTTCCCAGCTACGTTATACCCTCTATGGTACACTTGATCAATTGGGAGCCCTGGAATGGTAACCTTCCTGTGGCCTGTCGGAGGTGATGTCTCCCTGCTTGGGGATATGCAAAAGGAAGACAGGATCCCTGCCCCGAGGAGTTTACAATCCAGAGAAATTCTATACATGCATACACAACACCACCGCTAGCTCTTACCTAAGGAGAGCTCAAAATGCTTTACAAAGGAGGTCAGTATCATTTATCCCCTTTTTACAGATGGGAAAACTGAGGCACAGCATGATTAAAATGGCTACCCCAAGGAGACTAGTAACAGCACTGGGAATAGAACCAGGTTGCCTGAATCCCAGGCCAGTGTACTCTCAGCTAGCTTCTCTTTTGGGCCTTTCGGGTTAGATGTCACAAGCGCGCAGCCTGATGGGTATTCTGCAGATTTAAAAATCTGGCCCTATTTGAGGATGCTGTCTGAGCCCTTCCAAAACTCCTGGCTTAAGGAATTTATCAGCGGTTAGCTGGTAGAGTCATGGCTGTATAGGCTGCCCCTCATCTATTCTTTACACATGGAACTGTGTTTGCTAGCTTCAGAAATCTGGCTAGTTTTGCTCAGAGAATGGAAGAAGCTAGCCCGGATTTCTGCGGCACTGGAAAGGCAGTGCAGTTTTGTGGTGAATGTCTCAGACTGGAATCACGGAGATCAAGGTCCAGATCATAGCTTTGCCTAATATTAGCCCTGTGGCCTCACCTCGATTTGCCCATCAGTAAAATGGGCATAATGCTCCAGGTACTTTAAATGGGGTGTGGTGAAACTTGCCTCATTCATGCTTGAGAAGTGCTGAGATCCCCATCCGGCAGGCGCGGTTGAAGGGCAGCATGCTACTATTAATCACTAAACTGAGAGCAAAGAGGAAACTAAGCTCCAGATCCCTACAGATCTTTTGCGGAGCACTCCATGCGTCATCACCCTTCTCTCCCTCCCGCCCCCTCAATCCAGCTGCAGCCGAGGATTCAGGGATGCAGGCAATCGGGCTTGTTTTATGTTTCGGCTGGAGAAAGGCACAGCTGTACACCGCTACTTTGTCAAGAACATGTCACTTGGCACTTAATTGCCCGATAAAGAATGACAAGATGGAAACAATCCAGATAACACGCTAAACATTTTTTAAAATATAATTTAAAATTGCCGATGGCCGGGTTTAAAGACAAGACAGGCGGCATGTGATTCTCAGGGATAATTTCCCTGTGAAATGTACTCACCGGAAGGGATTTTCCCCTCCTCTTAACATCTCTTTTTCATAGTAGTGGCCTAACACCTCAGCAAAACATCTGCTTCATTACAGTTTGGCCAGGTAAGAAGAAACATACATCCCAAGTAATTTAGTCTTTAATAGATTTTTAAAGTGTATTTTACGCAACTTTATTTTCAGTCTTCTTTACCGCTATATTTTTAAGTGCACGTACGTGGAGGTGAAAGCCATGCGATAAATTGCAGTCGCGTGATAAACACATTCCTGCTGTGCATTTGACCATCTCATCTCCCAGGTGGGACCCTCACTTCCTCGTGCATCTTGCAAAGGTAGGGGGCTCTTTGATCTTGCTGTAGGACTCAAACCCGGTTGCCTCTCACAGCCACTACAAAGGTGTTATAGGATCTTCTCTTAACGCCGGCCCTTCTTTGCTGTGGGGCAGTGCGAGGAGACAGCAACCTCGCGGCCTGCAGAGACTAACGGTCACGTGACATCTTTGGTTTTCCAGCTGTCCGCACCTGTTTATCACAATGTCTTGTAGCTCTCCTCCCCACCTGATGCTGTCTTAGCTCATTAGAGAAGGATTCCTTTGCATGCCAGCACTGACATTCATCTGCCCTTGCATTCCCCGCTCCCCTCGCGGGGTGAGCTCGCTCAGAAGTTCCTTACACTCTGGACTTGCATAAATGATTTTGTGGCATCTCCACATGTTGCCACCTCGTGGCTCACCATTGGTTCTGATGGTGATGGGGTATGCTGACCCCGCCCTGGACCAGCAAGGGGTACAGAGCTGCTGGGGGTCAGCTCAGCTTGGCCCCACTAAGCGACGACAGGGCAGTTAAAAAGGGGAGCGCTCGGCTCAGCTGCTGGCTGGCCAGGGAAGAGAACAGAGATCCCACTCTGACCCACTGCTCCTGGGCAGTGCTGCAGCCATGTGGCTGACTCCGGCGGGGCCCGAGCTCCCTCGGCTCTGAGCGGCATGGTAAGGGGGTGGGGCTGCAAGCTCCGGCAGGGCAGCGTGTCTAGCTCTGGCAGGCCGCACGGCCTCCAGACTCACTGCTCTGAGCAGCATGGTAAGGGGGAGGCTGGGGCTAGGGGGTTGGATAAGGGGCAGGGAGTCCTGGGGGCAGTCAGGGGACTGGGAGAAGGAGGGTTGGATAGGGGGTGGAGTCCTCAGGGGGCAGTTAGGGTGGGGGGTCTTGGGAAGAGGTGGTCGGGGACAAGGAGCAGGAGGGGTTGGATGGGTTGAGGGCTCTAAGGGGGATAATCAGGGTGCAGGAAGTGGATGGGGGGAGGGTCAGATAGGAGGCAGGGCCAGGCTGTTTGGGGAGGCACAGCCTTCCCTACTTGGCCCTCCATACAATTTTGCAACCCCGATGTGGCCCTCAGGCCAAAAAGTTTGCCCACCCCTGATCTAGACCATCCTTGACTGCTGTTTGTCTAACCTGCTCTTTAAAATCTCCAGTGATGGAGATTACATGACCGCTGTAGACAATTTATTCCAGTGCTTAACCACTCTGACAGGAAGTTTTTCCTACTGTCCAACCTAAACTGTCCTTGCTGCAATTTAAGCCCCTTGCTTCTTGTCATAGCCTCAGATGTTAGCGAGAACAATTTATCTCCCCCGTCTTTGTAACTTGAAAACTATGCTTGAAAACCGTTCTCATGTCTCCCCTCTGTCTTATCTTTTCCAGACTAAATGAAACCACTTTTTTCATGTTTTCTAGACCTTTCATCAGTTTTTCTGCTCTCCTCTGACATTCTCCAATGTGTCCACAATTTTCCTGAAATGTGGCACCCAGAACTGGACACAATACTCCAGTGGAGGCCTAATTAGAGTGGAGCAGAGCAGAGAAATTACTTCTCGTGTCTTGCTTACAACACTCATGGTAACACATTGTCATTGTCGGTGCCCGTTTATGTGCCTTTTTATTGGCTTTGAATTTGCCACCTTCCCGTTCCATTGCACGTCCCTCTTTTTGGTAACTTGGTAATTGCTAACGCTTTGCGGTAACACTGACTATGTACATGTATAAGATAGGGAGGAAAACTGAGTGACATTTCTCTCAGTTGGTTGGACAGGCGCAGGAGAAAGAAGTAGGATACGTTATATTATACCTGGGAGATGTTTTAAGGACCACAGCGTTTGTCATGCAGACCCATCTTCCCCAGCATCCCTCTGTCCAGCTCCACCCTGAACACATAAAGAGCTCCCGAGAGCCCTCAAACTCCAAGGCTGCAAGCTGGAAGCAGCAGTTGAAGGAACCTTTATCCCCTCACTCTGACAGGCCTGTACGCGGCACGCCAGGGAAGCTCCGGCGGACTCCAGGGTTAATTTTAATGATGTTTCTAATATTCTCATGAAGGTCAGGAGCGGGGCTCGCTTTGTGTCTCCTGTCTACAGTTTGGACAAAACGACAGCCAATATTTGCAAGCCCCGGGGCACTCACAATTACTCCCTGTGCGAGCACCTCAGCAGCTCATTGACATAGAGGTGGTATGTTCTCAGCCCAGCATCTAAAACACGTCAAGAGCCATTTCCAGAGCAGGGAGCTTAGCACAGGGCTCCTAGTGGCTCAGCCAAAGGCAGCGTGATTCTCTCTCTCTCTCCCCCCTTGAGGTAGAGGGGCTCTGCAGCTAGCACAGATATCAGTCCTGCAAAGTGTGGAGCTCCCTACATTCCCATTACAACCAGCCGGCCCACACGTGATCAGGTCCCGAGTCTGTTCCCGCATATATCCAGCAACTGGCAGACACACTGCAGCTCTGCCCATTCAGATTCCTCTCCTCCTCCCTCCCCACTGAATTGCCTCGTGAGGAACGTATATGGCGCCCTTCGCCACAGCATCTGCGCTCCTCCAAGTCTCTCCCATAATGCCTTCTCCACCAGTATCAGCCAGGGCCATGCTCCAGGCTATAACCCTGAGACATCCCCGGCAGGACCATGCCAACCTGGGAACCAGTTCTCTCTTTCCAGAGACGGGGGAGGTCATTTTGCTCTTCGGCAATGTCACGGCCTTCACTCCAGCCCCGAAAAACCGTGGCCGCAAACTGAGCAGAGCTGGCCCTCGCCTGCCGTGGCTCGTTAAAAGGCTGACAGGCAGGTGTGTTAATGATCCCTTTCTTCTCCAGTACAGGGACGCTCCCTTTCCTCGTTAATGAGACACCTGTCAGGGAAGTGCTGAGCCGTTCACTAGGCCGTGATGCGCAGTCCCCTTTTGTGACAGCATGGGGGGGGGGGGGGCTGTAGCACCATATGCTTTAGCTGGGAAGACAATGAGTCTTTTTCACCACTCCTAGCCTCTTGGATTTCTATCATTCGCTCCAGGACCACCTGTGTTCTTCCGATTTTCCCGTCAGCACTGACTGGCAGGGTCAGGCAGCTCTCAGCAAGGTGAGCGGGCGCATAGATCAGGGGTGGGCAAACTTTTTGGCCTGAGGGCCACATTGGGGTTACAAATTGTGTGGAGGGCCGGGTAGGGAAGGCCGTGCCTCCCCAAACAGCCCGACCCCTGCCCTATCCAACCCCCCACCCATTTCCCCCCCTCTGACTGCCCCCCCGGAAGCCCCGACCCATCTAACCCCCCCTCCACTCCTTGTCCCCTGATTGCTCCCTCCAGAGACCCCCACTCTAACTGCCCGTCTCCAGAACCACCCCCCCCGAAACTCCCCTGTTCTTTATTCCCTGACTGCCCCCTCCCGAGATCCCCCCACCATAACCACCACCCCCTGGATCACAATCCCTCATCTAAGCCCCCTTGCTTTGGTCCCTGACTGCCCCCTCCCGAGATCCCCCCACCCTAACCACAACCACATGGGACCCCACCACCTAAGCCCCCTCTCCCCCTGCTTACCATAGTCAGAAGGGAGCTCCTTGACCCCCCAGCCAGGGAGCGTGGGGCTGCGGGGTGCCCGACCAGGGAGAGCGCGGCTCGTGCTTGGCCCGTCCTGGGCCCGGGACCACGGGACCCACGGCACACTGTGTTTGGGCCGGCGGGCCCCTGGCCTAGATTGTCAATTCCAGCCTGAGGTCCAGCAGAATGAGGCAGATCAGATCCCTGGTGTCGGCAGCGGTGCGAGGTTTGTCACCGGTGGGGCTGGGACCTTCCTGGGCAGATTTAGGGCTGGGCATTGGGGAAAAGCACTTTTTAGTGGTGAGAGCCACAGGCTTGTGGGAGTGTCTCCCCAAGGGAAGAAATGGAAGCCCCCTGGCTGGGGCCCTTTAAAACTAGATGTGCCAGCGTAGTGGAGGATTAGAAAGGGGTGGTAAGATGGTCTTAAGGGGTGGTTCAGTTACGGGCATAGGTCTGGGAGAGCTGGGTCCGGTTCTCGGATCTCCTGTGTGCTTGGTGTGTAGCCTTGAGCAAACCGGCTAATTTCTGTTTCCCACATGTGATCTAGCTTCTAAAGGAGAATGTGGAGGGTTATATGCTCCCCAAATCTACTTGTGGGTCACTGTTACACCCCTTGATGCCATCTCTGTATGGGGATTTGAGCTACTAGGGACCCCTCAAGCAGCACACAAGCTTCCTTGACTAGGGTCTCAGAGTGTAGCCCTCTGTCCTTTATTGCTTGTAATCCTAGTGCCTAGGAGCCCCCGTTTCACACGCCCCATTGTGCCAGGTGCTTCCCGTGTTTTGTGACTCACCCCCACCCCAAACCTCACTAAACACACTTCTGTTTTCTACATTTTAAATAGACTTTATTGTAGGTAAACACAGTTGGACAATTTAAATATTTTGAAAGCTACAAATTTAAACACTGGGGCTGCTCTGGACTCCACCCAGGAGAGCCTTTCCATTTCCTCTGTGGGGCTTTGGCTCCGAGTCTGAGTGCATAACCAACCCCCCTCTCTCTGACGGGGAATAGGACAGAATCATCTAAATGCCTGTTTAGCAGCCTGGATTCTGGATCCAGGTATCTCGAGATGCGTGAGATAAACTGGAAAGGCTGCAGTTTCTGGGCCATCCCTGAAGGTGGTGCAGGAGCCCTGCGGTATAAACTCCTGCAGCAGCAAACCGCCCCATTTCTCCAGGGGGCGCCCCATGGTAATGTTATCGGGAGGGTATTGCTGAGTGCAGCGATCCAATCAGATGAGTTGAGCCGGCCGCAGGGAGGCTCCCCAGGAAATACAGGGGGATTAAGCTGGTGCCTGGAAACGCCCCGCTAAGCCGACAGTGGAAACAAAAAGTTCTGCCACCACATTACCGCTGGTGCTCCCCTGTGCCCTGCGGAGTTGTGTGGAGCAGCTTCCCCGGAGGGCCGAAACTGTCGGCTTGGGCCCAACATCCGTGGTGTCTCCTTTCTGAGCCCCTGCAACATGCTGTAGAAATTCCACGGCTCACCTGTGCTGCCACAACTGCATATAAAAGCCAGAGCCGGCGTTAGTGGGTAGCAAGCAGGGCGATTGCCCTGGGCCCCCAAGCCATGGGGCCCCTTGCCGACTACTCAGGCTTTGGCTTCAGTCCCAGGTGGCGGGGCTCAGTGCCCCGGGCTTCGACCCCATACACTGGAGCTTTGGCTTTCTGCCCCGAGTCCCAGCGAGTCTGCTTGTGGCCCCCTAGAGACCCCCTGAGAACCCCTGCTGTAACCCAGGCTGAGCCGCGGGTTACTCTTGCAGGAGGCCTGGATCTCTAGTTGCTGCTATAAGGCAGCGTGTCGTGATGCTCGCCCTGCTCCCTAAAGCAGTCTGGGAGGCCGCTGGGTGAAAAGCCTCATGGAAGTGTGAGGCACTGGTATATCACCCCACCCCGCGTTTACCTTAGACTCCAGCGTGCGTGGGAGCCCAAAGCCACTGCAAGGCGCCCCTCAAATGCCCAGAACACTGAGTGAAAACGGCGGTCAGAAGAAACTTCAGTCCGGTCCCAATCCTGCTCATTCGTGGGGAATACGGAAACAATGCGATTCCAAGGGTAATAGGGGAGCTTTCCCCTTGCCCTCAGCACTGCCGCAGCTGAGAAACTGAGGCTACCAATTACTCAGACCAGCTCCCACGACTTCATTGACACTAAGGGGATTTTGGCCCCCACTTCTGTACAGCACCTAGCGCCGTGGGATACTGGTCCGTGACTTGGGCGCCTTGCCATTGTGGTAATACAAGTAGTAAATACTGCTACTCATAATGATGACATGACAAGCTCCAATAGTCCCGTGATTTCCAGCCCTGATTGGCTGCCTTGCGCACTTGCGCACCTCCTGGGGACAAACGGCCAATAAGAGCCCATACAGGCAACAGAGAGTGTTCTCCCCCCAACTCCTCAGCAGCTCTCAGAAGCTTTTGGGTGGGAGACAGAACAGCCAACACATTTCACATGTATGTGCCTCAGTTTCCCTCATCTGCATTATGGGCATACTAGCCCGGCCTTACCTCACAGGGGTGTTGGAAGACAAATGCATTAAAAAGTTGTGATGTGCTCCGATGCTAGAGAGATGGGGGCTAGATAAGTACCATAGGCAGATAGAGCCATTTGGATTCCAAATAATGGTTTGATTCCCCCATTTCCAAGCCTCCTTGCTCTTCAGTTTGTGATCAGTTTTTGTTCATATGGATATTTGGGAAGTGGCTTCTCTTCATATAATTCCCTGTATTCTCATGTGAACACGAGCCAGCTGTAAGATGAACCTCTCAGCGTCCTTCGGGTGTCGCCTTGCCCGTCTGTGCCTCAGTTGCCCTTCTGTAAAATGGGGATAATGGTACTGACCTACCACATGGATGTGTGTGTATACAGGGGTCTTTCAGGATGTTAAGGGTGGCTACTAATAATGGGCCAAGTTTAAAAGGATTGATGGCTCCAGTTGGACAAGAACTAGAATTTTTTTTTACAAAAAGGTTTATCAAACCCCCCAACTTTTTGTGGGAAAGGATGGGTTTGGGTGAAAAAAGTCTCTTTGGGACAAGGTTTCTCAGATCCAGGATGGAAAGCAGCGAGAGAGATGCAGCAACTCACCCCTAACAAGCCTGATGGTCCAGGCACACGGCTGGGATATAGAAGAAGCAGGGCCAAGCCCCGGCTCCAAATCAGACGCAGTAGGAACTCGCAGTGAATCTCTCCTAGGTGAGTCCCCCAGGCTCTGGGCTGTTGGCTGGGTCTCTCTCTCGCTCTCTCCACTTTCCAGGTCTCAGTTTTGTCCCGTTTGCGGAACAGGAAAATGTTTCTGAAATCTCAAAAACGTTGGCGGGAGCAGGAAAGCCGTTTCCCTCCCTGCTCTAATCTGGACACGGCATCTGAAACTTGGACCTGGCATCACAATCATATTGGAACTATTCCATCTGCTTGGCTATGCAAACCCAGGGTGCAAACTGCATGGGCAAACAGGTCCTCTGGCAATTTCCAGTTCTCCCCCCTTGCATGTGGCTATCCCAGGGCCAGACTTTTGCACATTGGTCAGTGCTTTTATAACCACCACCCGCAGGACTGGTCAAACAGGATTTGAACCCATTGAAGTACAGACCTCTACCACTGAAGCTAAAGGAGTAAGACACTAACGGAGCAATGTTGGCTGCTAGCCTGGAGTGGGGATTTGATCCTCCTTCTATTGAAGTCAATGGCAACCTTTATACTGACTTCACTGGGAACAGGCCACTGGTGAAAATCCAGCCACACAGACACCGGGGAAATGTTGACTAGACTTTTCCGAACCTCAGACTCCTGAGTGAAGGATGGGTGGGGTATGGGAAGACTCAGAGAAGAGCAGTGAACATATGATTTCCTCCAACCTTCCTGGTCAGAACAGGTACATTCAAACTGTGGTTTAGTTATCCTGCCCATCCTCCACAAGAACGGTAGCTGTCGGCTCCAGCGTGATGGCCCCTCATAAGAACGTACGAACGGCCAGATTGGGTCAGATCAAAGGTCCATCTAGCCCAGTATCCTGTCTTCTGACAGTGGCCGGTGCCAGGTGCCCCAGAGGGAATGAGCAGAACAGGTGATCATCAAGTGACCCATCCCCTGTCGCCCATTCCCAGCTTCTGGCCCGCTTGAATGCTAATGTGATTTTTTAACGCTCCCTCAGGCTCCAGGGGAATTTTTAGAAACCCTCTATTAGGAATAAGTGCAGATTGTTGCAGCGGTTACTGTTGTGTTCAGCAGCGTTCCTTCTCAAGGGCTCTGACAATGCCCCGGTTGAAAGGCTGCAGTTATGTTGTTCTCAGATCTAGCATATTTTAATTCTCCTGGTCGTTCGTGTGGCTCGTTTTCGGCATCTGCTGCTTTTTCCCCCTGTCAGGTTCTCTTTATTGGGCTATTCTTAATACATTTTTTTAAGGATGGTATTGAACAGTTCAATTAAGCCAGGAGGTTGTAATGTTTTTCTATCCCCCTGAAAATGCCGTGGTTCTATTTACTCCCAAGCCGGTTGTTCAATTTTCCCAAAGCAAATGGGTGTTTAAGGAGTTCTTGCAGCTCCTTCCTCCCTTTTGTTGACTCTCTTTATAATTCCATTGACATGCTTTGGGAAGAACTCTAAGATTGCTGGGCGCTAGTACAGTAAAGCCTCCATTTAACGGACTAATTCGGGCGAGGGGGTGTCCGTTAAATGAAAAAGTCCGTTATTTAATAATAATAAAAAAAATGAGCTGTCGGAGCAGCAGCCCGCCAGCCACAGGGTCGGGGCGGCAGCTCCGCAGCCCGCCCGCTGCCTGGACCCGGGTGGCAGCTGGGAGCTGGCAGCCAGCCCGCCCGGGTCCCGGCTGCTGGGACCTGGGTGGCAGCCAGGAGCCAACAGCCAGCCCGCCCGAGTCCCGGCTGCTGGGACCCGGGCGGCAGTGGGGAACCGTCAGCCAGCCCGCCCGCTGGTGGGACCCAGGCGGGAGCCGGCAGCCGGCAGCCCGCCTGCTGGTGGAACCCGGGCGGGAGCCAGGAGCCAGCTCGCCCGCAGGCGGGAGCCGGCAGCCAGCCTGCCCGTTGCCTGGACCCGGGCGGCAGGCGGGAGCCGGCAGCCAGCCCGCCAAAAATGGATCAGGAATGCATCAGCTTGCTCAGAAATTTTGTCCGTTGCATCTGAAGTCCGTTAAATCGAGGTCCGTTAAATCGAGGGTTTACTGTAAGTCCTATACTGAGGGCTTGTCTATACGGAGTTTCCCTGGTGTGATTTAGGGTTAACTGATTTAGTTAAGGGAGTGGAGAAAGCCACCTGGGCATTTATTTTAGTTTAAAATCAGGATTATTTCAGTTTAGTTCAATTGCTTAGCAGCTAGTTTAATCTAAACCAAAATAAGCGATTCTTATGCTGAATTAACAATAATATTCAGCTCTTTAGCATTCTTCATCCATAGATCTCATGGCATTTCCAAAGGAGGTCAGGATTATCATCACCCCTGCTGTACAGGTGGGGAAACCGAGGCACGGGGAGGGAACCAACTTGTTGAACATCACAATACAGTAACACAACAGAGCCAGGAATTGTATCCAGGTCTGCCGATGACTAAACCAAGACCCTAAACTAGGCCATACTGAGGTTGTCCGCAACTTAATTACAGTACTTTAACAACATGGTTTAATTAAACCAGTGCAATCAAGGACTAAGGCTGTGTCTGCACTGTGGGTCTTTTGGCAGCACCACTACAGCTGTGCTGATCTAAGGTCTCTTGTGTAGCCGCTCTTTGCCGGTGGGAGAGATCTATCCTGCCGGCATAATTAAACCACCCCAAATGAGCAGCACTAGCGACTCTCCTAATCACAGAGCACTGTCCACACCAGCCCTTTTGTTGGTGAAACTTACGTTGGTCAAGGGTGTGGCCTTTTTCACATCCCGACCTGAAGAGGGGTCCCAAAGAGGATGGAAGTCGGCTGTTCTCAGTGGTACCAGATGACCGAACAAGGAGTAATGGTCTCAAGATGCAGTGGGGGAGGTTTAGGTTGGATATTAGGAAAAACTTTTTCACTAGCAGGGTGGTGAAGCACTGGAATGGGTTCCCTAGGGAGGTGGCAGAATCTCCTTCCGTAGAGGTTTTTAAGGCCCGACTTGACGAAGCCCTGGGGATTGGTCCTGCTTTGAGCAGGGGGTTGGACTAGATGACCTCCAGAGGTCCCTTCCAACCCTGAGATTCTATGATTCTGTGATGACAGACGTTTTCCCGACAGAAGCGCTAGTGTAAACATAGCCTGAGGCTCAGTGGGAAGGTGAAATACAAGCAGCTTTATTGCGCCCATCTGCTTTGGCTCAACATTGATTCGGAGGGAAGAGCGCCCCCTTCTGAATCGCTCCCAGCAGGACAGCATCCTCCAGCTCAGTACCGGAGCATTCGTATCAGAGTCCTCCCCACTGCTCCCTGCCCCACAGTGGCTCTGGGGTCAATACTGACTCAGAGGAAACAGCGCCCCCTACTGAGTCGCCCCAGCCACGCCTTGCAGCAGTGTCTGCTAGCGGAGTGACGCATCGGGCACCTCCTATTGTGTCCCCCACACTGCTCTCTGTGGTATGGTGCCCTCTAGTACTGAGCTGGGGAATTGGGCTCAGCACTGGCCCAGCCCCTGCCTACACTGTCAGCGGCATGTAGGATACATGTGGCTACCTGCTGCAGTACAAGGCAGTCTGTGTCCACACTGCCGTGTCTACATGTGTCAGTGACAGGCTCTGGCAGCGGGAGAAGGCTCCAAAAGCAGCCTGGTGCCTGAGCCTTTCACTGTGGTGAGCAAAGGTTCCAGCAATGGGGAGGCAGCAGGACGCTACATGGCTAAAAATAGCAGTGCACAGAGGAGAAAGCTGCTGAGGCATGTTGAGATCTGCATAGGGTCCTTACCCTAGAGTTTGGGCAGGTCTTCACCCACCTAAGCAGTGCACCTTGTCTACACTGCTGTTTATATGCTAGGGAGCGTACCGTGCTTGTACTCTACACGTCGCTATATGAGTAGACATACCCAGAGGTGTGAGAGCGTTACCCACATTGCTCCCGGCCGCATCCTGAGCTTTCTTGGAATGCCTGCCATGCGATGACCCTGTGTGACGGTGCTGTTCCTGGTGGGATCAACTGAGAGTGACAAATCAGGACAAATTGCCTGCAAAAGGGCAACTACAGCCCAAAGCTGGGGTTTTCCACACTAAGGCAAACCAAACCAGCTAAACAGAAAAGACTTTGGTTTCACCCCACTGGCTAACCACAAGTCACACAAGCAATTCCCTTAGACACTCCAGCTTCCCAGTATCACCACCACCAGCCACTTGTCCTGGGGATCAATGGTTATGAAAACCAGTCCCCCAAATAAAGAAAACGGTTCTCCCCAATTCCAAAGAATCAGGCCCCAGACCCAGGTCAATATACAAATCTGATTTTACCCACAAATCACGCTGTTGCCAATCCTTTAGAATCTAAAATCTAAAGGTTTATTATACAAGGACAAAGGTATAGGTGAGGGTTAGGAATGGTTAAAAGAAATCAATGGCAAATCTCTTGGTTCAGGCTTGCAGTGGTAAAATAAACTGCAGGTTCAAATCAAAGTCTCTGAAATGCATCTCCTGCAGGGATAGGTCAGCACCCGTTGGCCAGAGCTCCCTTGTGTAGCAAAGTTCCATCCAGAGGGAGAAGCAAGGCAGGTTCAAGACTGGAGGTAGAAGACAAAATGGAGGGAGTTTCTCCCAGGTTTTATAGACTTCCTCTTCTGGGCAAAGGTCCCCCTCCTCCTTCTTATGCAGAGTCCAGTTGCAAAATGGAGGTTCATAGCCACATGGTCCAATTACCAGACTCTCCAAGATTCAGTTTCTGCCCAGCCAGGCCACATTCCTGGGGAAGCTCGGGGGTGGACGGTTGTCTACAAAGTTCATTGTGTAGCTGATGGTCCTTAATGGGCCATCAGCCAGGCCAGCGGAGTTAACAACACCTTGCCTGAGATCTCACCCAGAAGCCAAGCATAAGTTAGAAATACAGGCACCATATAGCCAATAGTCATAACTTTAGTTACAAAAAAGATACACACATACAGATAGATTAATCATAATCAGCCGACCATAACCTGGCCGTAGACACCTTATATGACCCCCCTTTACACGATATTTGGTGCCTCTACAGGACCTTGGTTGAACCATGAGGTATATGATTCCAAATAATTTCAGTAACGTGACACCCTGACACTCCTTGGGCTAGTCTCTAGCTGGGGGAGGGATAGCTCAATGGTTTGAGTGTTGGCCTGCTAAACCCAGGACTGTGACTTCAGTACAGGTTTGAGCAACGCTGGGAGCCCTAGCGGAGCTGGGCCGGTGGCATTTTGAGAACTGCGGCTGATCTAGACGTTAGCTCCCAAGGTTGCCAACGCTGGTGGAGCTGAGGGAGCGTCAGCAATGGCGGAGACGAGCCTTGCTTTGCTTATTCCCTTTGAAGCCGCTGCAGCGCAGGGCTCTGTCGGCACAGATCACTGACACATTCCCACACTCAACAGCTGTCGCCTCTGGGCCCCCTCCCGCTGCCGTCAGAGACAAGAGAGGATTTACCAGGGGGCAGCTTGATCCTCTCTGGTGCCGACAGCCTTGGCTTTGTTACTTCGCAGTGCCCGTGTCTATTCCCCACGGTAACTGAATGCACGGCCGGGTGGGGATTGTTCTCAAACCTGACAGGCTGCAATCGGCTTTAACGAGAGGGGATACAATAACGATCAAAGCTGAACGGAGGCAGGGCGGGGGAGGTGCACTGAGCTGCAAGACGGCCTGTTAGAAGGGCCCGATTCTGTTCCCCTAGGGCTGGCGGAAACCAGCTGACTAGCGAACTCCCTAATCCTCCACACAAAGGCCAGGCGTTGGAGCGTCTGCTAATTTGAGCCCAACCCTGGGCTGCAGCTATGCCAGGGTCCGAGCCCTGCCTCCAAAGCTAGCTCTGCCCTGGGCCAATCACTTCACAAGGGGAGGTTAAATTTAGCCCAAATCCTTTGCCACGGCGTTGTTCACTCTGCTTGTATGTTCTACCCCCTTCTCCCACCCGGTGCCCGTCTGGTCTATTTAGATTGTAACCCCTTCAGGGCAGGACTGTTGACTACTTGGTTTGTACAGTGCCTAGCACAATGGGGCAGGGGTGCCGGAGCAGGGCGGGCCAAGGGGCCATGGTCTCCCACTTGCCCTGGGTGAGGGTCTTGGGGGATGGGGACATGGGCTGGGGGCTGATCTTGGGGAGGGGGGGGCAACCTGGGCAGGTGGAGGGGTTTGGGTTCCCCGGTCCAGGTCTGGCTTCCAGCTTGGCTTCAGGGGCAGGGCCACAGGTGGAAGAGGAGGGGCAGGACCATGGAGAGGGCGGGGCCTCAGGGGCTCCCCACTTGGAGGAAGGCTCCCCTACAGTGGGCTCACACTCTTGGTTGACCAGTAGGCACTGCTTTAATAAACATGATTCCTCTATCCTCCTCCTCAGCAACTATAAAAACTAAGACCAATGGGGAATATTTCTGGGGTTATTTTGCTTTAATTCAAGGGACAATTGTTCCTTTTCCTAAACAAGTGCCAGTATTGCCAGTCTCAGGATTTCATCACGCATCTCATGACGGGTGGCGTCTTCCTTAAAGCCCCAGCCCTTGGAGTCATGCTAGTTTGTAAGGCTCTCAGCTTTCCTTAATAATAATAATTAATAATCACAATTTTAAAAATATTTTTAGCCCTCATAGCTGCAGAGGTAAGCTTGAAAACACAGCCCAAATGCACTCAAAAGGTTTAAAAACCAGAAAAAAAGAACCCAATATCTACTATTAAAAATACAAGAATACATAAATAAAGCTTGGGATCTTTAAGTCAGTCTCCTGCCGTTTCGGAGCCTGACTCATGATGTTTTGAATGCTTGGGGCTGGCAGTCCTGTAAATACACATTTCACCTCCTGGGCTGCATGCAAAACATGACAGCATTGTGCTGGTTTCAGGAACTTGACTAGCAACTGACAGGGAACTCACATGAAATTGACGTGGATGCTTTCATTGTCCAAGGAGCAAGAGATACAAAAAAAGGAAGCAAAAGACAGGAATGGGAAGAAGTAAATGCTTTTGCTTTAAATAATTCCAAGGGGTTATTTGCAATATAAAGAAATATTTAAACCCTATTACATTTAGCCTGACTATGTCCCCTTTAGCAGCTGTGTCTAAGAATGGGCATAATATCTGCTAAGAAGGTGTGTTGTGAAGATTTAAGAGGCCTGATCCTGAACGAGAGAAAAGGGTAGATCGGGAAAAAGGAGGAGAGAGTGAATATGGAAGAGGAGAGAGCGGAATGATGAAAGAGTTTTACCTGGATTCATTGCACTGATCCCCAACTGGTATGACTGCACTGCAAAAACAAGTGTGTTTGTAACTCAGGTTAGCTGATCTGCATGACTTAATTCAGATTCAAACAGCAGTGAAAACGAAGCAGGTCGGTTTTTGATTTGTGTTGAAAGCTTGAATTGAACCCCAGGTTCCCCTATAGGCTAACTCCAAGTCAAAAGCCAAGTTGCTGTGTCTTCCCTGATATAAGCAAGGTCTGAAGGAATGCTTCCCTGACAGCCGGCTGGGCAGGGCAGAGAATTGGGGTGCATTTATTTAAATACAGTTTGCTCCTGCTCTGTTTACATAGACAGCAGATAGAGCAGTGTCAATGTAATCAGTTCTGGCTGGTGTTGGTTTACAAATCGCTTTAGTACTGACTGCAGGGGTAGTGAAATACAGTTACTAAAGTTGTAATTATTGTAGGAATACAGGGCAGCAGAACTGTGCTTTACCTGTCCCAAATGGGGGAGTCACCCTCAGTTGAAAGAACCTCATTAAGCCTGGGGTGCAACTGTTACAGCTCTGTGAACATAAGAGGGGAGGAAGGAAGGAAGGAAGGAAGGAAGGAAGGAAGGAAGGAAGGAAGGAAGGAAGGAAGGAAGGAAGGAAGGAAGGAAGGAAGGAAGGAAGGAAGGAAGGAAGGAAGGAAGGAAGGAAGGAAGGAAGGAAGGACGGACTTTTGTTATTTTAAATGTGTAATCAGTGATCACAACAGTTCAGCTGGGGTAGTGTCTCTGCCCAGCCTACACCGAGAACTGAAATCACATGCTATTTCCCCCTCCTGTTATTCACACCTTCTTGTCAAGTGTTTGAAATGGGTCATCCTGGTTATCACTACAAAAGTTTTTTTCCCTCCTGCTGATCATTGCCCACCTTAATTGATAAACTTAACTGTAACAAGTCACCGGGACCAGATGGCATTCACCCAAGAGTTCTGAAAGAACTCAAATATGAAATTGCGGCACTATTAACGAGGGTTTGTAACCTATCCTTTAAATCGGCTACTGTGCCCAGTGACTGGAAGATAGCTAATGTAATTCCAATATTTAAAAAGGGCTCTAGAGGTGATCCTGGCAATTACAGACCAGTCAGTCTAACGTCCGTACCGGGAAAATTAGTTGAAACAATAGTAAAGAATAAAATTGTCAGACACATAGAAGAGCATAAATTGTTGGGCAAAAGTCAACGTGGTTTCTGCAAAGGGAAATCGTGTCTTACTAATCTATTAGAGTTCTTTGAAGGGGTCAGCAAACATGTGGACAAGGGGGATCCAGTGGACATAGAATCAGGGTGGTAGCCGTGTTAGTCTGGAATAGCAGAGTTAACAAAGTCCTGTGGCACCTTAAAGACTAACTATAAAGTTTTGAAGCATGAGCTTTCGTGGGCTAATACCCACTTCGTCGGATGCAGGCAGTAGAAGTGTTCACAAACAGGCAGTTATAGAAAAGTAGGTAAGAGCCAGGTGGGAGGTGAAAAGGTTAGTCCAATTAAGCTGAGCCAGCTTGTTATCTCCGATCAGGGAGTGTGGATTATTCGTCTAGCATTTGAATGGGGTGTGTGAACATGGAGAGACGAGATGCCAGTGGACATAGTGTACTTAGATTTCCAGAAAGCCTTTGACAAGGTCCCTCACCAAAGGCTCTTACGTAAATTAAGCTGCCATGGGATAAGAGGGAAGATCTTCTCATGGATTGAAAACTGGTTAAAAGACAGGGAACAAAGGGTAGGAATAAATGGAACTTTTTCAGAATGGAGAGGGGTAACTAGTGGTGTTCCCCAAGGGTCAGTCCTGGGACCGATCCTATTCAACTTATTTATAAATGATTTGGAGGAAGGGGTAAACAGTGATGTGGCAAAGTTTGCAGATGATACTAAACTGCTCAAAGTAGTAAGGACCAAAGCAGACTGTGAAGAACTTCAAAAAGATCTCACTAAACTAAGTGATTGGGCAACAAAATGGCAAATGAAATTTAATGTGGATAAATGTAAAGTAATGCACATTGGAAAAAATAACCCCAACTATACATATAATATGATGGGGGCTAATTTAGCTACAACCAATCAGGAAAAAGACCTGGGAGTCATTGTGGATAGTTCTCTGAAGGCATCCACGCAGTGTGCAGCGGCAGTCAAAAAAGCAAACAGGATGTTAGGAATCATTAAAAAAGGGATAGAGAATAAGTCGGAGAATATCTTATTGCCCTTATACAAATCCATGGTGCGCCCGCATCTTGAATACTGCGTACAAATGTGGTCTCCTCATCTCAAAAAGGATATACTGGCACTAGAAAAGGTTCAGAGAAGGGCAACTAAAATGATTAGGGGTTTGGAACGGGTCCCATATGAAGAGAGATTAAAGAGGCTAGGACTTTTTAGCTTGGAAAAGAGGAGACTAAGGGGGGATATGATAGAGGTATATAAAATTATGAGTGGTGTGGAGGAAGTAAATAAGGAAAAGTTATTTACTTGTTCCCAAAATAGAAGAACTAGGGGCCACTCAATGAAATTGGCGTGCAGCAGGTTTAAAACAAATAAAAGGAAGTTCTTCTTCACACAGCGCACAGTCAACCTGTGGAACTCCTTACCTGAGGAGGCTGTGAAGGCTAGGACTATAACAGGGTTTAAAAGAGAGCTGGATAAATTCATGGAGGCTAAGTCCATAAATGGCTATTAGCCGGGATGGGTAATGAATGGTGTCCCTAGCCTCTGTCTGTCAGAGGGGGGTGATGGATGGCAGGAGAGAGATCGCTCGATCATACCTGTTAGGTTCACTCACTCCGGGGCACCTGGCATTGGCCACTGTCGGTAGACAGGATGCTGGGCTAGATGGACCTTTGGTCTGACCCAGTATGGCTGTTCTTATGTTCCTCTTGCCAAGACAGAGTTTCCGAGTCGACGGGGAGTGTTTTCGGGGATTGATTTATCTCATCTAGATGAGACACGATAAATCGATCCCCGCTACATCGAACACTACCCGCCAATCTGGCAGGTAGTATAGATGTACCCTATGAGTATCCAGACACAGGTTTAATGCAGTTGAACCAATCCGCTTTAAATGCACATCTTTAGTTAGCTTTCTATTCATTTCCATGTTAAGGTGGCCTATGTTGCTATGTTGTGCTACAGGCAGTGACAGAGGAGATAAACATACACTGCGCGCTCTCCCTCATGGGGAAGTTTACTCCCTTAGTTGTAGTGTTTTCTAATCGGAAAAACAAAACAATTCAGCCAAATTATAATAATCAGTGCATCCTATTTTCTAATGAAGACCTCTTAAAATGCGGCTGTGGCCTGTAAGGGGTTTCAGTGGCAGCTGTTCTATTATTATTATTCATATCACAATCCTGCCCAGAACTTCCAGCTGAGATTGGGTCTGCAGCGTGCTAGGCACTGCACAAACACCTCAAGAGACAGAACCTACCCCAAGCTTATAGTCTAAACAAGCAAGAGAGACACAGGGTGCAGAAAGGCAGTGCCATTACCCCCATGTTACAGGTGGGAAACTGAGGCACGAAGCGATGAAGCCCCAGCGCCTCAAAGGTTGTTGGGACCCTAACTCTCATTGAAATCAGTAGGGGTTAGGTGCCTAAATGCCTTTGAGGGTCTGGGCCTAAGGGTCTTGTGAAAGGTCACACAAAATCGGCATCACTGCGGAGGGATCTGAAGGGAGATCTCTGAGGCTCAAACCCACACTTCGACCTTCTGGCCATTTCTCCTGAATGCAGAGCCCCGCAGGGAATCTGATCCGATGTTGACTGAATGGCAACTGGACTGGAGTTTTGGAGTGAAGTGAGGGTGACAGTTCAGTCTCCCTGCAGCTCCACAGCAGTTGTTTATTTTTCACACGAGATATTAACATGTAACAAAACTGTCACTTAATTGAGGTGACAGCCTTGTGCTGTAACATATGTCTCGGGACTTCCAATGTGCAAACACATGTGGGTGGTGTTATTTCAGGGGCATATTGCACTAATTGCCTATTCCCTGCCCCTCCCTGGCCACTTGCTCAGAGGAGGGAGGAAGCAGGTGGGTAGAGTACGTATCCCGACTCAGGATCTGGATAGCCCATGCTGGGATGTAATGTGGTAGTGTTACCCCCTTTCCCAGGGGTGTAGCCCAAGGCACAGTCCAGCTGTGAGAGACAGACCAGCTCTAAACTAACTAACAAGGTAGGCTGACCCAGCTTCAGCCCTCAGGGACGTGAGAAATTTACACCCCGAATGACTTGGTTAAGCTGACCTATGGCAGCTAGGTCAATGGAAGAATTCTTCTGTCAACCTCGCTATCATGTCTCAGGGAGGTGGATCAACTACTGTAATGGGAGAACTCCTCCGGTTGCTGTGGTGAGTGGCAACACAGAAGTGTTACAGCTACTCAGCTGCAGTAGTTTATGTGCAGACGTAGCCGGAGTCTTTTCCTTCCTCGGAAAGTCATGGAGTCACAAGATGAGTTGTCATTTCTGTGCTCTAGGCCTGAATCCATTCTGCTGGCCTGCTGATGAGTGATGTCCATTCCCCAGGTGGCGAGGACTCATGTAATGCCTCTGAAGCGGTGGTTGAGGGGAAGAGCTCTTTAAGGCTATGTCTACACTGTCACGGGATTGATGCTGCGGCAATCAATGCACCAGGGGTCAATTTAGCAGGTCAGTTGAAGACCCACTAAATCAACGGCAGAGCGCTCTCCGGTCGACCCTGATATTCCACTGGGAACAAGAGATGTAAGGTTAGTCAACTGGAGAGTCTCTCCCGTTGACCCAGCTCAATGTGGCGAGCTGGAGTTCCGGAGTCGATGGGGAGAGCATTTGGGGATTGATTTATCGCGTCTAAATGAGACACGATAAATCGATCCCCGATAGATCGATCACTACCGATCTGGTGGGTAGTGAGGACATACCCTCAGCGGGTGTAACTTGGTTGCATAGCTCCATGGACTGAGGAGGATCTGGCTCATTGATTCTGGTCTGGGTGAGCTGAGATTCTTTCCTTCCTTTTGAATTCTTTCCTTCCTTCCCACAGCCCCCAATGGACTGGGACCACGAACCGCGGCCATTGGGCGTCGCAGTCGGCGAACCAGCAAGTAAACAAACCGGCGGGGTCCGCTAAGGGTGCTTACCCTGCGGTCCTGAGTACCAAGATTGCCGATCGCTGGCCAATCCCTGCCCAAGCCCCTCCCCCAGCCCCGTGAAAGTGAGTGAGGGTGGGGGACAATGAGTCGCCAAGGGAGGGGGAATGTAGTGAGTGGGGGCAGGGCCTTAGGGAAGGGGCGGGGGTACTGTGTTCGGTTTTGTGCCATTAGAAAGTTGGCAACCCTACCACCCAGGGGTGGGGTGGCTGGGATAGGTGGACACGGGCCCGCCCCACTCCACCGCGCCCCAGCCCAGGGCCCTCACCGTGGCAGAGTGGTCTGCCACTGGGTCGGCAGGGAATCCACCCACAACACACTGACGATGTCTCCGGCAGCACCATCGTCAGACAATAGTCTGGTTCCTCATGGCTGCTTCCTACTCTCCCCCTCAGGTGTACCTACATCCAGGGGTTGTCCTCAGTCTCCTTGGCATAGACCGCCAAAGATACCAGTACCAGCTCCTCAGCGTCGGGAGCGGCAGAAGAGGTGGTTGAGGGTCTCTGGAAGCCCGTGCAGGTCCTCGGGGCAGCAGCGGTTCTCCTTGGCATCCTCCTCCAGCAGTGGCGAAGAAGCATCTGTCTCCCTCCCAACTGAGCTGCTGGGTCGGCCTTTTATACTTCCTCTTCTTGTCCTGTCCCTCTGCTTCTGGTGTGCGGGGCATGGCCCTCCTGGTTCTGCCCACCGGGCGGCTTGCGGCGTTCCTTCCGCATCTGCCCCTGAGAGAGGTCACGCCTCCTCGCTACAGGGAAACTGAGGAAGTGAGCGATGACAGTGAGTTTCCCATCAGTGGATTAGAACCTAGATCTCCTGATTATAAAGAATGCTGCTAGACCTTATCCTGACACATAGGCGCACAGTCATTCTTAAATAGGGGAATAAAGTTAAAAAAAATAATGAGAGGTCCAAACAGACTTCCACGCAGCTTCAATCCTAGCTCTGTCTCCTTTGTTTACCAGGGACCACTTCCTGTCTGGAACTATATGCAGAACACAGGCATTTAGGGGCTGTATAATATAACTCCAAGTATACTTACTGACTGTGCTTAAAGGAAAACAATCAAAATAAAGTTAGGATGTGATCCTGAGAGGTGGTGAGCAGCCTCTACCTCCAGCAAGATCAGTAGAATATGAGGGTACCTGGCACCTTTCTGGACCAAACCCCTAACTTTCCAATGATCTGAAATGCCTGGTACAATTGGGGCACAATTCAGCACCTAATCCTAAATGTGCGTGTCTCCTTTAAGATGAGGGCAAGCAGCCCATGATGTCTTCTGGCAAGGGGCGGGAGAGGGGGGGACCTCCGATTAATGCATGTCAGCAGAAGATGAAGCAGAGAAGTCAGTTTGCGGATGTTCTTGAAGTCGTCTCTTGGATATATGGCCCTTCTGGGAACAAGGAGCCAGGTGCAATTTCAGAGGCAACATAATCATAGACTGCAGTCAATTGTAATTTAGGCCAGATGATTGATAGATGGAGCCCCTTCTTCTCCACTCAGTGTCTAATAAACAAAGGCAAATGATATTTTACCTCCCTCTAGCTCAACACACTTAAGTAGACAAATACATCTTACAATAGCAGCTATTTTCATTCCTATTGATTTAGCATTCAAAGGGGCAGGTAGGGAGGAAATTAGAAATCTTTATGATAGCAGAGAATCAAGGCTGTAATTGAACAGCTTGTCCCCACAAGAGCAGATAAATTCAAAATGTATACAGTGGTTGAAAGGAGATGGGACAATGGTAATAAGGGCAGAGCAAGAAGAAGTGGGAAGAAGATTGTAGAAGGGAATCTAGCGGTGAAAGGGCCATCATTAGGACTGGGTGAATGTTTTTGGGAAAAGAATGTAATCACCCAAAAACGCAGTTTCAGGTCAACCTCAAAAATTCTTTGCAGATTTGACAGGAACTTGTCAAATAGCTTTGGGCAGAAAAGAGAGTTGGAGAACATGAAGGCTCAATGCCATAATAGTCCATAACATACCAATTAAGGCACAAGTTAGCTGTGGGGAAGATGGGTTCAAATCCCTGCTCTACAAAGGGGATTTGAATGGGTATCTTGAGTGCCCTAAGATAAAAGTTAGACTGGACACAACCACCTCCACTTCCTTCAGTTATTTTGTGCGTCTAGCCCTTTAAAAATGCCAGAAACAAAATGTTTTGGCTCAAACAATGTGTTTTATGTGTCTCAAAATGGATTCTTTGATTTGCCAAATTTTTTCAGAGGTTTCTGCTTTGGTTTGGGTCAAATCCATTTTTTTCCCCTTGAACTGCCAGCAAACTGCAAACCCAGTTCCTGGTCCGCTCCTCACCATGATCCCCCCAAAATACGCTGGATCAGCTGAACATGTTCCATTCCATTGGCTCCCTGCCTCCGCTCCCTATCTCACTCTGTGAGCACCAAGAATGATTATGTATAAACCGGGATAACAGTGCTCCTCCGGTGCTGAGATACGACACTGACAGGGGGAGAGAGCGGCTGGACTTATGGGGGACAGGGGTTAGGGGGCAGTTAGCATACAGTGATTTCCCCATGGCTGTAAGTCACTGCAAACCTGAAACAACCAGCGCTCATGCCAATTATCCTCATTCATAAATAATAATTCTTGATTGTTACAGCACGTAGTAAAGACGGGGAACTGAGGCACTGAGAGAAACCGGAATGCCTGGCACTCAGTCACCTACAGGATTGGTCCCCTGGTCATTCCATTCTAGCTCCTACCTTGTCAATATCCTGTGTCCATTGAGTGTAATCCATCAATGAGCTCGCCATTAAGATCAATTCAAGGTCTACAAGCTAGGCCCTGGGATTCCCAGAGCAGGCATAAGGCCGAGAGGCGGAAGGATGCAGGCACCGTGTTGGCTGCCCCTGGGGATCCGTGGGGGTGTATGTACACACACCCCATCCCCATTTGGGGTGGATCGCGGGTGTGGTGACACCGTGGTTACAGTCTACCAGATGGTCCCGGGACTCAAGACCGTGAAGCTCAATGGCCAAAGTCAAAGTGACTGCCCTTAGGTTCTGGGCAAGACAATGGCCCAAGACAATAGGGCCTCCCTCGAGTGCAGGACTGCATGGCCCCGTGGCCAGCGTCAATAGAGCAGCCCTTGAGTGTTGAGCTGCCTGGCCAAGTAGCCAGATCCGGAGGCCACCACCAAAGGGGGGAGGTGGCAGCTGGGGTGGGGGGACCCCGTCCCACCTGACTCCACCGGGTCCTAGCCCAGGGTCCTAACAATGGAGGCGTGGTTCCCCACTGGCTCAGTGTGCAATCCAGCCACAGTATCTCCTTACCCAGGTGGGAGATACCACTCACATCACCCCCCAAGCCACTTCCCGAAGTTGTGGCCCCTATTGGGGTCTCGCGGCTCCTCGGTGCAAATAACTCCCTGGGTCTCCGACTCCAGCCCGTCAGCTGTTGGCGACAGGTCTTGGGATCTCCGGCTCTCACAGGCAAGGGCTGGAACGGCTCCTGGGATGAAGCCTCCACCCGGTGTCCTTCCTCCTGGCTGGTCATCCAGGATGGAGCTGGACTGCTCTCCTTTATACTAGCACGGCAGTTGGAGCATGCCCAGCACTGTCTGAGGGGCAGGACTTTCTCTGCCCATAGCGTGGGGTTAACCCTTTCCTGCCTAGTGCGGGGTGGGCACCTCCACCACAGGAACGCAGAGCTGCGTCCATCCCATTAAACCTTTGAGGGTTTTTCTTCCCCTCCAGCTCAGCTGTGGAATAGGGCTTCAGTTTCCCATGGGACCCCCAAGGGCTCACGTTGTTCACGTGCCCTCAGACGAATTCTGGAGGCGCCTCTCGCTAGACATGTGCCGTCTCCAGGGCCATGATTACACCTCTCACCCCACAGGGCATCCCCCTGCCTGAAGGAGCAATACAGAGTATAGGGGATAACAAGTCTTCACAGGGAGACATCCCTTAGCCCGCATCCTCCAGGAATTTTCTCCCAGCTGCAATACGATGAAGCAGATCTAAGCTCCAGGACTGGCACGGGGGAGGGTGCAGGGGTCAACGCCAAATGCTCCCCCAGGAAGCAAGTGGGATGGGAAGGGAAGGGCTATTTCTTCCCCGCCCCCCTTACTCCCCATGTGTTGGCCTGTGGAACTGAAGAGGCAAGCAAATGGGGGAGCATGCTGTATCCTCTGCCCCCTCCCGACTGCGGTGTCTTGGACCCTCTCTGAGTTCTTCTCTGCTCCGCCCCTCACTCACAGCGAGAAGAAATGCACCCTGAGGCCATAAACACATAAAAATAACCAGCAAAGCAACAGCAGGAGGTGCAGTATGGGAAACATCTTTTTTTCTTGCACAGCCAATATACTCAAGTGCAATTAGGTTCAAGTGCCGTTCAGCTCGGTGTTAGGTTTTCAGTGTAATCAGACCCTGCATTTAAACTTCTATGTAAGGCCAGCATTGAGATCTTTCTGCGCCCATTTGCTCGCTGAAGGGGACTGAGGACCAGACATGGATTTGGGGTAAAATGGAGCTTTGGAACTGGAGTATGTGTGTGTGTGTGTGTGTGTGTGTGGTGGAGGGTGGGGGGGGAGGGGAGTGTTAAAAACCGTATCCCACTTAGAATTTGATCCAAGTCAACAGGACTCCTGTCAGTCAGCTCCTCAAGGTCCAGTCCTGCAAGCCTTCTGTATACCAACTCTCAATGATTTTACTGCGGCCAGTTGACTACACTGAGGCATCATGTGGGGAAGCAGGCGTCGGAGGCAAGAGATGGTCTTCTAGATAAAGCGCTAGGCTACTGACTTGCGTTCAGCTCCCTTTTCGTCCCTTGATTGCGTGTGTGACCTTGGGCAAGCTGCTTAATGTCTTTGGCCCATATCTTCAAAGGTATTTAGATGCCTAACTTCCCTTGGTTTCATCAGTGCATCAGCGCCCCATCTGTAAATAGGGGCTAATAATGCTTCCTCTGTCTTGCCCATTTAGATTGCAAGCTCCTTGGGGCAGACCCTGCCTGGTTTTGGGTGCCTATACACCACATAGCATGTTGGAGTCCGTAGTTGCTAATGTAATACAAGTCCAACAGTGAGACCATGCAAGAGCCTTGGGACGTGGATAAATAGAAGGGAGCTAGCAGGATTCGACTTAACTGGGATGAGCCCTGATCTTATCTTTTGTGAATGGCACCTTAACTGGCACAGGGGTAGGAAAGTTTCACCATAGTGGGGTGCTGTCAGCTAGTGCCAAGGGGTTAACTGGTGCTTAACCAGGTATTCAATAGACTCAGCTGCTTGACATGCATGTCCTGGCTGCGGCAGGCTAACAGTGAAGTCAAAGAACAGGACACAGGGCTGAGCTCACTGCAGTGAGTGTCGCTGTTATTCAGTGCGGAATTTTGTGATGTTTTTGTTCTTTTCAGGCCATTCTTTTTATGGCCCTGATCATGCGAGGTTCTGAGCAGCCTTGACTTCAGTGCGACCTCTTCAGGGCAGGGACTGGCTGCCTCTGTGTTTGCAACAGTGCCTGGCACAGCGGGGCCCTGATCCTTGGAGAGGCCTCTATTAGTCACACAATTAAAATAATAATAGTAAAAAATAATAATAATAGAAACCATCTGAAGGAGCCAGTGGACTATTCACCACCACTAAGCCTGCCTTAAATCCCCGTTTTAAAAAAAGCCCGAGGGGAGGAATATTATCAGTGTGATAGTAATCAGCTATTCAAGAGGGAGGAAGGATGGCCCAGTGGTTAGAGGATTCGCCCGTAAGTTTAGAGAGTGAGATTCAATTCTCTACACCACCACGGACCCTCTCTGAGACATTGGACAAATGTCTTGGTCTCTCTGGATGGCAATTCCCCCTCTGTGCGATAGGGATAATAGCACAACACTGCTGTGAGGATAAAGTCACCAAAAAAGTAGAATTCCCACCCATCGCGATATTGCCACTTCAATAAGGTTGAAAGAAAATATTTAAATCTTATTAACATGAACCATTTCATTTTCCGGTGAACATCGCAATACAACCAATACATGCCCATGAGATGATTCGAGTCAGTCAAACCAGCATTATCCAGTGAGAAAATGTTCCATTGGGAATTTTTTAACCTAAAGGTGACATGGGGAGAATGGGGCGAGGGCATGCAGGGTCACATTCCGCCCCTTCCCCCCCGATTTGCTCTTTGAATTGAGCATGCTCAGTAACACTGCTGAAGCCGGTTGCCCTTACTCTGCCGCCCCACTGTCGGCAGGCACCAGTCGTCTCTTGTGATGGGGTTCCATGAAAAGATAGTGGTAGTTAATGATCAGGCTTCTTTGTAGCCCCACACCTTCCTGGAGACTGGCTGCTTTGGGGTTTCCCCTGAGAGTGCCGGATAAGAGTACATGAGTATTTACTTCCTAATAATTGCACAGTATTAATCTTCAGTGTTGCTGCCTCAGGTTCGTTAGTTAATTTCTACAGTGTTTTGCCACCTCCCTGATGATTTAGAAATTGTCTCTGAAGCGACGGCGCCATTTGGTTATTAATTGCCGAGAAGTGTTTCCGAACATGCTTTTGAAATGGTAAAACAACTAGCCCAGAGCATACCGGAGGCATGTTAGGCTAGGGAGACAGGAACGAAACCCATATAAAAGGAAAAAACCCTCCCCTCGTGTTACCGGCTTGTGGCTTGTATTTCAAACAAGCTGAATAATCCATTCTGCCTGCAGACACGCGGAGTTCTCATTTGACTAAGATGTGTTGAAGTGGGATTTGAAATGTAAACTGAGGTGAAATGCCCACAGGGGACCTAGTACAGAACCAGGTTTCCTATTGAATTAGACCGTCTCTAAATTAGACAGTTTCAGGATGGCGCAGTTAGGAGTAACGGGATGAGAGTCAGCAGTGGCTATTTCATGCTGGACATCGGATGAGGTAGATGCACAGAATTTAAGGCCATAAGGGGTCCTCGTGAGCATCTCGTCTGAGCTCCTGCATAGCACAGGCCAGAAAATCTCACCCAGTAACTCCTGCATCAAGCCCATACCTTGTAGCTGAGCTCTATCATGTCTTTTGGAAAGGCAGCCCATCCGGGCAGCAGCTCTTTGGAGAAGCGGCGTGTTTTTGGCGCTGCACCAGAACCACAGTTGGCCTCCCTGCTGTCTGATACACCTGCCTCAGCTCCTTGATCTTAGCACGGCTGTGTGTTCCTTTCCTGTCCCTTCTCATCCATGCCATCACACGGGGAACTCAGGTTCAATTGGTTCCCTCCCATGACCCCATAAAAGAATTCAGGGCTAGTCTCTAAAGAGAAGACGTGGCAGACATGTTGCTTAGGTTGTTTATAACTCCAAAGCAGTGGAGAATACGCTAGTTCAATGGGGTAGCACAAAGGAGCCATAGTCTGGCCACAAATGTCCCATAGCATCCCCCTTGTGTGCGGGAGCCTCCTGGACCACAAGAGTTGGGTCTTGTGACCTCTGGCCCCTCTGGGAAAGGAGGTGTGCTGGTGACAGGAGAAAGTGTTTGGGCCATGGAGAGGGGTCATGGCTGAGTCCATTTAAGATCCCCATAACCGGGGACAGAACTTCAGGGTGTCTAACGGCAGCTTTAAGATGCATCAGAGCTGGCCTGCCAGAATCAGGGATGAAGATCTAGATACATTCATGGAGACAGATCCATCAATGGATATTAGCCGGGATGGGCAGGGATGGCGTCCCTGGTCTCTGTTTGCCAGAAACTGGGAATGGGCAATAGGGGATGGATCACTTGATGATTCCCTGTTCTGTTCATTCCCTCTGGGCACCTGGCATTGGCCACTGTCGGCAGACAGGAGACTGGACTAGATGGACCTTTGGTCTTACCCAGTATGGCCGTTCTTATTGTGTACAGATGGGAGATGCTCTATGAATATCTAAGGTGGACCGATAATGGGGAATAATTCTGCACTAGCCGTGGGTTGGACTAGGTGATCTTATCAACAGAGAGATAAAGCTCTCACAGGCCATCTGGTCCAGTCTTCAGTGACGGCAATTGGGTCATCTAGTCTGACCACCAGCAAGTGCAAGACTCTCCCATCCATCCTGACTATTTCTATTGCCCCGTCACTGTTATATCCAAGCACTTTCCAGATAAATTAGATCTGTATAGACTCTCCCTCAGTGTATGTAAGTGCGAAGCTAAGTGCAAAGAGAGCCCTACATTTCCTTGATTTCACAACGCTAGGTGTTTGGGCAACAAAATGGCAGATGAAATTCACTGTTGATAAGTGCAAAGTAAGGCACATTGGAAAAAAATAATCCCAGTTATACATACAAAATGATCAGGGCTAAATTAGCTGTTACCACTCAAGCAAGAGATCTTGGGGTCATTGTGGATAGTTCTCTGAAAACATCCACTCAATGTGCAGCAGCAGTCAGAAAAGCGAACAGAATAGTAGGAGCCAGTAGGAAAGGGATAGATAAGACAGAAAATATCATAATGCCACTATATAAAGCCACGGTACTTCCACACCTTGAATACTGCATTCAGTTGTGGTTTCCATCTCAAAAAAGGATATATTAGACATGAAAAAGGTACAGAAAGGTAACAGAAATGATTAGGGGTATAGACAACCTCCTGTATGAGGAGAGATTAAAAAGACGTAGATTGTTCATCATGGAAAGAGACGACTAGGAGGGGATATGGTAGAGGTCTATAAAATCATGAATGGTGTGGAGACAGTGAATAGGGAAGTGTTAGTTACCCCTTCACATAAGGCAAGAACCAAGGATCACTCCATGAAATTCATAGGCAGCAGGTTTAAAACAAACATGAGGAATTACTTCACACAGTGCACAGTCAATCTGTGGAACTCCTTGCCAGTGGATGTTGTGAAGGCCAAAAGTATAACTGGGTTCAAAAAGGAGTTAGATATACTCCAGGAGAATAGGTTAATGCCTGTTAGCCAAGATGGACAGGATACTGGGCTAGATGGACTATAGGACTGACCCAATATGGCCATATCTATGACTTCATGAGGTCTCCTCTTCTGCTCCCTTCCCTGGTACAGGAGGATCTGCTTGGGATAGATCTCCTGTTACGTTTTGGCTCTTAGTTCTGTGACCTGTGGCAATGCAGGGAGCTGCAAGGGAACACAAAGCTATCTGCCTGCATGCCAGGAAGCAGAACTGAGAGCTAAGGACATGAGACACACCCATTGAACTATCACCGTCGAGGGGGTGATATATCATAGGGGGTTACTGGATGCACATACTGGAAATGAAACAGTGCTTCCTGGGCAAGGTTAATGACTTAGGCCTGACCCAATGACCACTGAAAGCAATAGGAAATCTCCTGTTGACTTAAATCTAAAGACCACAGGTCTGGTCTTTAAATAGAAATTTATGTTGAGATTAATAAGTGCGGAATTTAGAGCAAATTTAAGGAATATTTAGGCAGGCAGAGTATCATCAACTTCTGGAAATCCCTGCCCCAAGGGGCACTTCACACTGCTCAGATAGCAGAGAGAGAGGGGCGGGGTATGAGACCCTTCTCAGAATGAGAGCCCATTTTCACAGTCTGTGATGGCTCAGAATAGCTCTGAACTCCAGGAATTCATCTCTAGGCTACCAGGAGACGGCAGGGACCTTCTAAACAAGAAACAGGATGACCCAGTGGTTAGGATGCTAACTGGAGACACGGAAGACAGGGGTCAAATTGTTGCTCTGCCACAGGCTTCCTGTGTGACCTTGGGTAAGTCACTTAGTTGCTCTGTGCCTCAGTTTCCCTTAGTATAAAATAGGAATAGGACGAGACACGCAGAGGAATACTGAAGGATTAGGTCCTTTGTGTGTTGGATATAATTTCTGTTTCCAAACCTCCTTTGCACTCTGGACTCCTCCAGTGCCTACTGCATCAACCTTTAATGATAAGTTTCAATTTTATAACAACCATTAAAAAAATGTACTGTTTCAAACGATAGGAGACTTAAATGTGGTGAAACTAGAAGCCATTCCAGCCAAGAGCAATAGTAAAAGGCCGGTAAGTAAACTGTCCATTTATAGAAAACATATGCTATAAAATTCATTTTTAATGGCCTGTTTCCATAGAAATGGTCCTTCCTGGAGACATTTGACAGTGTATTAAGCAGCGCGGAAGGTTAAGATGGCGGCTGTGGTGCCCATAATCCAGACTCAATGGCTTGTTAAAAATTGTAACGGCTAAAAGGTTTATAGCCAGGGGCGCATGGAATATTTCAGAGACGTTCATCACTCACCCGGCAAAATGGAGCACTAAAGCCTGCCTAGCGAAGTGGGATCCTGTCATGATCTGAGCAGTTTGGAAAGACAGGGAAATGTGTCCGTTGATTATAGGCTGTAACAGAGTGCTGGCCAGGAGGCCCTAAAGCAGGCCCGTTAGCCGACCACCAATTAAGAGGGATTAATTGGGGCTGGCTGGGTGGCCTGCGGGCCCTCTTAGCCAGGGGGCTATATAGAGCTCGCAGGAAGGAAGCAAGGGGGGAACACAGGAAAGAGAGGAGCCTGTGGCTATAGATCCCTGCTGGTTGGGGAAGTTAGCTGTCCCCCAGGGAGCTGGGTTGAACAAAATGTAGATAGACAGTGGTGGGAACTGACACTGGGGTTTGCACTCTGAAGCGGTCTCCAGCTAGTTTGTGGCAAGGGCGGTGAAAGGCTCCGTTACACGTGGGGGGCTCGTCTGGGATTGAGAGCCAGCGAACGTGGTTGGTAACCCGGAAATGGAGGAGACTCTGCGACAGCTGGTCATGCAGCAGGAAGAAATACAGCAGGCCCGGCAAAGCTTCCGGCAGTCCCACCAGGCTGAGAGACAGGCCCTCTGAGGAACAGCAGAGTCTGCAGGAGTTTATAAGGGAGCAGACCGGCATGCAACCGCAGCTCCTGCAGCAAGCGGTGGCTCCCGCGGGAGGGGAGGGCACCCAATGACCGGGCTGGGGGCTTTGTAAAATGAACCCGGCGGATGATCCGGACGCCTTCCTCGGGACCTTCAAGGGGGTGGCCACCGGTGCCGGATGGGAGAGGGCAACCTGGGCCCTCTGGCTGGCTCCGTACTTGACAGGCAAGGCACCAGCCTGCAGAGGGCGCTCCGGAGCTGGAAAAGAGCTAATTCCCAGAGAGCCAGCAGGAGGCGCCGCAGGGGTGAGTCGTCATGTCGCTACATGGGGCTAATAATAATATGTACACCCAAATCCCATTCAGCGGGGATCTCGTTTACAAATATTAATTAGCCCTCCCTCTATATCCCTGGGCTAAATCTTGACATCCTCACCCGGGCATCACAGCCCCTGAAAGTCAATGGGAATTTTGACTGAGTAAGGCTGAGTATGGCAGTTCTGCACTAACTGTAACCAGCCAGTTGTCCTCAGGGGTTGCTCCTCACCAAGGACATGGCAGGAATCCAGCCCAGAGACCACAAAGGTGCTGCGTTCTACAATTCCACAACCCGACGGAGCTCTAGGTGCAAGCCACTTCAATACATAACAGGCCTATTGCCCCATCACATAGAAACCGACTGTATTTAAGGAGCAGCCAATGATCTTCTCTCCCCCGCAGATAGCGATGGATAGGGCTTGATTTGCCAGCCAGCTAGCCCAAGTTAGGGAAGGGTCATTATCAATGACCATGGGGCATGTTTAGCCTGCTCCCTGTTTTCTGTTTGTCTGGCTGACACTCAGAGCCGCGGAAAGGAGTCGCTTTGATATGAAGTAAGAGTTTAGAACTGAAACTATTTCCCCCTGTCAGGGAACCTATATGGTCAGCAGGGCCTGAAGGCACGATGAGGCCTGGCCCTGTCTGGGCCAGCTCTCCCGCTTCTTGGGTGCTCCTTTTCTCCTTTGTTTTAGAAGTGCAGCATCTTCCAATAGCAGTTCCGGTGCTGAGTCAGCCTCCTGTTTCTGTTTCTGGTCAGTTTTGCTAGAAAAGGGTCAATTTGGTGAGGGAGTGAGGGAGTAATGCCATCACTTAGAACAAAGCAAGCTCTGTATGCGTCCTCCATTCAGCTTTGCCAGTGCCCCTCATTAATAACCCACAGCCTCCTTCGTTAACCCAGTCCTGGCTTTCCATGTGCAGCTATGCTAGTGAAACTTCATTCTTGTCCTGCAGCCTCACACAGCTGTGCCAATGCTCCTTCATCCAAATCTAGGACCTCCTTTGTTACTGTACTTCTGGGTCCTTCTAAACAGCTGCTCCACCCTGCACCTCAGTACTCCTCTGGTTCTCCTCTCCACAGCCCTGCTTGCATTACTCACCCCCTGCTATTATAGTCATAAGACTGTGGGTGACCAGCTTTCACAAAGCGATCGCTCCATAGCGGACCTCTCAGCCCTCGTCCTTAGAAGAAACCCACCCAGCACCTTCAGAAGACGAAACTGGGAGCTTAAATGAGACACTGGATTTGTGCTTTATTATGTCAATCTATAACCCACTAACCCCCGCCAGCCCCCAGCCTTTTTTCCCTTTCCCCCTATGACAGGAGTGGTGTTAACGGGCCACTTCGCGTTGGATGGTCCCTTGAAATATGTGCTAAATACGTATGCTATACAATCTGTTCCAACTTATATTTGGCTGTGATGCTCTGTGAGGAAGAGCTCTGTGTAAGCTCAGAAGTTTGTCTCTTTCACCAACAGAAGTTCATCCAATAAAAGATATGACCTCACCTACCTTGTCTCTAAGGAAAGGGTAAAGCAGAATTCTCTCTTCTGTTTTATGGCCTTATGAAAATGAACCAAGGGCTCCAGACCCTAGCAAAGAACGGTGCTGAATGGATATTTAACGTCTGGTAAATCTACCTGTAATAGGAAGATCCCTGGGCTTGAAACTGTCCCTAGTTAATTTAGATAAGTATTGCAGTGGCCAGTTTCGAAAATATTTGAGGGTTTGCCAAGCTATTTGGCACCTCCACCATCCTATCTTTTATCTCAAGTGCAGCCTCTGTATTCATACAGACTATAAAATATTCCCTTATTTTATGACTGCACAAATATCCCCACATGATCAGCTATGAACTAGATCTCTTTAATGCATGGGGCTAGATGGATGGCCCGCAGCCATTTGAAAGATGGTACAGGCCTTGACAGATAGCATCACACTCAACTATATTAAGATGCTCCTATCCTTGGGCTTCCCACCCACTCAGTGGGGCCTTTCTCTTTGACTCGGACTTTTTTTTTCTGCTCTCCCATTAACACCTCTGCTTCGCCTAATTTCTGCTCCTCACAGTGGAGTGTTGCCATTTAAGGCACAATCATCTCTTGATGGATGATAGCCCCATTCTCTGAAAGCACCTATGACATTCAGATGTACGAGCCAGGAATTCATTAGGATCAAGGCCGTTATTAATGAGGATAAACACTTCAATAAAGTGCTACTAAGTTGCCTAGCTTCTCTTTTCCTCCCTACCGCCCTCCACCCCTGGCAGAAAAAGTCTCTTATAGGCAGATATTATTCAGGGAGAATGTATGGGAACAAATCCAATATTTACTGGAAATGAATCAAGCAAAAAGATTAGACTTAAAATTTAGCGCACAGTAGAACATTTCTATAGACTGTCCGGTGCGTATGTGCCCCGCTGACCTCTGCTGGATGGAATCAGAACTGCTCATCTGGCAGCCATAGGGCATATACTGAGCTATCATGGGGTTCACTCACCATTGGTGGCACTTCCTCCTGTGTGCCGGCTCCACAGCTCTCATTGGCCAGGAACTGCAGCTGTGGGGGTGGCACCTGTGGGCAGAGGCAGCGCGCATCTCTAGGGCCATGTGGCCGCCCCTAGGCCTAGAAGCCAATGGACATGTCACCAGTTTTGGGGATCCCCCTGAGGTAAGCGCTGCCTGGAGCTCTCTCCCCATACCTCCGCCAACCCTCCAGCCCCTTACCCCAGCCCTACCACCATGGTTCCCCTCTTTGCTCCCCCCTCTTTGCTCTGGCTGTACCAGTTCTAAATAGGCCTCTCTTCCCAGGGAGTGACTGCCACCTTTCCTAGCAGCAACATGAAAAATAGTTTTGAATCAAAACATTGAAAATTTTGCTTCAAAACGGTCAATAAAATGTTTAGATTTTTTGAGAATTATTTTTAGGGTTTCTCCGCCCCCCCGACTGAAACAAATTGGCGAAATCCACATGAAGTCATGAAATGTTTTGGCATAACCAAACCTGCATTTTTCACCAACAAAACGTTTCAGTTAAAAAACGCAAGGCAGCTTTATCTTACACTCCTAACAGCAAATGGAGACTCTCAAGTGGTAGAATCCTTGTACATCTTCTCCAAAGCGGCCAATGGGAGCTGCGGAGCTGGCACTCGGTGGAGGCAGAGCGTAAAGTTGCCTGGCCATGCCTCCACCTAGGAGCTGAGGGAGGGGGATGTGCCACTTTCAGGGAGGTTCAGAGACAGGTAAGGAGCCTATCGGCCCCCCCAATCCCTCCAAAGCACTAGTGGGGGTTCCAGGCTGCATGCCACTGCCTGCCCACCCAGCACCAGTGGGGGTCCAGGGCTGCCCCCTACTTCAGCACCCACAGTGCCCCCGGGCCACCCCCCAGCATTCCCTGGGTTGACCCCTCCGAGCACCTGCAGCCAGGTCATCCCCTCCCCCCCAGATTTAGTCAGGGAACATATAGTACAAGTCATGGAAAGGTCACAGTTTACTGCCTGTGACCTGTCCAAGACTTATACTAAACATTCCCATGACTAAAAAGGGTTAGCCTTAACCCTAAGATACAAGGTAAAAGCCCAAACCACTGGATCACCCTTCCCCTGGCATTGTAGGAGTGGCAGGGTATGTGATATATGCCCACCGTTGGGTTGCTGCCATTGCAAGTAGCCACGATGAGCAGCCAAGAGTTGAAGTGGTAGATGGTCACCGATTAGATTGCAACCCGACTGCAAATTAACCCATCAAGTAAGCAGATAAGAACAGCCAGGCTGGGACAATTTGACCTCCACCGCTGCACCGTTCAGAGAGAGAGTCCAACTCATCATTTGGTCCTGGAGGGGTGAGGGGGGGACATTTCTCCTTCGCCTCAGCTGCCCATTAGCTTTGTTCTGACACAGAAAAATTGATGGCCCTTTGTGTTTTTCCTTCTGAATAGCTTAACTGCGTTGGGTCCTGTGTACCAAATCGTCCTTATTGCATAATGAAGGAAGCTATTTTAAATAATGCTGTCATAAGAATGGGCCTATTTTGGGGGTGTAAGGAAGGGGGACATGGTTACGCATTTGGTAGAGATTTGCGGAGTGCTGCAATGTTATACAACCGGGCTACAGTCAGAAATATGGCTCTAAATATAGCCCCAACTATGAGTATTGCAGGAACCTCCTGGGAACTGCAAGTATTTAGGTAGAATATTAGAGTTTGCTGGCACTTGCTGGCTTCTTACTGGGAAGCTGGTTTATATGCAGTTTAGGCCTAAAATGTGGGGAAGATCATGCGGCTGATTACTGCTGAAAGCGTCCCACAAAGAGAGCCTTGCTTGGATTTAAAATGTCCCCTGAAGTGTTTGCAACCCAGACAAGATGATGTCGGGGGAGAACCAGATAGTGACGCTTACTAGGAGACAGAAGTGAAACTGACTAGAGTATTGATTATCTAGAGTGACTGGATTATCTGAAAAAACAGCTAAGTCCTTGTGGCACCTTAGAGACAGACAGATTTATTTGGGCATAAACTTTTGTGGGCTAAAACCCACTTCATCAGATGCATGGAGTGAAAAATACACTAGACAAGTATATATACACAGTACATGAAAAGATGGGAGTTGCCTTACCAATTGGGGATCAGTGCTAATGAGACAATTGAATTAAAGTGGAAGTGGGCTATTCTCAACAGTAGAATATCAAGGGAGGAAAAATTACTTTTGTAGTGGTAATGAGGGCAATGTGATCAGGGTGGCCCATTTCAAACAGTTGACAAGAAGGTAGGAGTATCAGCAGTGGGAAATTAGTTTCTGTAGGGACCCATCCACACCCAGTCTTTAATCAGGCCTAATTTGATGGTGTCCAGTTTGCAAATTAATTCCAGTTCTGCAGTTTCTCATTGGAGTCTGTTTTTGAAGTTGTTTTGTTGAAGAATTGCCACTTTTAAGTCTGTTATTGAGTGTCCAGGGAGATTGAAGTATTCTCAGACTAGTTTTTGAATGTTATAAATCTTGATGTCTGATTTCTGTCCATTTGTTCTTTTGCTTAGAGACTGTCTGGTTTGGTCAATGTACATGGGAGAGGGACATTGCTGGCACATGATGGCATATATCACATTGGTAGATGTGCAGGTGAATGAGCAAGTTCAAAAAGAAAGACAGCACATGGGGGACATGAGGTGTTGCAGGCATGGCAGTTGACTGGGAGTCAGGTGGATTGGGCTCAGTTCCCATCTCTGCTGCACACTTCCTGGGCCAATTTGGCCGAATCACTTTAATCTCTCTCTGCCTCACTTCCTTGTATGGAAAAAGTGGGGGAGGGGGCTAATTCTGTCCCCGACTGAGACTTAGCTCTAGGTGCCAATAGAAATTCACCCTGCTTGTGTGTACCCCTGCCCCCTTGCTGTGTCTGTCTTGTCTATTGGCGCCCTTTGGGGCAGGGACTGGCTTTTTGTTCTGTGTTTGTACAGCAGCTACCATCATAGCTAGCCATGACTAGGGCTCCTAGGTTCTATGATAATAATACAAGTAATAAATAAGAAGAAGAATAAATGGTGCAAAATGAAGCAGATTCAGTTGCAATCTTCCCTTTTAAGTGTCACTAGCAATCTCGGCAAAGGCATTTAAAAAAACCATATTATGAATTTGCAGCCTGATACTGGTCCAGATCCCATAAGTCCTTCCTCACACGAGCAGCCCTTGTCTATGTGAGCGTTCCCATCGATTTCAGCAGGCCTCCTCGGCGGAGAAAAGGGTGTGCGGCGTCAGGGCCCTGTGTCCCTTTAATTAATTTGAGATCAGTTCACCGTTTGTATTCCTTGTCCGGGGGAATAAAATTGGAAAAACGGAGGGGGAAGCAATGCTGATGAACCTTGTCCGTGATGGAGAATTACGGCAGTCACTTCACCACATGACTCCAAAATGTTCAGCACCAGATCTGTACGTAACGTCTCCCTGTTGTTATGTTCCTGGATCCCCTGCCCTCCATATTACCGGCTAGCTTGTGCAGGATTATTCTCTTACGTAAGGCATATGCTGTGCTCGGGAAGAAACCCAACCGCTCGCATAATGAGTAGCTAGAGCATTGCAGCAGGGTTAGCAGAATACAAATTGTCTCGAGAAGCGGCATTTATTTTTAGCCAGCAGCTCCAAACAAGCCGCCAGGAGCTGGTCTCTGGGGAGCAGTCGGGCAGGCGAAAAAGCAACAAGCTGTTACATCCCCCCTCCCAGGCAAAAGCTGAAAAGTTGAGCGGCAAGGAGCCGCATCAGGGATATGCCGGGATCCGAGACTGTGCTCATCTCGTTGTCCGAGAGCGTCTTTCCTCGTTGTACATAAACAAAGGGTGGCCCATTTCAAACGCTAACGTAAAAATCTTGGGGCTTTCGTTCATTTTGGCTGCTCGGGCTTGTCAGGAACGCGTCCAACACACAGGGCAATGCTTGGCTTTTTGCTCGAAGGAAAATGCGGCATCAAGGCAAAACCACGGGCTCTTCAGGCGGGGGGGGGGGGGGGGATGCGGGAGGGATTGAAGATGTTTTGATCGGCTACATGACCGGGGAGGCAGCGGGGTGTGCGTCTCCCCCTTCGATTGCTTTCATCTTCCCGTGTGCCAGACGCGGTTGTCTGAGCATGTCGAAACGATGGCCCATATTTCGAAAAGCGGCGAAGGCTCAGATCCTCAAAGGCATTTAGGCTCCTAATGTCAGTTGATTTCAGTGGAAGTTAGGAACTGAAATACCTTTAAGGATCTGGGCCTAGGTGACTCTGGGTGCTTCCCCTTTTTGCAGTGCCCAGTTAGAAAGCGACAGCAGTCTGTGAAACAAGGCCCCATGCAGGCCTCTCACACCAGACATCCCAAAATGGAGGTACCCCAAATCACCAGGCCCTTTTCAAAATGTTCTCAGTTCACTCACAGCATCTGTTCATCAATCCTAACCACATCTCAGGCCAGGGCAGTGTTTTGTCCACACTGAGAGACACAGAGCGGTGAAGTGACTTTCCCAAGGCCCAACAGGAAGTTCATGGTGGAACTGGGACACCCACTTCTCCACTCCGACTACTAGAGCAGTGGGTGTTATTACAGAACAATCAGACGACCTTCTACTCCTCGGCCTTGTCTATACATAGAATTAGCCCAGTGTTCCCCCAAAGATGCAGCTGCATCAGTGCAGCCCCCACGTGTGGACAAGGAAAGCAGCAATTGTCACTGGCAGAGCTAACCCTGGGGTCAAGCAGGAGTCAACATGGTGCAAAGCAGTTCATAGTACACAGGTTTCACCCTTGAAACCTGGGCCAGTCCCTTCTGTTGGAGTGTCTTGTGAGTGTCCTTGTGGCTTGCAGTATAGGTGGGGAAAGGAGAAAAGGTCCAGAATGTGGCCCCGTGTTCTGTTTTATACCCTCAGTCCCATGTGTTTGGAAAACACAAGTCCAGATAGGTCTGGTGAGTGTTGCTGAGTCCCCAGGTAAGGTTGAGCAATTCCCCTGGTGTGGCCTTATGCAGCTGAGTCATTGCATTGTAGCTCCCATGCTGGACAATGGCTGCTCATGTGTTGTTTGACACCCACCTGAGCATTGGTTACTTTCCTTGCTGTTGTCTGTGGGGAGCTAACATCTGGCCGATTCCCCAACTTACAGCATGTCTTACAGCATGACAACCATACAACACCATCTCATAACTTCATCTGCACTAATGACCTATATATTTAGATAGAACAGTGACTTTCCATAGATCATAACCTTTCCCTGACACCTCACGTGGCCTGCTGTATAGGCAAGATCACAATTATATATAAATGAGGACTATGGGGATTATAGGGCGCTCCCCCAAGGTATAGAATGTCACAATGCCTTCCGGCTGCAAAGTTTCTGCCCATCTGTCCGGTCCCCCGAGAAAAGAGTATCACTCTTTCTGCTCAGTTATGGGTGACTTACAGGGTTTCTGATACCCTCTACCAGCTGTGAATGGAGGTCTGATCCCCCAGATGTCAGTCACCTGAGCGTAACATTAAATAACCCTGAACCACAGGTGGAAAAACTAGGGATTGGCTGAGAACTACCAGCAGTTAGCAAATACTCTCCTTTCTCCTCAGGATTCAGACCCCAGTGTGCATGAGAAGGGCATTCTGGGAAAGGGGATGTACACTCATCCTCCTGAGCTTCAGAATTTGAACAGTTAGTCAGGCCTGGCCCCATGGTTTGCCTGAAGAGAATGGAAGAAGGTGACAAAGTCACCAGGAAAGGGAGAGGACTACACAGAGTGTTGGATTGAAGAGGGGATGGGAGTAGAAATGGAGAGTGAAGATGCATCGTAGGCGTGTTTGTGTACAGTTGCCGTATAATAGCTTTGCAGAGCATTGAAGATGCCAATCATGGACTTGACGAGGGACAAGAATGGACACAGATGGAGGCATTTGAGGGCCTGTGGCGTGGGCATAAAAATATAAACAACCAAGCAACACAGACCAACTGTAATCACTTCCAGAAGAAGGCCGCGCATAGAATCAATTGCTTTGGGCAACACAAAAGGAATCCTTGGTGCTATTATCCACCCCCAAAGACTGTCACCGCCATCACTGCTATTGTTGTCATAGTCACACGAAACATTCTCCTGGGTGAAGTACAGGTGAATAACACAAGTCAGTTAAACACACTCCACTTTCCCAACAGGCAGATGTTCAGAAGAAAGATAAGACAAGTGCATTTGTATGATCACACGGACAGGCAGGCGAGGATGGGGGATGGGGTGGATGAGGATGCAAGAACTCGATAGGAGTAGGAAAGGATACAGGACCTGAGAGGGGGTGGAACACAAGAAGCTGGGACACAGGAAGCTAGGCTACGGAGTGGTTGAGAGAGAATGGGTAGGGCCCAGCGAGGTGGGGCACAGTGATGTGGGGCAGCTGTGGGCCTCATACAGAGAGAAAAAGCGAGCGGATAGCTCAAGGATTGGGTAATGGGTTGGGGATGACTCAAGCCCTTCGTTCCAAGTCCAAATCCAGCCTGCAGCACGTTTACATGTAGGTGTGACACCAGGGCATAGACTGCAGTCCACGTCCCAGCTGACAAGCATCCGGGTTATGAAACCACAACCACTTGGTAGCTGTGTCAGTGGCCACAGGGAGCCGACCTCCTGGCTAGGTGTGGAGTTAGGGATTGGGGCTAGGCATGCTGATGAGGGAGGATGTGGTGCTATTCCCCTGTTCTGTACCATATCATGAGACTCCAGTTTCTAAACTGGGCCTGTATTAACTTACCCAGAAGAAGAAGCTGGTTTCAATCCATGTAATTGTTAATGAAAAATAAAACTGGAAGTCATTGTAACCTCGAACTTTAGGGCCGTGAAGGTCTTTATGGGCACCAATAAAAGAACCTAGCTAGATGGACTGGCTTTGGAGACACCCAAGGGGTGAGTGGGGAAATTTCCACCTGGTTTAACCCCTTCTTGAGCAAGTGGGTCTCAGGAAGCTGGACGGCTATTCAAGGAAAAGTCCTGTAATTTTCATTTGCCACAGTTATGCTAAGCAGGCAGCAGGTCCATCCCTAGAGACAAGTAAGAATTTAGTCTGACTTCAGGGCCTGCACTTCCTTATGTGATCTAAGCTCCCCCTCTCCACCACAGTTGTGCCAAGCTGTGCGGGAATTCATACAGACGCCAATGTCTGACGTTCATGGTGCAGAAAATACCGGCACTTTCAACTAATGAACCTCGCAACTCGGCCCCTTCAGGGCCTGATTTGCAAAGCTAAGAGACAAATGCTCTGTTCCGTCGTCTATTTAGCCTGTTCCTCCTTGTAGTTTTAAATTCTAAAGGAGTTTGCTTGTAGCAGATGGCTCCCACAAATGTCTTCTCTCAGAAGTTTGAAGGGGAGCCCCCCCTCCTATCACTCCCCCCTCCCCAGCAACCCAAACAGTCGGAAGAGTGAAATTGCTTGAGTTTGAAGACACCTGCTATGCAGAATCATAGTCCTGGGATTAGTAGGGAAGTCTGGGGGTTGCTTTATGGTAAGTTTTTCAGGGCTCTGTCTTGTTCTGTTTTACATTTAAATACAAGGCTTATTTTCCAGGAGACAAAATGAGGGGCAGTTGGCACAGGGTTGTTGCAAATTGGGCTGTCTGGAGAGACTCCAGAATAACAGCCCCAGGAAGGAGGGCTCATATTGTAAGCTATCTATGGTATGTCTATGGGCCCATCACCTTCGTATCGGAGTGCCGCACAACACCCTGGTAGATGATATTATCCACATTTCATGGGGGAGGAACTGCACATAGGAACATAAGAACGGCCATACTGGGTCAGACCAATGGTCCACCTAGTCCAGTATCCTGTCTACTGACAGTGGCCAATGCCAGATGCTTCAGAGGGACAGGTACGGAACAGGTAAACATCCAGTGATCCATCCCCTGTCGCCCATTCCCAGCTTCTGGCAGACAGAGGCTGGGGACACTTCAGAGCATGGTCTTGCATCCCTGCCCATCCTGGCTAATAGCCACCGTTGGACCTATCCTCCAGGAAACTCACCTAGTGCTTTTTTGAACCCTGTTATAGCCTTGGCCTTCATAACATCCTCTGGCAAAGAGTTCCACAGGTTGACTGTGCGTTGTGTGAAGTAATACTTCCTGAGGCACAGAGAGACTAGGGCCCCAATTATTAAAGGTATGTGGGCATCTATGGGTTCAGCATTGCTATACCTGAATGATTTAGAAGCCTAGAGGCAAATCCTATCAACTGTCCTAAATACCTTTAAAAATGGGGGCCTCGGTGACTTGCCCACGGTCATTGGGGTACAGCAGGAAATTGAACCTGAGTCTCCACAGTCCCAGGCTAGCACCCTAACCACTGGACCATTGTTCCTCTAAAGAGTAGTGCCTAAGGGAGTTAGGCACCCACCTCCCATTGAAAGTCAAGGGTGTCTGTGATCTGTCCATTTAATTCACCATAGTGTGCAAAGCATGGAGGAAAAGACAGGTGCCTGAATGTATGGCCCAGGGCCACATTACAATTGGCAAGGGTAGGTGTGAGCCCCATTCCTGTGGGATTCTCAGACTTTATTGAACAAACAAAAGCTTCAATGGGACCTGCACCGGAGTGGCTGTGAGAGGAGTTTGGCCTGCTCAGTCCATTTAGAAACCCCCAGGTAGCCAAGTTACCTGTCAGTGCCTGTAGCCTGTAGTGTGTGTATGTGTGCGCGCGTGGGTGGAAGCTGAAGAGATCTATTATGTGTGTCATATGTACTGTACTGCCAAAAGCTAAAGGTGATTCTCCATTAGCTCCAGTGTTAAAAGCCTATGTTTTCAGGACAAGAGGGCGCAAGTGCTCTCTGTGTAGTTGCTGTGGAGTTTCCGTGGTTCGCAGCATAGTGAAGAAATCCCAGGTGCTTGCAGATTTTAAACCTGTTGCTAGCCTGATAATCCCTCCCATACGACAACTAAATTCTGCCCTTGGATGTGAGTGTCTCCTGCCCACTGAAGTTAGTAGAAGGTATATGAGCATAGTAGACCCAAATTCTGTTCTATGTTAAGTGTGTTCATCGTTGAATGGCCTAACTGACGTAACACCCAGCAGGACTGGCCTTGTGCCATACCGTCAAACTCCAGTCTTTCCCCCAGTAGCTAGCATTTTATAGTGAATAAAAAGGACAAATCACAGACAGTTGTTGCCAACCTGTCTGGAGCAAGAATGCATGTTACAGGCTGCAGCAAAATTCTAGGAGACTGGATTATTCATCCCTAGGAAACATATTCCGATACAGCTGCTGCTGTGAGGTGCTGTCTTGGAAATTAATTAGAAGCTTACACGGAGAGGCCCTCTGAAATCCAGCGATTGTAGCTTCTTTAGAAGGAGAACTGAGAGAAAAACGTGTTTCAAGTATGTAAGGGGTCAAGTACGCAGTGGGCCAAAGCTATGGAAATCAACGGTGATACCTAAATCAGGGATCAGTTTGCCTCCTCGATCAAAAAGGGGAATGGAACAGAAAAAGGTCAGGTTTTTGGCGTCACGAGGCAGCCAGAAGCATGGTTTTGCAAAGAAGGACTGTCTCTGTGACCTAGCAAGCTGGCAGGACCAAGGGATATGGTGAGCTTGGAGGTTATTCATGGAGGTTAAGTCCATTAATTGCTATTAGCCAGGATGGGTAAGGAATGGTGTCCCTAGCCTCTGTTTGTCAGAGGTGGGTGATGGATGGCAGGAGAGAGATCATTTGATCCTTACCCATTAGGTTCATTCACTCCAGAGCACCTGGCATCAGCCACTGTTGGTAGACAGGATTCTGGGCCGGATGGACCTTTGGTCTGACCCAGTACGGCCATTCTTATATTCTTATGAGCTGCAGGTTCTGCATTCAGGGCGTTTTCTTTGCTTATGATTCCATGTCTCCAAGTTCTACTTCATTTGTTCGCTGGAGTCAGTTGGTGTCTTTCCATTATCCGTCGTTACTTTTCTGAGCAGTCAGAATTAATTTCCCCAGAGAAATCTCTCCCCAGCCTCATGCATTGTACATTCCCAGCTCAATCCAAGTTCTCTGCCACAGACTCCTTCTGTATACTGGGGCAAGTCACTGTCATCAGTCTGTGCCTCAGTTTCCCACTGGTAAAATGGGGGAAAGTTTGACTTTCTCTCTGGCTTTTCTTTTCTACTTGGGCAGGGACTGTGTATGCAGAGTGCTCAGCCCAACCGGGGCCCTGAGTGCAGATGGGATATTTAGAGGCACTCATAATGCAGGTGAGGTACAGTGGCTAGGGAAGAGTTGAAGGACGAAGTCCTTGGAAGTCTCAGCCATCCTCACACTGCTGCTTCGCCCTTCACTGATTCTGCCCCCAACCATGGCCGTCCCCCTTCCGGATTAGCATTCACAACAGCTTGGGCATATTTTACTTTTGCTCCCGTTAAAGTAATCGGCCTGTCATCTAAACTGGCAAATGGATGGGGGAGGGGAGAACCCCATTGGAAAATTAATGTGTGTGGAGAGTTCAGAGCAGAGCGAAAAGTTGCCTCAGAGCGGCTAATTAGCTGCGCTGATGAGGAAGGGAAAATAAAAAGAAGGTACGTTTTAAAGGCAGCTCTCTAACCAAGGTACTCAAACAGTCATTTCCATCTGCCTGGGACGAGAAACTACACATGAATTAGGCTCCTGTGCACCAGATGTCTGTTTGTTTCCATCTTTATCCTCTTTGCAAAGCTGTTTGAAGACAGAATGCCGAGTTAGTGTTTTAGAGGTCAGACAAGATCAATCCCAGGCAAAAAAAACCAAAACACCCCAACCCTCTGCCTAATCATTTTTGGAATGGAATTAGCATAATTTGTCCCCACACTAGATGTTTTACTGACAAAAGCAGAAATGAAAGGAGACAGGCGATAATTAATGGCTAATATTTGCTTAATAGAGTTAAATAAAATAAGCTTCCAATGTCATCACCATTGGAAACAGAGATATAAATGATTGCAACCTTTATTTCTCTTTGGGGCGCGTGGAGAGGGCCTGTGGTATGTTTACAGCCAGGCGGCGGAGGGAGGGAGCCGTTATGTGTCTAATTGGAAAGGGATAAAAAAGCAAAACAAGCTCTTTGCAATTAATTCTGTCCGTATGGCAAAACGCTGTTCGAGGAGTCACCTGGCATCTGCCCTTGGGACGTTCTAGACGGTGGAGAGGGTCAAAGCTGATGGCAATGTTTTGAGAGGGAGATTCACTCGAGGGGCTGAGAATTGCCCCTCTGCAATTCTTCAGGGTAAGTTCTGTGCCGCTGAAAAGCATCAGGTTGAATGGCCTAGGCCCAGGGGTTGGTGCCACAAAACAGGTATCAGGCAGGCAGTGGCGGTGTTGTTCATTAGGATTGTTACTCACTGAGTGCTGTCTGTGTATAAAGCAGAGGGAGACAGGGTCCTGCCCACAGTCCAGGTCAGACACACACTTCAATTCCGACTCACAGTGTGAAATTCACTCCCCATGCAGAAGACTGTCTTATGGCCTAGGCACCACTCAAGTCCTACATCCACCCTCCCAAACTAATAGGGGTTGTGAAGAAATTTCCCCTATGGGCAGGTTACACCATAGTTACACTACTGTAGGTCGCCTTGCACAGTCTTAAAAGGATTTGGTGCTGGCCATTGCCAAGACGGGATACTGGAGAAGATGGAACCAGGGTCTCATCTAATATGGCAGATCTAGTGTACCAAAGTTCATCATCCAGCATTATCCATCCTACACACTGAATTCGACAGGGGTCCTGTGGAAAAGTAGTATGATGGCATGTAATTCAAGACTGTATCATAATGCATATGTCCAAGCGGGTTGAATTAAAGATGCTCAAACAGTCTTTGTCCTGGCTAGGGTGACCAGACAGCAAGTGTGAAGAATCGGGATCGGGGAGAGGGGTTAATAGGAGCCTATATAAGAAAAAGCCTCAAACATCGGGACTGTCCCTATAAAATCAGGACATCTGGTCACCCTAGTTCTGGCATTTCTTTGCTTTTGAGTGCGTGACTTTGCAATTTTAGTGTTTTAACACACTTTTGGGTGTGTAATATAGGTATATCTTGGTCTCTCTCTCTATTGATGTATATAATGAAGGAGCTCAGATGTAGAGTTTGGGGGTCAGAGATAAGGTTCTTCTGATAAGAATTTGGATTTTGATTCAGGCTCATCTCTAATTCCTGTGAAGTACATTTCTGGCGCATGGTGGAAAATAATGAAAGCCCACGGGTTGGTGTAAATTAGACAGATCATCTGTCAGATAGCACTGGGCATATTAATGCAAATTTCTGCCTTCAATGTGGCATAAATAACAGAGACATTGGGAGTTAAAGAAGGAAAAACAGTTTCATAAGAGTTATCACTAAAAGGGGCATCTTTTCTCCTAGAATATAGCGTCCAGGGGAGCTCATTAGACAGTGAAACAAGGGAAGCTGATATGAATGGCTACAGAACAACAATTCATGTCTACCACAGGCCAAATAGACGCCAAAAGCGGTTACCGTCTGAAGGCTGTGCTGTGGGAAATGAAGTCCCGTTTCTAGTGGGGTGATTGTCACACCACAACTGGTACCAACTGATATGCTTGTTGGCAGTCACTGGCAAGAGGGCACAAATTAGAGGGGTCATGGAGATCGGATCTGAGGAGGAGGCCTGTCCAGCTTACTGCGGGGCCGTGGGAAAGCACAACCTGTTCTCTGGATAAATATTGGACCTCAGTGTCTAGCTCCACCCAGGGAACATCTGTTCTGCTGACCCCCATATGAGGGGGGAGGGTGTTGAAAAACTCCTCTATGGTGGGGGGACAAGGTTTGAGTCTTGGGGTCTCCATCCAGTCTCTTTAGGGGCTCAGGTGACTATAATCTGCACGAATCCAGGCAAGCCGCTTGGTTACTTTTACTGTCGGACCGTCGCCACTTTCTACACTAGTGCAACTGACAAGCCCAAAAACATGATTTCCAAGAATGGACCTAAAACAACCACAGAGCACTTAATCATCTTTAACGAATGGGCTAACGGCAGCTAATGAGGCCCGCCAGGAGTTGCCAGCCAGCCATTACTTTCCTGTGATTGCTTCTTTCCTGTTTTCTCCCGAAATCCATGAATGAGAGACATTTCCATGCTCACTGCCCCATATGGTAAATGGTCTCATTGGGGCGCAAACCTTCCCATTGGATTGGAACAGCCCCCCCAGCTCTCTCTGCCCCATTGCATCCCCTCTGAATGGGCGCTGTAGCTCTGGCTCTGCCGTGCAGCTCGGAGCGCTGTTTCTGTGGCACTGTAACGGGGTCACCACTCACCCCCGCGGTGCCTCCCGCTGGTCGTCTGGGGAATCAGCTCCTTCAGCGTCCAGAGCGCCCTCCGCAGGTGGATGCCCCGCTCCTTTGCTGGCCCCGTGTCCCTCCCGGACCCCGGTGCCCTCCAACTGTGGGTGCTGCACCCCTGCAGTACCCCCTTGGTGTGAGGGTCTCCCCTCCCCGGGGGAACCCTCTACTCCCTATCCCCACCTCGCCTCAGAGTGTGCCACTGTCAGTCACCACTTGCCCCCGCTCACTGGGGCGGACTGCAGTATCATGGCTTCTCATCACAGGCAAGGAGGGTTGGCCTGCTGCTGCTATCTCCAGCCCTGGGCTGCTCCCTGCAACCCTGGTACTTGTGGGTTGGGCCTTGTATCAGGCCCGGAGGCCTGGGGCTCGTGGCTAGAGCCCACCCATCTCCTTCTGCCCTGCCCCAGCTCTGCCCTAACCCAGGTACCTGGCTCAGCTCCTGCAGCTAGGCCTGTCTCCCTCTGAATACAGAGGAGACTGCTTCTCCCTCTCTGCCTCCCAGCCCTTATATCCTGGCTGGGAGTGTTTGGGGCATGGCCGCCCAGCTGGGCCTCATGCCCAATCAGGCCTGAAAAGCCTGCTGGCTCCCAGCTTCAAACCCCTTTTGGGGTTTTTCCAAGCCCCTTCCGGTAGGGGGCGGGTGGTCACCCCGCCACAGGCACACAAACACCCAAAGACACATGCGCCACACCTATAACACAACACCACACACAGACACATGCGCACCAGTTCTCTGCATGACACACAGTGCTGACAGTGTGCAACCACTCCCCTCGGTGTTTACTGGTGCACACACACACTGCTTACAATTTATACACACACACACAACAGCACACGCACTTCACTCACACATGCACAGACAAATCCATCCACTGCTTATTGCATACATCCCATGGCTCAGTGTATACCCCCAGACATCTCGCTCCTTACCACTTACTGTATACGCACACACACACACGTCCTGTGTACACACCCAGAGACACACACAGGCACTCAAACACACGCTGCATGCTACACACACACACAGAACACAGCTTTCTGGTGCTCTCCTGGGCTGCCCCTTCCTGCAGGAATTAGAAGAGATGACTCCGTGTGACCGGCGAAGGAGGGAGATGCTAAGTTGTCCCTTTCCTCAGCTGAGCTCACATGTGCACCTAGGTGGAGGTGGTGGTGGGAAAATAAAACCTTCCGCAGGGCTCCCACAGGCTGCACTGTGCGGACATGCTGCTGAGGCCCATAACAGAGTTGTGCGGGCGCTGTTCACCTCCAGTCACGCAACCCCTCTCCTCTCTCCATCTTTGTCCTTCCCCCTCTCTAGACTGTTCTCTCCCTGTGTGCGTTTCTCTCTCTCTCTCTCTCTCTCTCTCTGTTACCCTCTCTAGACTTCCAGGCATGAGTTTGGGCCACTTCTGGTCCAATCTGTTTAGCCCAGGGGTCTCAAACTCAAATGACCATGAGGGCCGCATGAGGACTAGTGCACTGGCCCGAGGGCCGCACCACTGACACACACACACACCCTCGCTGCCCCGGCTCTGCCCCCACTCCACCCCTTCCATGAGGACTAGTGCACTGGCCCGAGGGCCGCACCACTGACACACACCCTGCCCTCGCTGCCCCGGCTCCGCCCCCACTCCACCCCTTCCAAGAGGTCCCACCCCTGCCCCCCCTCCTCCTCTGAGCACGCAGCTCCCCATTCCCTCCTGGAAAGCGCTAGGCACCACCAACAGCAGTTTGGCAAACAAAGCAAGAGCAATCTAGGAAGTCCAGAGCTAGAAACACACGCGGCCCAGCCAGGCAGCAGAGAAGCCTCCACTTCTGGCCCCTCCGTCCTGCAAACTGCTATGGGGGGAACCGGGGGGAAGAGGGGGCACCAGGCGGGCCGCAGGGAAGGGCTTTGCGGGCCGCATGTGGCCCCCGGGCCGCATGTTTGAGACCCCTGGTTTAGCCCATCCCTGAATTACAACATTCCCAGCCCAGTGAGGTGGAGCCAGGTATTACCCCATGTCCTGTAGGGGGCAGGGCCACAGCACAGGGCTAGAGCTGGGGGGAGGAGCCATAGGTTACCCTGTGTCCTGTAGGGGGCAGGGCACAGCACAGGGCTGGGGCTGGGGGGTGGAGCCATAGGATTCCCTGTGCCCTGAAGGGGGCAGGGCACAGCACAGGGCTAGGGAGGCGGAGCCATAGGTTACCCTGTGTCCTGTAGGGGGCAGGGCACACCACAGGGCTAGGGCTGGGGGGCGGAGCCATAGGTTATCCTGTGTCCTTTAGGGGGGCAAGGCATAGCACAGGGATGGGGCTGGGGGGGCGGAGCTATAGGATTCCCTGTGTCATGTTGGAGGTGGGGCCACCGTCCAGAATTTGGGCTGTGGGGCGAATTCCTGGGATTTCCTATGTTCTGGTGTGTCTGGGGGCCTGGCTTGCCGTACCTGTCTTTGCTGAATAGGAATCATCCAGCCGGATGCATGGGCGTGTCTTTCCAGGCCAATTTCAAGCAGCCAGCAAGCCCCGGGTCCTTCTGCTTTCCTGGTAGGTTTCTCTTGCGCCAGACTTCTCCCCGCTTGCCCCACGAGTGCTTCGACAAGCTCTCCCGGAGTGCCCGGGGCGAGGGTCTGGAACTTGCTCCCTAAGAAGCCAGTCAGGACTTCGGGGGAAGTGTCCCTTCTCCATACACAGCCTGTTTCCAAGGCTAGGAGCTTCACAGTACCCACTTCAACCTTCCTGGGTCTGACCTCGGAGCATTCAGCACCTTCTGCCCCTCCGTGCGCTTCCCCCAGCGAGCCCGTCCGGGCAGGGTCCTGGGGGAGCCCGTGGATTCTGCACCCCACTCCGCAGTCAGGCGTGACTCTCAGCCAGCCAGTAAAACAGAGGTTTATTCAATGACAGGAACATACTCTAGGTAGAGCGAACGCGACCCCTCCGCTGGGTCCGTTTTGGGGGCCAGAGAGCTAGGCAGAGCTTGCCTGGAGCTCTCTCCCTCTCAGCTCCCTGCCAGACCCAGACTGCCACTTCCTCATCCGCCCCACCCCTGCATTCCTTTCTCTGTCTTTCCTTCCCCAGGCAGGTCAGCTGACCTCTCTCCAACAGGTTCAGAGGTAGAGAGTTGGGGGGAAAGGACAGGGCGTTGCCAGCTTGCTTACACTATCAGCCCCTATTCCTTCACATAGACACTTAAGAAATGCATAGGGGAAACTGAGGCACACACCCAGTATTCCTACTCCGTCACAGCTGCGTGCGCCCTCCCTAGCCGAGGACAATCCACCAAAACAGAAGGTGGGACAATTCCATTTCACCTGCCTGGCCCCACCCAGAGAATGGCACATTATTATTGTACGAGGCACTGGGGGCCAACAGAGGGGAAGCCGAACACACAAGCCGCTGAAGGCCAAGGCGGGCAGTAAGTCAGTCAGAGGACGATGGAAGTGGGAGGGAGGGACGGATCAGAGTCCTTTCCAGAGAGATATGGGAACATAGGGAAATGATTGTAAAGAAACCTTTTCTCATTCTTGCCTGTTTCCCCACTGCCATCAGGATTATGCAAATGAACCATTCAAGTAGATTTCCTTGGTAATTAAAAACTCTGCTCTTTTTAATTAAACTTTCCCTCTAGACCGAGTGGTTTTTTTTCCAAGGGAGACTAATCCTTACAAGCCTCCCCCCACTTCAGAATTGACAAGACCCGTCACGAAGCGATATTAGCACAGAGCTAAACTGGAACTTGCTGCGGGAAGCCGGCAGTGTACATTTTAAATCTAGGCTTGGGGCAAGTTAGGAACTCCAGAGATGGGGGCCGTTAAGGAGGACATGGGGGAGGAAGCTGGAGGGCTTGTGAGCCAAGATTAGGAGGAGGAAGAAATCAAAGGAACATTGCCTCGACCTACCTATATCGACCTTGACTACACTGCTTGTGGAGGTGGTGTTTATGGGTATGTCTTCACTACCCGCCGAATCGAAATCGATCGCTCGCGGTACCCCCGTCGACTCTGGAACTCCAGCTCGCCAGGAGGCGCAAGCTGGAGTCGACGGGGGAGCGCGCCGCCGACTGCCGCCGCCATGAGGACGGACGGTAAGTCGGCTGCAGATATGCAAACTTCAGCTACGTGATTCACGTAGCTGAAGTTGCGTATCTGCAGTCGATCCCCCCCCGTAGTGGAGACCAGCCCTAAAAGTCGGTTGTGTGGGGCAGTTACGTCTGTAGGAGCAAAATATAAGTGTAGACACTTCTGTAGTTAGGCCGATATAAGCTGTAGTGTAGAGCAGGCCTTAGATGGGTCTTGCCAGCTACTGGGATCTGGTGGCTAGGAGGAATTTGCTAAGAAGGCATGAGCAGCAAAGGGTTGATTGAAGTACATTCATCTTAGATGCCTTTTAATGTGTGCAGAGCCCAGCCTTAGGGCTGGTCCGTTAAGTACTGGAAAAAACTTTCCAAGAGCTAGGGTGGATTCATCACTGCCCATTTTTAAATCAAGCTTGGCTGTTTTTCTAAAAGATCTGTTCTGGTACAAGCAGGAACATAAGAACGGCCATCTAGCCCAGTATCCTGTCTTCCGACAGTGGCCAGGGCCAGGTACCCCAGAGGGAATGAACAGAACAGGGAATCATCAAATGATCCATCCCCGGTCGCTCATCCCCAGCTTCTGGCAAACAGAGGTTAGGGACACCATCCCTGCCCATCCTGGCTAATAGCCATTGATGGACCTGTCCTCCACGAACTTACTTAGGTCTTTTTTGAACTCTTTTATAGTCTTGGCCTTCACAACATCCTCTAGCAAGGAGTTCCACAGGTTGACTGTGCTTTGTGTGAAGAAATACTTCCTTTTGTTTGTTTTAAACCTGCTGCCTATTAATTTCATTTGCTGACCCCAGTTCATGTGTTATGAGGAGCAAATAAAACCTCCTTATTTTCTTTCTCCACACCACTCATGATTTTATAGACTTCAATCATGTCCTTCCTTAATCGTCTCTTTTCCAAGCTGAAAAGTCCCAGTCTTACTTATCTCTCCTCATACAGAAGCTGTTCTCTACCCCTCATCATTTTTGTTGCCCTTTTCTGAACCTTTTCCAATTCCAATATGTCTTTTTTGAGCTGGGACGACCACGTCTGCTTGCAGGATTCAAGATGGGGATATACCACAGATTTATAATTCAGGGAAGTCCCATGGCCTGTGTTATGCAGGAGGTCAGACTAGAGGGTCACGATGGTCCCTTCTGTCTTTATAATCAATGATTCTATGGTGTGATGGAGAACTGAGTAACAGCAGCTGAGCCAGCACTCTGGTCACTGCAGCGCCGTTTAATTACTGCAGAACAGATGGGGTTAAGAAGAGCTGTGCCTGATGGATGGGTGGAGGAGAGCTGGAAGGCTAATTAAGCTATTAAGCAGTGGATACAAAGAGGCACAAGAAGGAACTGCATGTGTGGGGAGTGGGTGGTGGGAAGGGAATGAAGCAGATGGAGAGAAATTGCTCTTCCCTGCTTGCCTGAGGAGTGGATGGCTCCGTATGACTGTAGGTATAAGGCTTAATAGTGTTCATTGTAAATAAACTTACCCGTGTATTTTATCAGCATAAAGATCTCCGTGCTGTGTGTGGACTTGAGCAGAGGGAGGAGCGAGCTGGGCCCTGCTACACAGGGTTGCAAATTTTCTGCTAGACAAGTTTTCCGTGATTTGACAACATTGAAATGTTTCATGGGAATGTACTACTTTGGTCAACCTTTTCAACAGGACCATCCTCAAAATGAAACGTTTTGATCAGGCTGAAACATTTCCTTTCAACTTTTGCTCTTCGACTTTTAAAGTATATTATCGTTTCATGATCGACTATAAAAGTCAAAATGACGAAACTGAAATGATTGACCTTATCGAAACAAAATGCCGACAAAGTCAAACGGAATAGTTCTGACTGTTTCACAGTGTGGAAGACTCCATTATTTCAACTCTTTGTTCTGATGAATTTCCGGAACAATGGAAATTCTAGTATCAGAGGGGTAGCTGTGTTATTTTGGATCTGCAAAAGTGACAAAGAGTCTTTTAGCACCTTATAGACTAACAGATCTTAGGGATCATGAGCTTTCGTGGGCTTAGACCCACTTCATCAGATGAATGTTGTGCAATTCTGGTTTTTGTTCAGCTCTACCCTACCCCCTCTCAATGACTACAGTGTCAGAAACAACCCTCCATGGGCAATGGCCCAGGGCCCAATTCATCCCCCGCTGAGCCCAATAGGAATACCTTCATGGAGCTTGCTAGTTGGATGGAGCCCATGGACTGTGTGTGTAATAGCTCCATTCCATTGCTAAGGTCTCTGGTTCTATCCAGTGATGGCTGCTCAGTGTCTCTTGGGATCCAGAGTTTCAACTGGGAGTCTTGGAAGGGCAAACTCTCTCATGAGACAACTAGAGACAATATGTATAGGAGGGGACTAGAAATACGGTGAAAATATCTTTTTCTTCTTATATTTTTTTTCCAGCTCTTCCACATCCAGATGCAACTAAGGAGTTTATAGAACTACCAGAGGGCAAAATTCGAGGGATCCTCCTTTGACTCCAGGTCTTGGGGCTAGCAATGCACAGCTCCCCTTGGCAACTTATTGTGATCAGCTCAGCCAAGTCCACCGCCCAGCACCTGGCTGGCTGAGGAGCATGGAGGAAACTGACTGGAGGAGGCAGGAGAGGCTGGTAAGTGAATGGGCCACAGAGTGAACTCTCCAGGTCATGATTGGGGCACTCGGTGGGGAAGAAGGAAACTCCTGCTGCACCTGGTCTGTGAATCAACCGCCCGGCAGCTTCCAGTGTTTCCCCCTAGAACTTTCACCAGAACTAGAGCTGATAATAACAAGCTTATGTGATCATTGTCCTTGCTGTGTTCTCTACCCTTAATAGACCATCTCTCTCCACAGCCCCGTCTGTCCTGTCCCAGCCTGCACCGTCTGTAAATTCAGCTCTGAGTCATAGTTTGAACTGGCTCAGCCATTTCACTGCTGCCTTCTGCTGGGTGGAATCGGAAGTGCTCAACTGTGCATCCTAGCCCTATAGTGGGAACTGATGAAGAGTTTCCTTTCACTTAAATGGTAGGGGACCATGGTCTTTGGTTCAGGAGGTTCTGAGTGCTCGCCCACCGTGCAGTCTTCCATGGCCTTGCTCTGCGGTATAGTGACGTCGCTGAAGTCCTAGACAGGTGCAGACTTGTTGCAATAGTGTTACCCCCTTTTGACCAGAGTGGTCAGCCAAACTTTGGGGCCCTGTAGGTTGTTTTGGTTAGAAGGCCGGATGGATGACAGAGCCTTTGATGGAATCCTATTTGTGTACAAAGCATGAACAAAGTCCTGTTTCTCTGAACACCACAGGAGACTGTTTCTTTGCTCAGAGTTCCGTGCCTTTTCCAGACAGCATTGTGCCCCAAAACTCTCTGTCTCTTATCCTTTTCTCGGCCTCGTGCTACCAGTGCTTCTGTGGCTGTGACTGGTGCTTCCTCATTGCCTTCTCTCTCAGCTTACCTTCTGCTGTTTCTCTCACAGACACAAAAACCTTCCAAATCAATAGGCAGAGAACCCCCTCCCCGCATAGGTACCTATGTTTTATGGGGCCTCTTTCTCTCTCATGTGCCTGACTTGCTGTTTTGTTAAAATGGCTTCTTTCAAAAGGTTAAAATGAAGGGCCGCGGATCCCCCCAACCCAGTTTCCTAGTGATTGAACCAACCCACCACAATATCCTGAATGTCAGTCGTCCCCCCCCCCGAACAGCCACCCTCTCTGTCACATACATAACTGCGTATTGTAACATCCAAATCGCAGCCAGTAACCAGCACAGAAGGAAGATGCGTCGGTGACTAACTACAGTCAAGCAGTCCCTAAAGGACAATGGTTCTTACGTATATTGTCTCTTTAAATCTGCATCTCCTTCCCTACAGAGGTATTTTTAGTTGGCAGTCCTCCCCTGGAAATGGTGTGTTTTCATTTCAACACAAAAGGCCCTAATTTTAAATGTTACCCATTCTTCTGGGGGGGGGGGGTTGGTTTTTTTTTTAGCATTGGCTTTTTAAAGCCACTCTCATCTCTGACATAGCTGTGTGTGTGTGTGTGTGTGTGTGTGTGTGTGTGTGTGTGTGTGTGTGTGTGTGTGTGTGTGTGTGTGTGTGTGTGCTCGTGCACCCATATACATGCACACAGATGCAACGTGGAACAGTGGAGTTTGCAATGCCAGAATAAGTCCAGCCCGCGATTCAGTCCCAGGCATGTCTTCGGTGCATTTATTTCACGTTTGTGCAATGTGTCACGTTTTTGTAAGGCCCGTGCAGTCAGCAGTAGCGTGCAGTAAACAAGCGGGTCTCGGAGGGTGCGTCTATACAGCAGCTGGGAGGTGTGATTCCCAGCGTGGGTAGACATACCCACGCTAGCTCTGCTCGAACTAGCACGTTAAGAATAGCAGCGTGGCTGCGGTGCCACAAGCTAGGTAGCTGAGTACAGCCCCGGCTGGTCCCCTGGGAACATAGTGGGGCATCTAGCTTAAGCCATCGCTCATGCTGTTGTGGCCACATGGCTACCTTTAATGGGCTAGCATCTGTATGTCTACTGCAGCTGGGAATCACATCTCCCAGCTGCTAGACATACCCTGAGGGTCAAGTGACTAGCCCTTCCTTTCTCTCTTCCTTGCTTTTTCCAGCTCCATCTCTGAAGCCATAAAGTGGAGCAAACACAGCCCCACAGAGCTATCTAAAATTGTCCTCTCCCTTGCTGATCCCCTGGTTGTTGTCCGAACCGCCGGAAGAGATTTTAGCAGCAGATGTGAAAAGCGCCTGCAAAAAGCAGGGCAGAAATGGGGGGATTCAGCAGCCTGGCTGCGGGATTTCTGCCATCGCAGCTACATATGCATGCACCATGCCACGCAGACACGCCCGCATGGCTTCTCATGTCCAGTTAATCTCAGAGCTACCATATGAGCTCGTGTTGCACATTTTCAGGGAACAGGAATCTGGGCACCGTTGGGTCCACCTCCGAATGTTTGGAAGGGAGACAATATGGACTGGTGGCGAGGCTGATGGCCTCCTAAACAGAAGATTTGGGTTCTGCCAACGACCTGCTGTGTGACTTTGGAAGTTACTTCACCTCTCTGTGTTTTGGGCCTCGTGCTGCCTGTCCAGAAAGGGGTGAATTTCACCATCAGAGGAGAGCTTAATCCTCCACTGACCACTCTCCCAGACCCGAGGAAAAAAGTTCCCCTTTGTTCCTGGTTCTTTCTCCTCTCTTGATCCAGCTCCCAGGTCTCTGTTCTCTGACGCCTCTGTTTCTCCTCCTCCTCTGGGAGAAATGAAACGGGCATAAATTATTCATTGGCATTCAGACATTGCATTGACAACCCCGCCTCGTTGGCTCAACTCAGAACAGCAGTAGGCAGAGGCCAAACGAATCAGTTTCAGCCTTCGTGCATGAATCCCCTTACAAATGAACAGAAACCCTTGTGCGGTCTCTTTTAAAACTCCTTTAAGATCATGCCCGTATCATTAATGGACTAAAATCAATGAAGAGCAGCCAGAAACTATTTTCTCCTTCGCTTATCTGCCAAGAACTGAGTCCAGGGTTTCCCTTGCATGAGTTGATAATATCTCCAGCACCTGGAGCTACCAGGGCAATCCTGCTCTCTCTAGTAAGGTCATTGCCCATTGCTGAGGATTATGGAAACATCAGCTCAGCTCTGATGAGGAGGGCAAAGGAGAGCCTGATTTCGCTCATCAAATATTTTGCTTCAAAATGTTCAAATTAGCCTTTATATTTTCAGAACGATTCAGGATTTTTGGCTTCTTTTTTCACTTCAACCTCCATTTTAATCAGGACAAATGCCGAGAAACTAATAATTTGCAGGATTAATTTGAATGAAATTTGATGAGGCTCAACAAGGAGAAGTGCAGAGTTCTGCACTTAGGACGGAAGAATCCCATGCACTGCTACAGACTAGGGACCGAATGTCTAGGCAGCAGTTCTGCAGAAAAGGACCTGGGGATTATAGTGTGCGAGAAGCTGGATATGAGTCAACAGTGTGTACTTGTTGCCAAGAAGGCCAACAGTATATTGGGCTGCATTAGTAGGAGCATTGCCAGCAGATGGAGGGACGTGATTATTCCCCTCACTCGGCACTGGTGAGGCCACATCTGGAGAATTGCATCCAGTTTTGGGTCCCCCACTACAGAAAGGATGTGGACAAATTGGAGAGAGTCCAGCGGAGGGCAACAAAAATGATTAGGTGGCTGGGGCACATGACTCATGAGGAGAGGCTGAGGGAACTTTTATTTAGTCTGCAGAAGAGACGAGTGAGGGGGGGTTTGAGAGCAGCCTTCAACTACCTGAAGGGTAGAGGTTCCAAAGAGGATGGATCTAAACTGTTCTCAGCGGTGGCAGATGACAGAACAAGGAGCAATGGTCTCAAGTTGCAGTGGGGGAAGTTTTGGTTGGCTATTAGGAAAAGCTATTTCCCTAGGAGGGTGGTGAAGCACTGGAATGGGTTCCCTAGGGAGGTGGTGGAATCTCTTTCCTTGGAGGTTTTTAAGGCCCGGCTGGGATGATTTAGGGCTGGTCTGCACTGATAACGTTAAAGTGCTGCCATGGCTGCACTTCCGCTTGGCTTGTGTAATCGCAGCAGAGTGGTTTGGAGAGAGCTGCCCCAGCACTCTAAAAAACCCACCTCCACGAGGGGTGTAGCTCCCAGCGCTGGGGCACTGTCTACCCTGGCGCTTTACAGCGCTGAAACTTGCTGTGCTCAAAGGAGTGTTTTTTCACATCCCTGAGCGAAACAGTCGCAGCACTGTGAAGTGCCAATGTAGACAAGCCCTTAGTTGGGGTTGGTCCTGCTTTGAGCAGGGGGTTGGACTAGATACCTCCTGAGGTCCCTTCCAACCTGGATATTCTATGATTCTAGGAAAGCAAATCAAAAGCTCTCCTTTTTGGAAAACTTTCTGTTTTATAGCCATGTTACTGTGGGCTCCTGAGATTTCATCGTCTAGAGCAGGCTGGGCTGCGAGCTCTGTGGAAAAGCCAGGAAACATTTTCGATGGGACTGTAGCTGGTGCTCTCGCCCTGAGTCGGTGTCACACCAGTGAGCCGGCCACATGGCTGAGGATATTGCGCTGTGGGAAACGCTGTCTTAGCGCGGAGATGTGACTGCGAGGTTCCGAGCAGGGGTATTCATTACCCCTTCCATGGCACCGTTCACAAGGCAAGTCCTGCACCGAGCCCTTACCCCCGGCCTCCGTAATAGAGCCGAGCAGACCAAAAAATGTCATCCCACGTCAGGATGAAAAGTCAAATCTGAAAATTTTTGGCAGGGAGGAAAGTCTAGACAATTTCCATTCGGGAAGAACCAAGATAGAACTTTTGGGCTCGCTGGCTGCTTGCTAGGTGGGCAGATGTGGGGGTGGGCAGAGACCCACACGTCGTGGGAGACCGCTGTTTGGGGAGCCCAGAGAGCAAGACTGCCCAGGGATCAGCCAGGTGGGAGCTAGCCACCCGGTTCTTGAAAAGGGGCCAACTGGGGAGCCAGCTAGCCAGGGACCCTGGCTCTCCGGCCGCCTGCTGGGTGGGCAGCCAAAGAGCCCGTCAGCCAAGCAGGCAGACAACTGAGGAAGGGGGGCTTGAGAGCTTGGCAGCTGGTTGGCTGGCGGCAAACAAGCCATCTTGTTCCCCTGCCTGGTTTCTGTTGACGTTTTTGACAGAACGGACACATTCCCACAGAACGTTTTGGTTCCGTTTCACTGGGTGAGGGAGATTCAGTTCAGATTTAAATATGTGATAGGACAGCTTTCAGAGAGGAGCCTGAAAGAGTGGGTCAGGCATTCAGCCAGGAGGTCGGAGACTGGGTTCAAGTGGTTGTCCCCAGGGGTGAAAGTGGGGCCGGTACGGGGCGGTATGGCGCACGGGTAAGAATCTGTATTCACCCCACAGTAAATGTCCCTCTCCCTTTTGCCCCCCTTCCTCACCATCCGCCAATGATGGGGCGGGGGGTGGTGGTGGTGGGAATAGCTGCCCCAACCACAGGCACTTACTGGTATGGGGCAGGCCGGAGCTTGCTCTGACCCCCCCCCCACCTTTGCCCCTTCCGCCTGAGGGCCCCCCCTTCCATGCGCCAGAACCGGTCCCAGCTCGTCCCCGTACCAATAAGTGCCTATAGTTACTTTCCCCCCTGGCTGTCCCACATCAAGCAGAAAAAAGGGGTTGAATTTGGGTCTCTTACATCCGGGGTGAGAGCTTCAATCACTGGGCTATTGAAGAGCAGGACAGGCTGGTTTTTGCAAGAAAGGGCTGACCTGGCGTAGCCCCCACCACCACTAATGCTAGGAGAGGGTCCAGAGCAGCAAATCCCAAGTGGAGTGGGGTGCCGGAGACACTGAGGAGGACTTAGGCCACACCCCTCTCCTCAGCCTTTTCATATTGACTAGTTTCGGTGGCTCCCTCTCAGCATGCTGGCTTTTCCGAAACTCGTTCCTTGGCGCCTCACTCTCCCCATGCATTGTGTAAGGAGCATGGACAACAGACTCAGGGCTGTGGAGTGACAGGGCATTTTAGATGGCAATGCTGAGCCTCAATCCCCTTTGTGGATCTAGCCTAAAGAGAATAAGTGACTTGACCAAGGTCACACAAGAAGCCTGTGGCAGAGCTGGGGACAGCACCGGAGTTTCCTAAGCTAGCATCCTAACCCCTGGGCCATCCTGTCTCAGACACGTCCCTTCTATTTCTTCTACTATTTTAAAAATGGGCTCTACTGTAACTCTTGGTAAATGTTTTTATGGGATCGTGTTCTTGTAAACATCCAAATTTTGTTTTGAATCCCAATAAGCTTGTGGTCTCTATATCTTATAACAGAGAGTTCCACTGATTAACTAAACATTGTCCCTTTATTCCCGTTTTAAAAACCTCCAGGGATGGGATTCCCTCTACAATTCCACAGACGACAGATTTCACCAGTAGGATGTTTTTCATACTATTTAGCTGAATTGCTGTCATTTAAATTTCATTCTGTTACCCCAGGTTATACAAATATTTTTTTCAAAAATTAGAAATGGAAGGAATTCCTATTAATAAATCTTTTCTTGTTCCTCCAGGGGAAAAAACAAACAGATGGGATTTATTTTTAATCATTAAAATGTTATTGAATTTTCATAACAAATAATGATGTCGTATCCACAAAGGGTAGGAACAAAAAGTAGAAATTACATCTGCTAATTGAAAGAACAAGCATGTCAATCCTTGACTTGTCACTCTACAATGCCCAGGTTAATGAGCACTAAAAGAGCTTTTAAAAGTCTGGATTGGTCTGGTCATTTGAGCCTTTAGAAAAAGAATAATTTGAGTTGCTTTTGGAACAGAGATAGACTGTTTGAAAGACATGTGTGTGTGTGTGTGTGTGTGTGTGTGTGTAACCTGTACACCTCCTAGGTGTGGGGCTCCATCCCAGCCAGTGCCACGGAGACTACTTAGTAATTGAGTCTGCTACAATCTTAGCTAAGGAGCATGTGACATTTAACTTAAAGAGGAGGGTAGTGATAGCTCAGTGGTTTGCACCTTAGCCTGCTAAATGTAAGGTTGTGAGTTCAATCCTTGAGGGGTTATTTTAGGGATCTGGGGCAAAAATCCAGTGGATGATTTAATTGGGGGCTGGTCCTGCTTTGAGCAGGGGGTTGGACTAGGTGACCTTTTGAGGTCCCTTCCAACCCTGATAGTCTATTATTCATACAGAAGAGGCTCATACACTGAGCTCCAGAAGTTCCAGGCTTGATCACAGCTGGGATCTGTTGATGTTACATGTGGACCCAAGGTATTTGTGGTGCCCAGTATTTCTGTTCCTCCTTTTCTGGATGCCCATCCTGAGACACAGAAGACGTGATTTTCGGAGTGGTCGAGTGCAATTGAAGCCGGCGGGAGCTGTGAATGCTCCACACCTCTTGCAGCAAGCCACTGGACTGCAGTGGGGTGATGCAGGACTTCTCCGGCACGTAGCCCCGAGGGCTAGACCTCTGCTTGGGGTGAAATTCCCCCACCGCGGAGAGAACCCCTTCCTTGTCATGGTGGTCACAGGGCCGGCGACAGAAATTTTGGGGCCCCCTACTCTGATCATTTGGGGGCCCCCTAGTCTGATCATTGGGGGCCCCCTACTCTGATCGTTTGCCCCCCCCCGCCCATTCTCCTTCCCGCTCTGCCTGACCCGGGCCACCCAATCAAATCTCCTCCCCCAGCCTAACCTCCTCCCCTCCCCATCCGCCCAGCCTGGCCTCGTCCCCAGCGGCTACCAGACATACCAGCCGGTGCTTCCCCCCCCCAGCTGACAGCGGCTGGGGGCAGAGCGAGCCTCCGAGCATTGCCACCGCCTGGGCGCTCGCTGCTGGCGCTCGCCCTTCGCTGCGCTCTCGTGCCCGGCGGGGTCCTGCGGGAGCGCGAGCCGCGGCCCGAGAGAGCGAGAGCCCAGGAGCGGCGCGAGCCGCCCTTGCTGCTCTCCCACACCCCCCTCCCCCGGCCCCCGCGCGCCCTTTCCCCCCCGGACCCGCACGAGACCCTGCGGCTGGCGATGGAGACGCCACTGCTGTGACCAGCCTCAGGAGCACAAGAGCCCGCACCAAGCCTGGCGACAAGGGGGGACGACTACGGGTACAGCTGTGTACCAGCCCCCCCTTAAGTCCGGGGCCCGGTACAGCTCTACCCGTAGTACCCCCCTGTCGCCGGCCCTGGGTGGTCAGGCCAGTTCTTCGTGCAGTTTAGCTCTGAGATGCAAACCTAATGAAAGGACAGCTTGCCCCGGTGGAGTTTTCCTGCTGGGGTTTCTTTGCCGGTGACATTTGGTCTTTGCGGCGGTGACAGAAGCTTTCTGGGAAAGTGGCAGGCGCTTGCGTTTTCCCAACGATGCTGCGATCTGAGTCACTTACCTACACACCCCGCCCCCAGTCAACAGCAAGAGGTGATTTGCCCTAACCCTGCTTCGCCCCACAGCTGCTGCTGGTTATTGGTCCGCACACAGCAGACGATGTCGCTTTGTTGCGGCCCTTCGCTGTGGCAGCTCCTGGATGAGAAATAATGAGAATGGATCCGCCTGCCCTGTCGCTGGCCCTTTAAGGGCAAGCCTGGGTCCCGCACACGGTATTGCAGCCTAGAATGGAGGCTGGGGCAGCAATGCACTCTGGGAAGAAGGGGGAAGGATATAAGGCGAGCGTGGTGAGAGGTGCGGAGGGTGTATGAGCTGTTTATGGGCTTTGCTGCTGCAGTCAGCAGGGTCCTTGTGGGTCTGTCTAGGAGAGAGAAGAGAGAGTAGGGACAGAGCCAAGTGTGAAGGGATGCTCAGGGCACAGACAGAGGCTGCTCTGGTGGGAGGGAGCCCTGGGGTGTGTGTGTGTGGGGGTGATGGTGGCAGAAACGCTGCAGAGTTGCGTTCTGTTAGCACTGCACTGTAAGGCCCTGGTGGGGTGCTGTTGTTTGAGACTTTGTCGCACCAGACCCAAGGCGGGGAGGGTTGTTTGGAGTGAGCTGCGCAATTAGCATTGGTCTCCAGTTGATTCCAGGCAGGGGGAAACTGAGGCAGGGGGTCTTGGAGAGGCTCTGAAACTCCTCAAGGGTCAAGGGCCAAGAATCTAGCTCGGAGCCTGAATACCTGGACTGGGAGGCCGATGTGGGGAGGGTCCTTTTGCCTTCACCTCCATCCTGCCTCCACCTGGTCCCTGGAGCTGAGCTCAGTATTTTCCCCCCATCTGCCCAGGGGAAACTGCACTAGGACTGTTGCTATGGAGCGAGCCGAAACCGCAGGCTGGATTTCACCTTGAGACAGGCCGAAACAAAACCCTGCAGCGCCCCACTTCCAGGGTGTCAGAGTCCCAGGGGACAAGCGGTCTGGACGCTGTCTCAGATCTTCCCTTCAGTGCCCCACTTCCAGGGTGTCAGAGTCCCAGGGGACAAGTGGTCTGGACGCTGTCTCAGATCTTCCCTCCCACCACTACCAGAGATTCCTCTGCTCCCCGTGGCTACTGCACCCCTCTTGGCCTCTTGCTGGACTCCCTAATCCAGGGCAGGACTCCCGGGTCTAGTCTCCCCTGGACGTCCTCCTTGGCCCTGGTCAACTCCCCTGCCCTCGCACGAGTGGCTGCAGATCTCCCCCCTTCCTGGCTTTATCCTCCTATCCTGGCTCCTCCCCCAGCGGGACTTCTTCTGCCATGAAGCCTTATCAGTCCACTCGGAGGTTGACTGGACCCCCTGGCCTGCATTACCCTGCTCAGGGTTCGTGTGGGGGTGAACACAACATCACAGGGACAAATACACCACACGGATCACGTGGGTTGTGAAGGTCCAGCTACGTTGCTGCTCCAGGCAATGTGTTGCTCCGAAGAATTTTACTGGGCAAGTGGCCAAGGGGCACCTTGAAAGGTGCTACGGAGAAGGCAGCACATGTGCTGCTCTACCAGATTTCAGCACCCACTGTGCTCGCTTGGCTTGTACAGAGGAGCCAGTAGATCAGACTACGGGGGTAGTATGTCCCTGGATGCTCACAACTCAAAGGACCTGCCATATCTCAGGGCTTCTGCTGTTACACCTCTCATGTCCGGTCGCCTCGCCATGCCGGTCTGCAGCTCAGATTCATCTGGCAGTCACCAGTTCAGTCACGTGGCGTTCCACCTTCCATTGTGTTCATACCTCCCAGGACCAGCCATGTGGCTCACAACCTGTGTCCCTCCCTTCTGCCCGTCTACTGCCAGTCATTGGGGCAGCTACAATTCAAGCCGGATGCTTCTATGTGCTTTGGTGCCTCTCTCCTGACTCATGAGTGAAACTAGGGTCTTTAAAATCAAATCTATCAATCACCTCTTCCTCTCAGGTGAGCTCCAGAAGTAGAAGAGAAGTGAGGCAGGGAATCCACACGCCTGTGGGTTTCTCTACTGTAGCAATCCGGGTGCAGTATCTACAGGGTACAGTTGATGGCAGCAAAGTATAAACGCAGAGTCCAAAGAAAATACTTATGACGGGTAATAACGCTCAGTCCCTTTGTTTTAAGGGATCACACACCGGCTCCTGCAGGCAGCGGGGTGATGCCAGGGGAGCATCACCACGATCTCTGACTGTGGGGTGCCCCCTTTTGTTACCCCCTGTGACAGCCGTAAGGCGCTCAATCTATTGAGTTTTACAAAGAGAAGGTAAAGAGGTGACTGGGGTGACTGGGGACCCACCTAGGGAGCAGCTATGTAAGAGAGAGCTCTTGCACCTAGCCAGAGCCAATGGCTGGAAGTTGAAGCTGGAAATAAGGTGGACATTTTTAACCAGGAGAGTAATTAATCCTTGAAGCCGTGGACCAAAGGCTGTGGCCGATCCTCCATCATTGGCCATTTTAAAATCAAGCTTAGGTGTGTTTCTAGAAGATCTGCTCTAGGAATTATTTGGGGGCAGTTCTTGGGCTTGTGTAGTACAAGCTAGATTGGTTCCTTCGGGCCTTGACATCTATGAAGTGATGAAAGCACATAAGACCTGCCGACCGAGTAGACCCACATCTTGTCTGTGGCAGTGGCCAATCCTGATTGTTACAGAGGAATAGCCACCCCCATCCCGGATTGCACCTACTCATACAATGCATAATTAACCTGTGTAACTCACGGCCGCATGGTCATAACCGTCATACACAAAGTTTGTATCTTGGCAGGGGGTTAGGCTAGCTGACTCTTGCAATCTCTTCTAACCCTATGGGTCTATGAGTCTATGTCTGACTACAAACGACATCTTCCTTTAGGAAAGTTTGACCTAATAAACAATAAATTAGGGCTACATTTTTAGATCAGGGCATCTACATGTGCTCTGTAAAAACGTGTGTGTATTTTCATGCTTTCTTTGCTCATGCAGTCCCCAGCGGTGCGTGCACAATTATGGTAACTGCATGTGCAAATTGCCAGGTACATCTAATTAGGCATTTGATTGCACATCCATGGCTCCAGATTCCTGGGCCTGGGCTAGTTACACTCACTGCAGGGGCAGAGGTGTGGCGAGACAGCGCTACGCTAGCTTTCCGTTCGGTGGTGCACACCAGAGCCCACCCGGTCCTCACTGAGACTTAGACCAGCTCCCCGGGGAGCATGCTGCCAGCAACCTATTCCTGCTACTAGCTCAGTAACACATTGGGTCAATTGCGTGGTTTTCATACTGGCAGTAAAGCGCTATCCTGCCCACCCTGCTCGGTGTTAGCCCAGCTTCTCTGGCAAGTGTGTGGGTGGAGCCAAGGCCTGTCCCGCCCCCTTTTTATGCCCCTCCCACTCCCTACCCTGTAGAGGGAGGGAGTGGCTGAGTAGCATTGCTTATTCCTATGGGTTAGCTCCCTGCAAAGGTCTAAAGCTTCCTTGCATGGGATGTCTTCACAGCGCTGAGCTGACTGATGACCCTCCCCCGTCGACTCCGCTTGCGCCTCTCGGGGCGGTGGAGTTCCGGAGGAGAGCGCTCGGGGATCGATTTATCGTGTCTAGACTAGACGTGATACATCGACCCCCGATAGATCGATCCCTACCTGCCGATCCCACCTGCCCTTAGGGCACGTCTGCTCTGCAGTGAGCGAGGCAGACCCAAGCTAGCTTTGATCGAGCTGGCTGGCTACGAATAGCCCTGTGGACACAGCCGCATGGGCTAGCCACCCCTCCTGTCTGCAGCGGTGGCATTCCCTCCACGAGAAGCCGCTCCCCATCACAGGCACGCCCCGGCATCCCGGCTCCGAGCACCATCTTCCTTCATTCAGAGGAGAAACAACTAATATGTGGCCCCAGATCCTCCCAAGTCACTTCAAATCCAGCTGCTCGGGGATCCTGGCGGCTGTGAGAAGTTCTCCGTGCGGCATCGCAGGCACCGTTCAGCTGGGCTACAAGCAACTCGCCGAGGCCTGTCCGTCTCCGCCGCTGTCGGGATACTGCACCGTGCCAATTACAGGCTTTGGAACCCGTCCCTTGTCCCCCTGGTTAAACGGCAAAGCAGGGAGAGAACCGGCGTGAGGATCATCCGACTCCTCCGACAGAAGAGTGACTCCTGCGGCCGAGCGGCCTCGATTTGGGCGGAGAAGGGAGACATCGGCCCCAGTGATGGGGTGAGGAGAAGCAGGGTATGGGGGGGAGGGGGTTGCTAGTTAGTACCCATTCACAGTCTACAAGGGGCCTTGGCTGCAGGGAGGATGGGTGGGCAGAGGTCAGGCTTATGGAGTCCTGCCCGGGTTCCAGGGAGGTGGAGTGGGGGGGCTGATCTCTAAATTTACAGCCCAAAGACTCGCTGTGAGCAACTGACCTGAAGCCTCCTTGTGCCTGGGGCCACACTGTCCTAGACGGATTGTCTCCCGGGCCTTTTCCTGTTCCCTTTCCATGTGTCAAGGACCGTCGGCCTGGTGCCCTCCCGTCTGTGTTCAATTAATGTTCCAGTGGCCACATGCTAGCGCCCTGGAGACCGTAGTCGGACAGTCTCCACCATGGGCAAGTGCCGCAGCACTGCTGGGAATTGGCTTTGGGCTGGCTCTGAGCCTAGAGTGGCCACAAACAGCAGTCAGTGAACTCCAGCACCCTCTCGAGAGGCAGGGTGACCCTGCGGCTAAGGGATAGGAGTGGGACTCGGGAGATATGGGCTCAACCTACAGATTCCCCCCTGGGTGATTCTCTCTGCCTCAGTTCCCGGGCTGTAAAATGGGCAGAGTGACAGTGCACTTCCTTTGCGTGTCTTGTCTCTTTAGATTGCAGCCCGTCACAGGGTGGCAGGCCCCCTGGGATTGAAATAGGTCCAACTCTCCTGTGTCAACCCCCCAGCGGCACCAGATAAGGGGGTGGGGCTGCACAGGGTTGTTCAGGGAGGGGGAGCTGCCGGGGGAGCAGGTCTCCGGCAGGGGTCCCTGAAGAAGGGAGTTGGGGGCTGGGTAAGGAGACTCAGCGGAATGTTTTCTTTTTCCTTCAGAAGGAGGCAGGCCAGGCCTTGCCTCTTCTCCAGCTGCCCAGCGAGCAGAAAGGGCCAGTGCTAGGTGGAGGCTTCGGTCTTGTGATTGGAGCTTTGTGATAATAAAGAAACCAGCCCCCCCAGCAAGGGCTGCGAGGGGGTGAGCGAGGCTGCGTGCATGGGCAGCCCGTGAGCCCCCATTCGGAGAAGCTAGCCCCCCCAGTCCTGCCCCTTCCACCCAAGGGCCTGCCCCCAACCCCGCCTCTTCTATCTGAGGCCCTGCCCCCACTCCTCCCCTCCCCGCCCCCGGCCTGGGGGGGCCAGAGGAACCCTGAGCCCCCAACCGTGGCCAAAGGAGCCTCAGCCGGCCCGCCCGAACCCCGGCCTGCCCGGAGGAGGTCTGAGCCCTCCCAGGGGGCTGTGGAGGGAGCCTTACCAGGGGTTTGTGTAGGCTTAGCCTCCCCCCACCTCCGTGATGTGTCGCCCATTGCTGGGATCCCTAGGAAAACGAGCAGTGCTCTGCAGAGACCCCCTTGAGCCAAAAGGGGCCACTCGGGTGGCAGCCATCCCATTTCACAGTCTTGTTGGGGCAGAGGTTATCTCGTCCTCTGCAGCTCTGCGGCATCGAGCACCACAGGTGTCTGATCTCAGTCGAGGCCTCTAAGAATCCCTGTAATACCGATAATTAATAGCACCCCACACCCCCCAGTGCAGATTGGAGTTACTTTTGTAGCTTGCATAGAATTATACACAAGAGTTAAAAAGCCCAGACTCTAAAAATACCGCACAGCAGGTCGGCGTGCGCGCATTCAGCACCACTTATGCTCCAGGGCTGTGGTATAATCCCTCCATCTAGCCGCGTGCCCCCGATTTCCATATTACTAGGGAGGGAGATAAGTGGAGTCCAACTGAATAGCTTTTATCCCCGGCTTTAAAAACCGTCGGCGGATTCATTAAGGGGGGGAACGTCAGATCGGAGCGGCGATGGGAACGTGCGGCACGTTTCGTTTCACTACTCGTGGGAGTAAACCTGACTCCTGCAAGGCATCCCGTTGACTTTGGCGGCGCTCCTCCCAGGAGGAAGGGTTTCCGGGTCTGTCTTTTTATGGCCGTATCAGGAGAGAGTGGAGAGGAGCTTTTTTCAAAGGCGGTGCCTGGGGATGAGGTGCCAACCTGCCCTTTGTGCTTTTGCAAATCACCCCCCTGAGTTAAGGCGAGTTTGGATTCGGTTTTCCATGCAGGATAATACTGGGGGTGTCAGGCGGAGAAAACTGGTGCAAAAATCAGAAACCAGAAGGAATCTCTGTACCAACCAAGCAGCAAGTCAAGCAAGGTGCCAGAGACAGTGTGGCATCAGACAAAAGGCCAGTGGGCTACTGCAGCATGGTGAGGTGCCAATGGAAGCCTGCCTGGTGGAGGGCCTGGCACTCAGGCTGTTTGTGCCTGGGGACCGGCATCAATTCCTCCATCAGGGAGAAAGCCCGGTGAATTTTGTCACTATTGCTGTGTTTATAAAAGGACCCAGATCCTTGGAGGAGCAATAACATTTTCAATGGAGGAGGGATGGTCTTGTGGTCTATGTGCTCTGCACTGGGCCGAGTCAGGCTCACTGCTCCGTGCCTCAGTTTCTCTACTGTAAAATGTGAGTGATACTCTTTCCCAACCTCACAGGGCCCTTATTGTCCCTTCCCTTTCTCAGGGAATCTCCAGCCGATGCAGCCAGAGGAGACTAAAGCCCCTTCCGATCACTGCAAACTGCCAGGCTTTGGATAATGTTGTCCGAAAATTATCCTCTGATTTTTTTGCATCATTAGTGATTAAATCTCATGCTTCAGGACACACACTGCTCTCCGCAGGGGTCAGGAAGGAATTGTTCCCGATCTTTCACATGCAGCATTGTTACATTCCTGCCTTTCCTCCCCCAGCCTTCCTATGAAACATCAGGTACTGAAAGCAGGGTACCAGACAAGATGGACTAGAACAGGGGTAGGGACCTATGGCATGCGTGCCAAAGGCGGCACACAAGCTGATTTTCAGTGGCACTCACGCTGCCTGGGTCCTGGCCACTGTTCTGGGGGGGGGAGGGGAGCTCTGCATTTTAATTTAATTTTAAATGAATCTTATTAAACATTTTAAACACCTTATTTACTTTACATACACCAATAGTTTAGTTATAGAGTATAGACTTATAGAAAGAGACCTTCTAAAAACTGTGAATGGGTTTGTTTAACTGCAAGTCTTCCTATGTAATGAAGGTAATGAAGAAGGAGGTCTTACTGTGACATGTGACCACGGCACCTGATACTGGAATCCATCTTAAACCTGGTGCTTTTCCATTTAGAAGGAGAGGTCGGGATCCAGAGAGAAAAAGAATTCCCGCCTTGTGCCAAAGCTATAAAAGGGGGTGGAACAGAACAAAGGGGGCCCCATTCATGAGAAAGCCCCTGCTTTTCACCTAAGATGCCTGCTGGAACTAACAAGGCCTGGACCGGGGGAAAGGATTGGACCCAGATGAGGAAGGAGTCAAGTCTGTGAAAGAAGCTTATTGGAACATCTCTGAGGGTGAGATATCATCTGTAATCAGTTTTTTTAATGTATTAGGCTTAGACGTGTGCATTTTTGCTTTATTTTGTTTGGTAACTTACTTTGTTCTGTCTGTTAATACTTGAATCCTACTTTTTATACTCAATAGAAACACTTTTCTTTATTGATAGACCCAGAGTAAGTGATTAATTCCTGGGGGGAGCAAACAGCTGTGCATATCTCTCTATCAGTGTTATAGAGGGTAGACAATTTATGAGTTTGCCCTATATAAGCTTTATACAGGGTAAAACAGATTTATTTGGGGGTTTGGATCCCATTGGGAACTGGGTGCTGGAGATAGATGATCTGCTGAGCAGTTTTTGGTTAAAGTCTGCAGCTTTAGGGGCATGAAGGAGACCTGGGTCTGTGTTGCAGCAGGCTGGCATGTCTGGCTCAACAAGGCAGGGTTCTGGGGTCCCAAGCTAGCAGGAAAAACAGGCTCAGCACATCAGGTGATAGTCCCAAGGGGATGTCTGTGACCGAACCCGCCACAGTGAGCTCTAGCTGCAGAGCTGTGTGGCAGAAGCTTGCTCAGCACTTGCTTGCTGATCACCCATCTCCAACCGCTGTGAATCACTCCAAATGAGGAGCATTCAATTCACTCGCAGTGGTTCTTTCTTTCATTTTTTTTAATAAAAAGCCAAAGCCGAGAAGCCGATATTTCATAGGCACCTGATTGATCACCGCGCTTTAACCAAGTGTCACTTAAAATAACTCACAGCAAATCGGCGGCGTGTGTTTTCCTAATGCAGGAGAAATTACTTACAGATTATTGCCCTGCTACGAGATACAAATGACAGGCGTTTAAAACAAATAAGAGCCCTAAATCTGTTTACTCCTTTTCTTTTACCGCCTCATGTTTTTAGGGGGGGAAATAGTTGAAGCTGCTTGACGGGATGTTTTATTTCTTTCCTCTCCTGAGAATCAGGAGGAATTATTGTGCGGCGGGGGGAGATGAAGTTGTCAAAGCCCTGGGCTGGCATTGGGTGCGCTGGAAACGTAAGTGCCTTGGCCAGGTAATAGGTGCTCCCGGGCCTGTCTCATTTTCACACTGTAGCCCACGGGCTCATGAGAGCAGCTGAAGACCCCAATCCTGCAGCCAGCCCCTTCTGCCTGTGCAACCGCGGTTTGACTTCACTGGGAACCTGCTCAGGCATCTCAGTCTGCCTCTATCAATCCAGTTGCAGAAGCAGTGCCTGTATACGCTTTCTGGCCAAGCATCGGGGGTGAGCCACCTAGATTCCTTGCCTATCTGTCTCTGGCCCCTAGCAAGTCCCTACTCTGCCACTGACTTCCTGTGTGATCTTGGGCATGTCGCTTACCCAGACCCGCAAAGGTATTTAGAGTCCTAATTGCCATTGATGTCAATGGGCGTTAGGAGCCTAAATACCATCAAGGGTCTGGGCCTGTGTCTCTCTGTACCTCAGCTGCCCACCAGCACAATGGGGATTACAGCACTGCCCTGCCTCGCGGGGATGTGGTGAGGAGAAATAGTAGATTGGGAAGGCCTTTGTGGTCTACTGGTGAAAAGCTCAGGATGATGGTTAATTAGCTGAGCACCTCGCTGTCAGTGGATTTACATCACAACCCCACAGTGAGGCCAGGAAGCAGAGCCCCCATTGTACTGGGGGAAGCTGTGACACAGAGAAACTAAGACCCATATCCTCAAAGGTATTTAGGCTCCTAACTCCCCTTGAAATCAATGGAAATTGAGCGGTTAAGTGACTTTACCAAGACAGCACAGTGGCAGAGCCAGGAAGTCAGCTCTCCTAACTCCCACCCTATCTCCTAGTCTTTGCATCCCCATAAGTACTGGCTCAGCCACCTGCCCCAAATCGAACAGGGTCCTGGGATTTAAATGTGGCACTGAGGTAATAATAACAAGCCTTAACTCTTGACTGGCACTTTCCAGCAGTAGATCTCAAAGTGCTTAACAAAAGAGGCCCCCTATCATTATCCTCATTTTACAGATGGGGAAACTGAGGCTCAGAACATAGTCATGACTTGCCCAAGGTCACCCAGCACCAGAGGTAGGAGAAGAACCCAGGTCGCCTGAGTCCCCCACCTGCGCTTGATCCACAAGACAATGCTACAAACCCCAGAACCCCTCACCCCCTTTAAATCACAGGAGACCTGGATTCTAACCCCAGCTGCGGTGCAGGCTGGGACAAAGGGTCTGGGCGGTTTCAGAAGGGGATCAGTACAAGCTTTGTGCAGAGTTTACTCAAAAGAGAGAGTGCAGAACTCACTGTTTCCGACACTCTTAGTAGTCATTAGCTCCGTTCTCCCTCAGTAGACAATTAACCTCCCCATTGAGCAGGGGAAAAAGGCCATTCTTGACTTGAACTGGAAAATTATGTATAATATTGAAAGGTTAAAAAATCCACATAAAGTCAAGCAACCTGATCTGGATAAAGCCGGGGTGGGCAAACCTTTTGGCCCGAGGGCCACATTGGGGTTCAAAATTGTGCGGAGTGCCAGGTAGGGAAGGCGCTGCCTTGCCAAACAGCCTGGCCCTGCCCCCTATCCGACTCCCCCTCACCCCCCCCCCAACTGGCCCCTCAGAGCCCCCATCACATCCAACCCTCCCCCGCTCCTTGTCCCGATTGCCACCTCTGGAGGACCCCCCCTCCCCTGAAATCCAACCCACCACTTGCCCTCTTCTCCCCCAAGGCTCCTATGCGCCCACCCACTGCTTGTGCCTCTCTGTCCTGAGCTGGAGGGGAGAGGGGGGAAGCAAGGGCTGGGCGGGGGGCGGGGGTGGGGGGGGGAGAGGCAGAGTGGGAAGAGAAGCAGCAGGCAAAGGGCCACGGGGGATGAGGATGAGCCAAAAGGGAGGCCTCAGGGCAGAGCACAGGTGGGGCTAGCCTCCCCATGCCTCTTATATGCACCTGCTATGCCAGAAAATGTCATCCACTGAGCCCCACAACTCATGGGGGAACTGAGGTGTCTCTGTCAGCAAGACATCCAGTTTTGAGTTAAAGACTCTAAGGCCTGGTCTACGCTGGGGTGCGGGGTTCGAACGAAGATACTCAGCTTCAGCTACGCTCTTCGCCAAACACGCTGGCCGTGCAGGCTGGCCTTCGTGAGCAGCAACGAACCGAAATGCGCAGCCCTGTACTGATCGGCAACCCTACAATAACAACGTGCAAGGGCCAGCCCGGTTTCTGAAAGCGTCTTCACCCTAACAAATCTGTGCGGCGCTGTGGCGGGACAGGGGAAGAAAGCTCGTTTCGATGAGGAGTGAGCCTTCTGTTTCCAGCTCCTATGAAGTTATTCCATATCAGAAGAAAATGGGGAGGGGGAAAACCCTTGAGAGCGCCCTTATAAATACAGCGTATCCGGCTAAATAATCTGATGAGCCGATGTCCTTCTGAGAGCAGCCTGGCTGCTTTTGCATTGCCGGGTTTTTAACAGCCATCATTGTGCTTTTTATCACCATGCAAAAATGTTCCCACATATTGTGTATTTCTTGGATGACGTACAGACGTGAGCATTGCATTTAGCCTCTCCTGCATTAAGCCATTGCTTTCCTGCTGTTTGGCCACAACTGCCCCGAACCCTGAATTGGCAGCGCAGTGGGTGCATTCTAACCCCGACATCTTGCAGCCCAGAAAATGCCCATCCCTACACATTCCATCCAGCTCATGTTCTCTGCCTGGATCAAGGGCCTCTCTGCTCTGTTTGAAGCATCCGCAGTGTAGCCTGCACCTTCTCCCTGGACAATCCCTGCAAAATTTTAGTGGCAAATTCTATTCTCTGAAAACCCACGGGTGGACGGAAAGATGCACACACCAGGGTAACGGCGAGAGGGCTGAGTGCCGCAGGCTCTTAACTTCAAAACAAACCCGCAGTTTGGCTGTCCCTCTTCTAGCCAGATCTGTGGAGGGATTAGGCTTCTTTGATGTTGTTCCTGGGGCCACCTAAGCGTTCGCTAATCCCTAGCACATTTCAGTTCCCCCTAGGGCTTTGAAAGGGGGAATGAACCCCAGGAAATCTTCCCATGCTATGGTAGGAACGGAAGTGGCCACTGGATGGCGCTCTCTCTCCATGTGTGAACAACTGCAGGGGTGGATTATCCTCAGTCAAACATCAGTGATCAAAGATACAGGATGGGTCTCCCCATTCTTCCATCTAAGGCTATGGCAGTTTTGCCACTGAGTGAGAGAAGGACCGGACTCCAGGTGATTTGATTTCTAGACCATAGGGATGGTGTGATGGGCAGATCTGGTGGAGGGTTTGTGTAGGATCTGAGCCTGACTTGGCTTCAGATTCATTAGGCACTGAAATCTCACAGGTTGACCTCCCCAGATTGCAGCCCAGACCTCCCCAGATTGCAGCCCAGACCTCCCCAGATTGCAGCCCAGACTCTCAGTCTGCCGCCACCCTGCATTGACATCTGATGTCAGCCGATGTTCTTGTGTGATTTCGTCCATACCCCAATGGGAATGAGGCAAATAGGCCCCTTCTGATTTAGGATTCAACACGCACCAAAGCCATAGGGGCATCTTCAGATGCAGAGATCTAATTATGACCCCCCCTCCCCTTTGAAATCTGAAGAGGCTTAGGGTGAAATCCAGACCCCCACTGATGCCAGTCAGAGTTTTGCCATTAACTTCAATGAGCCAGGACTCCATTCTCAGACTTTAGGTTCCAGGTTTGGCCCAACTGTCCTAGGAATCAGTCCGGTCCTGGATTTTGACGGGCCCTTCTCAGGTGTGGACTTAATAAGGCTCTCACTGAAGCCTGTCCACGCTGCTTCTTTAGTCACGTATCGGGAAATTAGCATTAGATATTCCAATGACAATCCTGATTCTACCCCTGTTTTTTCTTCATGTCAGACAATTGCCCAACAGTGTGCCTCATAACTCTGACATGGAATGGGAAGTCATTTTTTTCCAGTTGATTAATAATGGGTAATTTTACTTCTGATACGCTTAGAATAATATTCTATTCAGCTGATGTGCTGTAGGAAGAGATTTGTGTCTTAGTTCCACATCAGTGTTAGACACAAAAAGCCATTCTCCATGCAATGTCAATAATTTGATCATTTAAATGTTAGCTGCCGACTCGTAGAAGTTGTGTACAATGAACCTTGTTATTCGGGGTATCACAGTTACAGCGATTGAAGAGACACAAGGGTTTGATGTATTGAAACAAGTGCTTAACCTATTTCAATTGTCTCTCTAGAACTCCGAAAGGGAAGGGATCAGGGTTAAGGCTGCTAATGGCGAGGGTAAAGCTATTTTCAACATTTGTCCGAGCAGAGATGACCCGTCCGTGCTGACCGTGGGAAAGCAGTGGGGCAGAGTGAGGGCAGTACCTTCAGCAGATGGTACAGAGCATGCTCAGTTTGTGTGAGCATGCTCAATACAAGCCAAGCAACAATTTTTTTGGGGGGAAGGGGGCATGGGACCCCATGTATTGCTTTCCCACATGTCAGCTCTGTGTCTGAGAATGAATGAAACCTGTGGGCCCAATCTGTAGCTGGGGCAAATTAGCCTAACTTTCCAGAAGTCGATGTACGCTGATTCACACCAGCTGAGTGCCTGGGTCTTTAACAGGGTGATCAGATATCCCAATTTCAAAGGGACAGTCCTGATTTTTGGATCTTTCTCTTATATATTACCTCCCCCCCCCATCCCGTCCCCATTTTTCACACTTGCTGTCTGGTCACCCTAGGCTTTAAGCTTGCTGAGAGCAGTACATGCTGTGCAGGAGGCAACCGCGGTGGGGAAAACAAACGGGGAAAGGGCTGTTACTTGAGGACAGGAAATAGAAGACAGATTAGAAATTCTTTTCCCGGGCTGACAAGTGAGTAAATCACAATGGTTTATTTTGATAGAACTGACATTTTTCATAAAGTCTTTCTTCCGGGAGCCCGGGCTATCCGTCAGCCAGCTAAACTGCGCAGCGGTTGTACCTCGTTTGAAGCATAAATCTATTAACCTGAAAAACAAACGAGACGTCAATATTGGCAAAGTACAGAGGGCCCGATTCTGATCTCAGGCTGCAGGTGCACTAGAGGAACGGCAGAGGAGCTGCTCGTAATAATCTGGTAGGATCGAGGAATCGGACTCACCGCTGACTTGTGTAATCATTTGCACTCCTCCAAGGTGACTGCAGAGTGCATGGGAAATGTAGCTGCAATAATAATACCGGTTCACAGGCGGCGGTGAGTGGAGAATTCGGATAGGGTAGCATTTCATACCCGCCTTGCACTGCTGCGTCATTGACTATACCAGGTGGAACTCTCAGGGTGCCCTTAGATGGGTCAGATCAGCTGGGATCACACCCAGGGCTTCTGGATCTAAATGCACAAGACTACTATTTGATCTAACTGACCACCTCGCTTAGCTTACAGGCTGCAGGAGACTCATAAACCCCTGGTCAAGGCCTAGCCACTGGAGGGGGACAAAGAGCCACTGGAGGGGGACAAAGAGCCACTGGAGGGGGGACAAAGAGCCACTGGAGGGGGACAAAGAGCCACTGGAGGGGGGACAAAGAGCCACTGGAGGGGGACAAAGAGCGATGCCACATTGACAGAACGAGGAGTAATGATCTCAAGTTGCAGTGGGGGAAGTTTAGGTTGGATATTAGGAAAAACTATTTCCCTAGGAGAGTGGTGAAGCACTGGAATGGGTTTGCTAGGGAGGTGGTGGGATCTCCTTCCTTAGAGGTTTTTAAGGTCAGGCCTGACAAAGCCTTGGCTGGGATGATTTAGTTGGGGTTGGTCGTGCTTTGAGCAGGGGGTTGGACTAGAACCTCCTGAGGTCCCTTCCAACCCTGATCTTCTATGATTCTATGACATGTGAACATGGATCACACAAGGCAGCAGAGAACCAGGCCCAGGGAATTTAAGAATGGGAAAAAAAATCATCCAGTTCTTCCCCCAGGAGAGGCCTCTGCAAGATTGTTCCCTCCAGTGCGATTTTTGTAAGTGTCCCCCACCGTGAGGCTTCCACAACATCCCATGGTCCAGCACAATCCGCAGTGTTGCCGGACCCCAGGGCGGCCCAGAGCCTCTAGCTCCCTTGCACTGAGTTAGAGCCGCAGCTGCGAAATTCCATTCCCTTCCCATCAAATTCCCTCCCCTGCTGGCATGGCCTAGAGGAGACAGCCCGTTCCAGCTCAAATACCTTTCAGCCATCCAAAGAGCCCGCTCCCTTGCTGTCTGCCGCTGACTAACAATAGTTACCAGCAGGGGGTGGAAATTTCCAGTTGGGCTGTTGATTAGCAGGTGTTGGCATTCCCGTGTTTAAGAAAGGCCAGTGAGAGCGAGCGCTCTTCTGGGCAGACCCGCATACCAGGTTATTCTTTATAATGTCACTCTCCCACCGATCCACTCTAGGGCCCATCTGCCCCGAAAAGCAACGTGCAGCTCTCGTTGACGTCCCTCTTCCAGTGGGATCCACTTCAGAGGGCAGCGTTTGAAGCTGCACGTCTTAAAATCTCCCCTAACCTCCGTTACGCAAAAGCTTCTGGCAGCAGACTGCCAAGGAGTCGTTGTGGGATCAGCCCTATATTATGTGCCCTTTCAAAAGCTTGGGATTATGTAAATAGCACCAGAAGAATCATTTGCATGTGAGACCACAAGGACTTGGAGACATTTTTCATTTATATATAAAAAAAAAAAACCCTCAGAGGAAATTAAACTTGGAAAATAAAAGCCAAACATCTGTAAATTCTGCAGCTCGGACTTTTTTATTGTGTTATTTGCAGCAAAAATCAGAGTATTCTTCTTATTGTTCCCTTTCCCCCCTCTGCAATGTACAAGAAGGTCAGTGGGCAGAGGGGCAATAGGAGAGAAAGATTTGAAACAAAGAGGACTCAACATTATAGGAAAGAAGGAAGTTTCCTTCTATGACAGTTCCTAACCTTGGAAACTTATCTCTTGCACACTCTTAGTTACGTGAGTAATTCTCGCTGTGTGGAGACAGTCAGACTCAGTTGTTCACCAAGACCAATATCTTCTCTCTGACAATGGTCAGTACCAGATGCTTCAGCGGGGGATGCAAGAAACCTGCAGCAAGCAGTTATGAGATAAACTATCCTCAGGGTAGGATTCCTCCAGACCCGCTTCGGTTAGAGGTTGATTTAAGCCCAAAGCAGGTTTGCTACTAAAATGTGTGTTGTTTTTTTGCTTATATCAGCCATTCCTCATGTAACCCCTGCATCTCTATGGATACCAGTAGAGACTGCATGGTTAAAAGGTGTCCAAATTGTTGCATGGGAACAGGGCTCTTCTCTATCATTGAACTCACACCATGTTATCGGTTTCTTTAGGGTTTCTTGTACTTAGCCAAACTGCAAAAGGCAGTCAGAAGACTCACAGAATGCCTTCTGTCTAGTGGCAGCTTGGTTAATTAGTCAAACTAATGAGACGGGGAGTCGAGAAAGGTCAACGGGAACTACAATTTCAGCACAGAGCCAGGGAGGAACGATTAAAACTAAGAGCTGAGGGAAGGGGTCGGACCCAGCAAGGTAATAAGAGAGCAGAAAGGGAACCCTACATGGACAATTAAGTCCCAGAACAAAGGACTCCTTAACAACTGGCCTGTCAAGCAAACCCATCTGTGATTTCTTTCCTTGTCTCAGTGCCTGGAGGAGTTAATGGCTCCATGCCATGTAGCTTGGTTAGCGCTTGGAAGGCAGAGTCCTGCACTAAGGTGCTTTCCGGTGGGATGTACAACTGAGTTCTCTGTGGTTTGCAATCATTAAAAATCCCCCGGTACTTTTGGAAAGATTAGGGCTGGCTCCGTTCCAATTAGCATCATCAGATCCTGCCTACTTTCAAAGTATTCATGGATTATTCACTTACACCTAGAGCAAGGTGCAGCTTTGCGCTGTTAAATGCCTACAGTAACCCGCCCCAGAAGCAGCTGCATTTCCATGGAGGGGGAAATGATGACTCCAGTCAGCTGATTCGGTGCTCTGGGTTCTTTCTGGAGAAAGGATGCTGTATGAATACAACTCATTGTCATCCCTGTCCTTTGTACTCACCCTTTAAGTGTTTCCAACGGCTATTTTGGGCACCTAGGGGCAGGTTTCTAGAAGGGGTGAAGTCAGGCCTTTCTGGAGCGGGGGCATGAGGAGCTGTGCCAAACCCATTCAGACTGGAGGAAAGCTGCCCAGAATTCTGATCAGGGCGATAGTCCATGCTCCCTCCTGGCAGCACCGTCAGAGGTAGCAGGCTGAACGTGGGTCCAGAGTGAGCACTGAAGGGGGACTGTGCAGTGTCCTCATCTGGGGTGCAATCTAGGGGGTGCCTGGAGAATTGCAGGGTGCTGATCTGAATTCTGCCTAGGTGTAAATCATAGAATCACACATTATCAGGGCTCTAAGGGACCTCAGGAGGTCCAAGGCCAGCCCCCTGCTCAAAGCAGAACCAACCCCAACTAAATCATCCCAGCCAGGGCTTTGTCAAGCCTGACCTTAAAAACCTCTAGGGAAGGAGATTCCACCACCTCCCTAGGGAACCCATTCCAGTGCTTCACCACCCTCCTTAGAAAAGTTTTTCCTAATATCCAACCTAAACCTCCCCCACTGCAACTTGAGACCCTTACTCCTTGTTCTGTCATCTGCCAGCACTGAGAAAAGCTGAGCTCCATCCTCTTTGGAACCCTCCTTCGGGTAGTTGAAGGCTGTTATCAAATCCCCCCCTCATTCTTCGTTTCAGAGAGTTTTAGAGAGATGTCTTTCTCTAGCACTTGAAAGCAACTATCCAATCCCCCCTCATTCTTTTCTGTAGACTAAACAATCCCAGTTCTCTCAGCCTCTCCTCGTAAGTCATGCACTCCAGCCCGCTAATCATTTTGTTAGTAGTCTTCTAGGCCCCTTCTCCTCTTCTCCGCCAGCTGGTGCATCAATTGTCCCTCATTGTCTGGCTGGCTTACAAGTGGAAGTGATGAATTCTGGGAGGTCCTTCGTGTGATGGTGACGATTCACGGGCTGCAAAAGTCCATCAACACCCGGTGCTGCAGCACGAGCTAGTGCTTCAATGCATAGTATGCCCCAGCGGAGGGAGCGCTGGGAACGGCAAAGAGAGGGAGATAGGCTCACTTCCACCCTCGGATTGCGGAGGTCAGGGATGTCCGATGCTCCGCTCTGAAATGACAGGAGAAATATGGAGAGATCCCTGCTTCTCACCACCATTTTCAGAAGCAGTGGTAATGGTGGGATTATGTCTTTGTGTGTTTGTAGGCATTGCTGGAAACCTACCAAAAGAAGAGTGGATTTGGGAATTCATGATCTTAATTAATTAATTAATTAATCTCCACCAAGATCAGCAGTCCCTCCCAGTGAGTAAAGGAGCGAAAGATGCCTCGCTCACACAGATACGGACTAAGGAGGAGACGCTAACCCTCCAAAAGCATTTCAAAGGCCTAGAAGGGGGGAGTGTTTACTGATCACATGCTGTAAACATCAGGGGTACATTTGTGCTTTGGAACTGTAAAAAATGTTTGCTCTGAAACTGTGAGCCTGTGAGGAAGGATCGTCTCCCGCTCATCAAGGAGGGGCTATCGAACCGAAATGGGCCACGGTGGGACATCACATCCAAAGACTTTGTGACCAGCCCCTGCACGGCCCCGAAGAGGCTCCCTGCAAAAGGGCTCGAATCATCGGCTTGAATTCTGGAAGAAGGATATAAAGATTGCGGGCAAGGAAATAGTTCATCTCGTCTGCTGTTTGGACTGTCGCAGGGCTGGAGCGAGGGAACTAAAGCAGAGATCCCCAGAGTCCAGGAGAGTGACTGGCTCCTATTTGGGTATTATGAGGCTGAATTCATTTGGGTCGCATGATGTTTAGCACTTCCAGCTTTACTCTGCCCTGCTTTTCCTTTACCCACTTGCGGTTGTGTAGCTCGGATGGGTTTCCACTGCTTGTTGTGCTCTTGGGTTGCTGAATATATCCCGAAATCGCCCTGCCACGCACAATCGTAATGCAACGTTAACAAAGTTTTTGATGGCCCGTGCCAGCAGGCCCAGAGATACATTTGTAAAAATCAACACCGCTGAGTACTGAAGCGCCCAGGGAGAAAGTGATGGGTTCACACAATGGCCAGTAATTCCGTGTGAAAAACAAGCCTACTGGATCGGCCCCCCTGCATTTATGGCTCTTAGGCATGGTGCCATTTTCTGTGCAGTTCTGTGTATTTAGCCCCCTTACAAAATATAAAAGACGAGGAGGTGGGCGAGACGGGAACAGTGTGATTTGTTATGTGGCCATTCCATGGGGGCTCTTGTTACTGGCTTACAAGAAAGGCAAAGTTAAAAGGCACAATCTTGTTTTTATATAACACCTTTCACCTTGAAAGATCCCCAAACACTCCACCAACTCTGCACTTTTGCAAAGTGAGGCCAGCCCTGAAGGCTACCTTCATATAGGCAGCTGGATTTCCCGTTGACTTCAAGGGAAGGGGCATGGGCGAATGTTTGTGTGTTAAACTGTGCTCTTTCCAGAGGAATCATTTGATCGATTACTGCAGGGGAGCCACCACTGGGGTGGAGCAGAGGAGCTGCTTGGCAAAGAACAACAGCAGGGCCCAACAGTGCAGGAAAGGAAGTGAAGAAGTCTGAGAGCGCTGAAATTGCAGGGAGATGGTTAGGTAGAATGGAGTTACACAAAATCTAGCTTTGGCCAGGAGACCGTAGCAAACCCCCCTTTTCTTGCAAAATGGATCCTTATTGAACACAAATGGCAAGTCTCTTGCTGGTTATATTTTCCAGGCTGGAGATGTTAGCTTCTGAGTAAATTGCACTGCAAGATGATTGCATTCTGCCTATTTAAAATTCACCAGTGGAGTTTCAGGTGGATGTGATATTCATCACATTCTGGCCTACGCTATAGAGTAATAGTGCGGCGGGTTGTGAAATAGTTGCTGTGTCCCTCCCCAGAGATGACTGCATTTCCATGGTGGGTGACATAAAAATAACTATTATTATTAATCCCCATAGAGATTCTCTTCTTTCTATCTTATCTCTCTATCTCCATACACCCTCTCTATCTATCCATCCATCCAAATCAACAGGTAATTGGGGAAACTAAGAGATGGATTCTTACCAACACAGGAGTAAATCAACCAACACCTCAGACAATCAGAGCTTCCAACCCTTCTGAGAGATAATCAAGGTAAAATACGTGAAATTAGAATATCTTGACAGTCTTGACAGAGGAGAGGGCGGAATGTAGAATGGACTTGACTGTCAACTGCAGTGACCCAGTGGGTGTAGGACAACCTTGTATTGGACCCACTCCTGCCCCACTCCACTCAATATCAATTCTGTGCTAATGAGATGATTCATTTCTCTACTCAGGGCCTGCTGGAAAATGAACGGCAAACCAATATTGAACAAGTGAACGTCCATGTCAGCCTTAAGTGGTGCTGAGCTGGAATATCAATGAGTCACTAAAAATCAACAGAAAATTACAGCGTGGAATATGACTCACTCGCTGAGCCCATCAACATATGCTGGGGCTAAGTGGAAAGTTGGGAGAATGGCTTCTGGGGAAAGCAAATGTTCTAGAAGTAGCCGATTGGCCAAACCTGTGTTCCTTTCTCTGTTTTGCTGACCTGAAGCTACATGTCCTGGGAGTAAAATACGGTAAAACCCACCTGAACGGGGGCCGGGGACAGATCCTTCGCTGGGGAAGTCAATGGAATTAAGCTGCTTTGCACCACGGTGTCTTGCATAGCTCAGTGGTTTGAGCATTGGCCTGCTAAACCCAGGGTAGTGAGCTCAATCCTTGAGATGGCCATTTAGAGATCTGGGGCAAAAAATCTGTCAGGGGACAGTACTTGGTCCTGCTAGTGTAGGCAGGGGACTGGACACAAAGACCTTTCAAGGTCCTTCTGGTTCTGTGAGATAGGTATGTCTCCCTATATTTAATTCAAATGCCTGGCTAGAGTCCAGTGGCTTACCTGGTCTTTTGTTGGTTAATTTAAGTGGCACTGTAGGTCTTTGTTTCCTAGGTCAGCTCCAGCATTGCAGGGTCAGGGCTGCATGTTACATTCCCTGACTGGAAACCAGTTTAAAACTGGACTTTCATTAAAGTTTGTTATCCCGAATCAAATAAACAATTTTCCCAGGTCCCATTGCAGCTGAGTCGTTGCAGAGCACACCCAACATGGCTGCAGCCACCCCTTGTGCCCTTTGACCTATTCAGCCACGCTCCAATCCCTCAAGGGCCATCAAGAAAGTAAAAAAGAAAGTGTTATTTACTCCTTCTCACAACATGAGAACTAGGGGGTCACCAAATGAAATGAATAGGCAGCAGGTTTAAAACAAACAAAAGGAAGCATTTCTTCACACAACGCGCAGTCAACCAGTGGAACTCCTTGCCAGAGGATATTGTGAAGGCCAAAACTATAACAGGGTTCAAAAAATAGATAAGTTCATGGAGGGTAGATCCACTAATGACTGTTAGCCAAGATGGTTGCGGATGCAACCCCATGCTCTAAGTATCCCTAGGCTCTGACTGCCAGACGCTGGGAGTGGACAACAAGAGATAGATCATTCAGTGATTCCCCTGTTCTGTTCATTCCCTCTGGGGCACCTGGCGCTGGCCACTGTCGGTAGACAGGATACTGGGCCGGATGGACCCTTGGTCTGACCCAGTGTGGCCGTTCCTAGCACTGTAACCCTGAGGTGTGGTAGGTCAGAGATGAGGGTGCTTGTTTGCTATCCTGAAGACTGTGGGCTTGAGTCTTGCCAGAACTCCCATTGAACGGGTCCCTCCAGTTCGCCCAACTGCAAAATGGGGACCCGAGCCCTCAGGTTCGGACAGTCAACGCTGACGGGATGTGCTGCTACTTGCACTGCTCCCCGGCGTACTATTGGCTAGGAAAGTCATGAGTCTTACCCATGCTACCCTGCTGAGCTCTTAGCGGGGGTGGGGCGGGAGAGAGACTTGACTTTGATAAGTGCTGCACTACACCTTGCTATATTGGGGCGGGGGGATGCTGTGTATTTTCAATGAACATTTTCAAATGAGAGGTGAACTGTTCATGTCATTCAAAATTGTTTGCAGATTTTTTGGGGGTGAGGGGGGGTTAGAGGAGAGAAAAAACATTTGGTTTTCATCCTCCCCCCTTTCTTCCCATTTTTTCCCCACTTGAAAAGAAGGAGAGGAAAATAAGCAGAGAAGGGGGGTGGGCACAAAAAAGAGACACCAACATTTTATTACAAAAATTGCCATTTTTGATGGACACATTTTGATGCAAAAATCCTGATGGGCTTTATTATGAAACCCAGGCCCCATCTGCTCACCTCTGGTAGCTGGCAAAGATCCTATGGCGCGGTGAGGAAAGGGGGATCCCAGCCAATCAGACGGACTATCCATGTTTTGCTGGCAACCCCCAGCCTCCTATCCAAACAAGGCAAAGATTTCACTGGTCTCATTTTCTGGATATCACTATCAAGCAGCGTGCGGATGACCAGTAGTTCCCTGGTCTCTCTGATGGGATCTCCGAAGGTGGGGAGTCCAGCTCTCCAGGAGTGCTGGAGGTGCACTGGACTGAGCGATTGGATGCCAGGGAGCAGGAAGGAAGGAAAGAACTAAGCAGATCTGAGCCCCTTCCACCCCCAGGTCCCTCCGCCCCCACCCCCACCCCCAGGAAATGTCATTAAGGAAAGGGTCTTGGAGCTACTCCTTTCTACTGGACTTTCCCCTGCTGGAGGCCTATTGCAGAGGAAAGGTCCCAGCAAGGCTGCCCCCAAGTGGAAAGAAGAGGAGCGTGCATCCAGGGGCAGGGTGAGGGATGCCAAAATTCTGACCCCCTGTCCCTTGCTCCAACACTGGGTGGTTATTGTCCTTGGGATAAATATCAAAAAATGGTCATCCAATCATGGAACAGAAACAATGCCATCTGACTTAGGCGACCAATAACAGGATATAAGACTGAAAGGGACTCCTCTATCCCATCCCTGGCTTTTCAAGCCACCCTGAGGTTGTTTTCCCCTCCCCCTCCCACTGGAGTACAACACAAATGCTAAATAGCAAATGCAGAGTAAACAGTTTGCAGGAAAACCCCCATTCCACAGGCTGGGAATTAGGCGACAAAATGATTCAGAGGGTACTTATGAATAACAAGCAAATGCAGTCCAAGAGAAACAGGATCACTTAGCAGATGTGTATTGTTTGTACTGCAGTAGAGCTTCTGCTAATAAGACATCAATAACAATCAACTGTAAGTAATGATGATCAATAATGAACTAATAATAGCTCACAAGCTGCATTAAGGGGCTGTACAAGCACACGGGAAATCATGATCCAATAGCAACAATGGGGCCATAATTGATACATTTTGAAGCCAATAGTTTCACTGGCCCCAGTGTCTAATGCCTAATGAACTTTCAATCCTGGAGCACAAGTATCCAGATCACCAAAACTGCCACTGCCGCATCTCCTCTCTGCCTTGGTTTCTTGGCACATCCTCTCTTGAGCATGTGTGGCCCGGTGGTGGGTGTTCCCCCAGCAGACCATGTGTGGATTCGGGGAGCACAGAGGCTGAGCCCAGCCTCAGAAGTGGTCCCTGCAAGCCAGGATTCCAGCACATTTTAAACATGAGGTCTTTTAAAGAAAATATGTTGGGCATCACCCACGTGCCTTCAGTCTGGACAAATCGCTCCCACTGTGTCTCTTCAGAAATAACTACAATCCATGCCGGACCTCCTACTCCAATCCCCCCACTCCCCATGGCCAATGGCCTGTCCTAGAATGACACTCTCCTGATGTTCTGCCATTCAGGGGGTCATCCCTTCTGAGATGCAAACCTGGATCTGAGATACCTTGTGGGACTTAACACTGCCATGGCATTTTTGACAAGATTCAGCTCATCGGCCCGCTTGTCCCCGGCTGCCTTCTGGTATGACTAATTCCAGCTTGCCGACGTAAACTCTCCCTGAATTTTTGAACCGTGCGAGGGATATTTTGACCCCTTCCTGTCCTAAATTGTTGTGTGGACTTGCTATGAACTGTGAGACAGCTCCTCTGTTCTGCTCCACAAGTGTCTCCATTGCAGTGACGGGTGATGCGAACCCTAAAGGTAATTCTGTAAAGGCCTTATATCAATTAAAGATTGTTATTCTTAGCATGTATTATTTATGAACCGTGTGTGATGTGCTGTACCAGGCATTAATACAAAACAAACCCATTTGTCCAGGAGCTTTCAATCTAAGCGGGAAATTCACCCCTGTGCAGGGGACCAGGGAAACTACTTCATTCCAAATTAAGGTCTCTTTAGAAGGGCTAAGTTGTGCACAGGTCTTGAACCTTCTGCACAGAGTAGATTTCATCCTAGAGGACAAAAAGCACTGGACATTGGGAAGAGGCTGGTTTTTGCTCTTGTTCCCCTCTCCTTTAGTGTCACATTGGGTTACAATGTTCCCCTCATCAAGTGTCACATTGGGTTACAATGGGCACTTGATGAGGGTTAGGGTCTGAGAGCATCCAGGAAGAAATGCATCTTCAATAGGGATTTGTCAAAACGTGTCAAGTGAGTCACCCGACACCCTGAAATGAACCAATGTAAGTCCATGCTGGCATTGTTACATAGCAGAAGTGGTGTTACAGAGCAGAAGTGGTGTTACATAGCAGAAGACCTGGAGGTGACACTGTGGTTCACATTGGTGGAAGTGAAGAGAGACCCAGTGAGAAACAAGATCCAAGCTGCAAGATGAGAATGAGCTTTGCAGGGACTTGGACAGGAGGTTGAGAAGTTTAAATTTGCTGCAATGGTCAAGGTGGAGCCAGCGGAGGGATTTGAAGAGAGGAATTATGTGATCTCATCATTGGGTGAGGAAGACAATGCTAACCGCTTCTGGATGGACTGGAGGGGATCAGACAGGGTGTCAATAACACAGATTCATTAATTCAGATGTATTTACTGATTCTAGTCTTACCATATGCTTAACATGAGCTGGAGAATTTCACCTAGTGATTCCCACATCAAGCCATAACTTCTGAGTGAACTAGAGCAGATCTTTTAGAAAGTCATGCAATCTTGATTTAAAGACTCCAAGAGATGAAGATTCTACCATGACCCCAGGTAAATTGTTCCAATGATTAATTTGTCTAGCATGTTGGTAATCTGTCAGAATAACAAAAGAACGACCATACTGGGTTAGATCAAGGTCCATCTAGCCCAATATCCTGTATTCCAATAGTGGCCAATGCCAGGTGCCCCAGAGGGAATGAACAGAACAGGTAATCAAGTGATCCATCCCCTGTTGCCCATTCCCAGCTTCTGGCAAAGAGATACTAGGGACAGAATCTCTGCCCATCCTGGGTTAGAGACATTGATGGACCTGTCCTCCATGAACTTACCTAGTTCTTTATTTTGAACCCCGTTATGGTTCTGGTCTTCACAACATCCCTTGATAAAGAGTTCCACAGGTTGACTGCATTTGTGAAGATGGGTGGAAATAATAAACAAACGATAAGAGCGTTTCCCCCACTATTTCACTTTTACCTTCTGTGTAATTCATATTCCTCTTTCCTGCAATTCATGCACGTGCGCTGTCCATGGTCCTGAAATGCTGGCCAACCAGCCCTTACTCCAACAACTAGCAAATTGTTGTTGATTTCTGTTTGTTTTTTTGCAGGAGAGTTTCTTCAGGAAACAAATATGAGACATTCTTTGCTGTGGCAGCATCTTATGCAAGAAAGAGATATTTCATAGAATCATAGGGATGGTAGAGACCTCAGAAGGTCATCTAGTCCAACCCCCTGCTCAAAGCAGGACCAACCCCAGCTAAATCATCCCAGCCAGGGCTTTGTCAAGCCAGGCCTTAAAAACCTCTAGGGAAAGAAATTCTACCACCTCCCTAGGTAACCCATTCCAGTGTTTCACCACACTCCTAGGGAAAAATTTTGTCCTAATATCCAATCTAAACCTTCCAAGGTGCAACTTGAGACCATTACTCCTTGTTCTGTCATCTGGTACCACTGAGAACAGTCTAGATCCACCCTCTTTGGAACCCCCCTTCGGGTAGTTGAAAGCAACTATCAGATCTCCCTTCAGTCTTCTTTTCTGCAGACTAAGTATGCCCAGTTTCCTCAGCCTCTCCTCATAAGTCATGTTCCCCAACTCCCTAATCATTTTCATTTCCCTCCACTGAACTCTCTCCAATTTGTCCACATCCTTTTTGTAGTGGGGCCCCCCAAAACTGGACACAGTACTCCAGATGTGGCCTCACCAGTGCTGAATAGAGGGGAATAATCACTTCCCTCGATCTGCTGGCACTGCTCCTACTAATGCAGCGCAATATGCCATTAGCCTTCTTGGCAACAAGGGCACACTGTTGACTCATATCCAGCTTCTTGTCCACTGTAATCCCCAGGACTTTTTCTGCAGAGCTGCTGCTTATCCAGTCAGTCCCCAGCCTGTAGTGGTGCCTGGGATTCTTCCATGCTAAGTGCAGGACGCTGCACTTGTCCTTGTAGAGCCTCATAAAATTCCTTTTTGGCCCAATCCTCCAATTTGTCTAGGTCACTCTGGACCCTATCTCTACCCGCTATAATATTTACCTCTTCCCCAAGCTGCAAACTTGCTGAGGGTGTAGTCCATCCCATCATCCAGCTAATAAATGAAGATGTTGAATGAAACTGGCCCCAGGACCAACCCTTGGGGTACTCCGCTTGACACAAGCTGCCAACTAGATATAGAGCCATTGATTACTACCCATTAAGCCCGACAATCTAGCCAGCTTTCTATCCACCTTATAGTCCATACATTCAATCCATACTTGGATCGAGTGAGTCATCCCTTGTGGCATTAGCCCTTATTCAGCTACACTTGTAGGGTTCTGATACAACTCACACTGGGTGCGACCCTCCAGCTAACTGAAAATTCCAGTTAATGGGGGTCTTTGGCATTGCACCGAATGAAGATCCACTCCACTCATTACAATTTAGGGTCTCTACAGAACTGGCTCTCCCTGGACAAGAGGAATCCAGGAACGATGGCCTAGAGGTTACAGAACTACTGTAGGCTCCAGAAGACCCTAGCTTAATTCCTTGAGTTACCATAGACCTGGCCTACTCTCTTTGAGCTTCAGTTCTCTGTCCAAAAGGGGGATAATAGTACCACAGGACAGCCCTACCTCCCAGAGGTGCTGAGAAGATAAAGCCATTAAAGACTGGGAAGTGCCCAGGTGTTTGGGTGATGGGGACAAATTAGGTCCTGCAGCCATGGCCATCTGCATCTCTGGAGCAACCCAGCCGAGGGCCGGGTAATAAGGTGAGTTTTTAGAAGGACTCACACCAGGATCTCTGTGTCCATCATCAGGCAGATCTGGAGCTGAGCCGTGGAGGGCTGGGAGGTGGCTGCTGTTGATGATCTGTTCTGTTCCATCTCCCTCTGCTGCCGGGTGTTTCCGTCAGGAAAGGGTGTGCAGATGGCCGCTATGAGAGGTGCACAATACAGCTGTTGTGTCATCTGCCCAAGGATGTGAGTGTCACCCTCATCCCGAGACAGCCTCGCTCTACCATGGCTCTGACTCCTCGTCTGACGAGATCTTCACCAAGCCTTTCTCTTCAACTCCTTTAGCTTCTTCCTCCATGGCTTCCCCAAGTCCCACCTCTGCCCAGTCAGTGGGCCAACTTTCAGAAGAGCTCCTTTTCCAGAAGAGCTGGATTTTCACGCCCTCTGCCCCCACATCTGGGGCCAGATGGTCAAAAGGGCTCGGCACCCCCTGCACTCCCAATGGGCTGGGCTCTTTCGAAAATCTGGCCTCCCTCGTGGGTGCGGAACTCACTGGAAACGTCTGGTCTATTTATGCGTCACGGAGCTTGTGTTTTCTTTGCCCATTCAATGTCATTTTTCACCACTGAGTACCATCGCCACATTCCTGAATTAGCAAACAGATCCGTAATAATCAAGACTGAGTTCAAAATGGACAGTGTGCCTCCCTGCCCCTCCACAAACTCCTCCTCCTGTATGTGTTTGTACATAGAATTCCTTCCACCCCTCTTACAGAGAAATTGTGTTTCATATTTAAGGCCCTTCATGGCTTAATAGAGCTATACAGAATATACATAATATATAATCAATATAGATTTATGCGGACTAAAAATCGGCCTAAATTAAATGACAATACTTTCCATTCTGAATTCATTCAGATTGGACAAACAAAATACCGATATATGAATAAAAAAAAAAAAAACCTGGCAGGATTGATAAAGACGGCAGAATGATGACTTTAAAGTGGATTTTCCTACTTTAAATGCATAGGTTACATTTTCTTTATGCAGTCTTTAAATAATTCATTAGTCCCCAAGACAGTTTTATTAAGTCTGCGACGATTGCTATAGAATTCCAAGTAGCTATAACTTCTCTGAAGCTTATGGGACCAGACAGTTAGAATGCTAAAGCATACTTCAATTGAAACAGTCGTATATTTGCACGGTGAGATTGTATTTTGTCACCCTATTGCCTCTTTTTATGTTCTGAAATCAGAATGCATTTTGGTTATTGGCTCGCGAGCAATCTACCGATTGGATCGCATTTCTGGCAATCCGCGGAGATTCGGCAGCTCTTCATACCCCTCCCTTTCAAAGAAGCCGCGTGTGCACAGGGAGGTGGCCCCCGGGAATGAGAAGGGAAGTTTGGGGCTGTTACAATGCCAGGAGATTTTTGCATAGAGACCAATGGGAGGACTGGCCGGCCCAGGAGATTGATAACAGGGCCTGGAGCCTTCCATATGAAGGTTGCCAGTTGAAACGCTAAACTCTCTGGTGCTGTTGAGTGGCAGCATGGTCCACCATACAGGATACTGGACTGGGGCTCTGGAGCACAGATTCTATTCCCGGTCCTACCCCTCATCGTCTCTTTAACCTTGGCCAAGTCACTTCACTCCTGCTTCCCTTCAGGCCCTTGGACTGCCTTGTCCCTATAGGTCATGAGCTCCCTGGCACTCGGAGCGGTCCAGCTCCCAGCACAATGGGGTCCTGACCTTTGTTGGGGCCTCCGGGTATTACAGTACTAGAAAGGATTAACACATTAACACCACGCAACCGCGTCTCGTGACACCGGGGCCAGATCCAGCTCTCGTGTAGCTCTGTTGGCTTCAGTGGAGCTGTCCCAATTCACAAGAGCTGAGGAGTTGGTCCGTTATGTACTTATATGGCACCCAACAGCCCAATGTCTAAGCATAACCCACTGAGGACTGTGTTACAGGTCCCTTTTTAAGCCACTAGCCAGCATGTTTTAGCTTAAGCCGTAGCAGGTCATGGCCTTAGCCCTGGAGGTCACCGGTGAGTGTGTCAGTCAGCCCATGGGCATATCCTCCCTATGTTTGGATTCATTCTCCCAATGCCAGAGGGAGGCTTTACCGACCTCATTGTACAGACAGGGAGGTGAGGCACAGATTACTTGCCCAAGGCCACATCGGAAGTCTGTGGTAGAGCCAGCCACCAAACCTAGATCTCCTGAATCCTGCCCCAGCACCTTCACCACAGAGCAGCCTGCTTTGCTAAGCCAGCTGAATTAAGTTCATGATTTAGGCAAGCGAAGTCTGTCCGTTCATTATTAGATGTGGCCACCTGGACATACTGGGTCAGACCAATGGTCCATCTAGCCCAGTATCCTATCTTCCGACAGTGGCCAGTGCCAGGTGCCCCGGAGGGAAGGAACAGAGAACAGCGCATCATCAAACCTCTGCAAATACATCACATGCAAACCTGTCCCATCTCACATCAACCGACTTCCTTACTGGCAGTTTCAGCACAAAGGCAAAGGATTAAATGTGGCCCCTCACTCTGACCCTGAGAACATTGTCCCTGGAAGAGGTGTGAAGCAACACATAGAAGCTTCCCCCGCAATTGCACGGGTTAAGCCTCTTCATCGACAGAGGCCATCTGACTCCAGGATGGTCAATGCAACATGGTTCCACGGATGTTACCGTCACTTTGCATCTTTGAAATGGCCCACTGAGCCAGTGTGCCTGAATTGTATGAGGGGAACTGAAAAACACTATTTCTTTTGTTTATTATTTTTACAGTGCAAATACCCTAGAGAATCTGGCCTAGGTGACTAACTCAATTTTGAAGATAGGACTTTGGCTTGTAACACAATTAGATCCTTCTGAAAATCCGACCTTAACCTTCACGTTACTTTGGACACAGATAGAGGAAAAAGAGGAGGAAAAAAGGGCACAAGAAATATAAACAGAAATACAAGCACTTTGCTATGTGGGATATTCCTGTTGCTGCTGAATTCAAATTCATAGCCCTCAATTCTGATGCTAGTTGTTGGGCACAAAAGAATGTTCTAGACAACTCCCGTTCTGATCACAGTTTAACAGCTTAGCATGAGTCAAATTGTGCATGTGGAAAACAGAAGATAGAGTAACTACGAAGCTAGAAAGTATAGGGTGGGGTGAGCACACAACCCATCCTTACAGAAGAGGACAGTTACCAGGGAAACCAGCACATACGTATAAGAAAAAATAACAAAAAGTTGTAGTCTGGGGAAACTGTGAGCTGACTCTTCCTAGAAGCACGTGGGAAATGGTCCTGATGAACTCCGACTTGTATGTAACTGATCACTGCTTGCTAATGTTTTGCCTTACTAATAAAGATTTGTTAACCTGATTTGATGGGTGGTGAAATTCAATCCAACAAAACGGTGTGGATTACCCAGTGCGGAATTGAGCTAGGACATCACTTGCAAACAGCACCATGGAATCTACAGTGACCAGGGCGGTCATTCTTAGGTTTGTTTGTACCAGAGTGTCTTTAGCTGTACAGGAGAATTGCTCCTATATTGGTTCGGGACATCTTGTCACCACGGAAGAAACGCAATTACCAGGGCGCTGAGCCTTGAAATTTTTTAATAAATAATTATATTTAGAATTAATGAAATAATTAGTGATGCTCAGCAAACTCCCCATCATTCAATTTGCCATCTCGATGGCGCTCCAACTTCCCAGCTCATCAAAATTCAAAGATCCCTTTTAAAAAGCGATTTCTCAATCCATTTTTCTTCATATTGCAAATTTCCCTTTAGCAATAAAAATACAGCCTGATTGATGTGGTTTTCTCCACATCCCAAAGCTTCCTGGGATCCCAGAAATGTGTAATGAATGTATCAAACACATGACTCTCAACATTGATCCCATAAGCTGTAAAACACCGCTATCAAATACTATCCCTACTTCCGACTGGATTAAATTAGCAAAGTGCCGTAAACTGCCCAAGAAATAGAGTTAGTGGCATATTCAGCTCCCTTGCAGAGGTACACAAATTTCATTTCCCATTTAAACACATCAGAAATCTGTAATTCACATCCAACTTACACTTAACAGATCAACAAATAAATAAATAAATAAAGGCCACCGTCTCTGAGGCAAAACCCAGCGACAGAAGCTGCCAGCAAAGAATAACAGAACCTGTATTTACCCTTTGGGATATCAGTTCTCAGGTGGAACAGTCCATAAACTACTAAGGGCTTCTACGGTATCTTTCATGCAGGGATTGCAAAGCATTTTGCTGACACGTCAAGCCACCTGCTACCCTTGTAAAGGAAGTAGGTGGCCCAACAAAGCAAGCCTCTAAACCCAACTCGGTGGCATTCTTCTGTTTGTCTGTAATGTGATAACTGTCGAAAACCACATCCAATCAATTCCAAAATGTCTGGCATCAAGGGACAGAACCCTCTTGATTTTTTGGGGGGAGGAGGGGAATTCAGAAGAGCCTGAGTTCACTGGGAATCAAACAGCGCGCTGTGACCATGTGGAGTTTTGTAGCACCAGAGGGAACAGAATTCTGTGCTCCCCCCCCCCCCCCCTTCTATAGACCATCAGATGCATCCATTGAGCAGGCAAACCACCCCGCTAGGAACCGTGAGTTCGATGACCAGCTCTCTTGGGGGAAAGCCCATAGGAGGGAGCTGGGGGGAGGAAAAGGTGGTAAAGTTCATTGTACCGGGGAAGGGGAGGGTTTGCCTCTGCTTGAGGAATAGTGGGTTCAACCCCCAGCACCCACTGATTAGCGTGGCCCTGTGCAATGGCAGCAGAGCCTGGTGTCTTCAATCAATGGACCAACCACTAGGGGGCAGCACCATACACAGAAAGGTCCCCAATCCTGCTGGCGGAGGTGTAGCTTGCAAGATAACAGGCCCAGCTGGTAGGTTACACAGGGAGGGCAGGGAAGGGGATCTTTCCAGGACACAACATCTGCTCTCTGTTATTGAACCCTGAGTTTCCTTTCATTGGGGGCGGTGCAGGGATAGAGCTCAGTGGCTTGAGCATTGGCCTGCTAACCCCAGGGTTGTGAGTTCAATCGTTGAGGGGGGCCATTTAGGGATCTGGGGCAAAAAATCTGTCAAGGGACAGTACTTGGTCCTGCTAGTGTAGGCAGGGGACTGGACTCAATGACCTTTCAAGGTCCTTCCAGTTCTATGAGATGGGTATATCTCCATATATATAGATAGATAGATGGATATAGATATATATGGCTCATGACAAGACGTTGTATTAGAACGACAGCTAATTATGGTCACGGCGATAATTTGCGGCGGGTGTCATCCATGTTTGTACATTGTGGTGATGGCATAAGAACATTGTCTTGCCTAATTATACCAAGGAAATAATTACTCCTAAGGACTGTACAAAAATAATTAATATTATTACCCTCATACCTGTCATAATGCTTAAAACCCTTTTGCCAGTGGAATACACCTGCTATTGACCTTTATTCTTTTAGGGAGCTCACCTTGATGGAAACGGCCGGTGCTTAGAGAGAGAGAGGCTGGACTGCTGGTTTCAGAGATCTGGGTTCAAGAGCCAGTCACTTACGGTGGCATGTTTAAAAGGAGTTAGGACAGTCCCCTGTCAATGTCTCTGTGCCTCAGTTTCCCATCAGTATAATGAAACTCATACACTCTCCCTTTGTCTGGCTCATCATTTTAGGGTGGGATTTGCTAAAGCACTGAGCCTAAGAGAGTTAGGCACAAGGGTGTGGGAGACAGACACTTAGCTTTTGGGGCACTTTGGAAAATCCCACTCTGAGGTACATCTATACTACCTGCTAGTGTTCGATGTATCAGGGATCGTGGGGGACACCCCCATTTCGCAGAGAGGCTTCTCGGGGTTCTAGCAACCAGGCAACATCCTGGTGTGTGGCAGGGGGTGACAGGGTTACAGTGGCGGCAGCGGCATGGGGGTGCCCTCGGATGAGCAGCTGGGGGTGTTCTGTTTTCACTTTGGGAAATATGGTCACCCTAGGGAGAGCTAGATTTAGCCAATCAGGGAATGAAAGGAAATCAACACACACAATCGATTTGGACATTGGCAAAGCATTCGGTGTTGCACCTCACGAAATCCTACCTGATAGCTCGAATCCCATAGGCCTGGCTAGAAAGACTGTCCGGAGGGCCGGAACAAAGGGGAATGAGAGACGACGGTACAGCACACTTGGGGAGGGCGCGGGTTGGGCACTGCAGGGGTCGGTGGTAAGCCCAGTTTTATGTAACATCTTCATTAAACTATGAAAGGCAGCAGAGGGCATGTTCATGTCGTTTGCAGACGATGCAAACCTTGCAAATATCTGTGTGGGCAGAGACATAATACAAAGGGGAGTAGGGAGAACACGGGCGGGGGGAGGGGAGGGGTGCTCCTTGTGAATGGGGAGGGGGCAGAGGAGTTAGAGGAGCTACAGAGCCGGAGGGGAGGGGGGCTTCATAGTAGTTCCTAGAGCAGTTCCTATGGCAATTCCTCTGCAGCCCCATTCAGTGGCTGGAGCCATGTGTGCCAATGTCCCCCCCGCCCCCAGGTGCTGGTGCCCTGCCCATCCCCCACTCCCATGTCTGATGCACCCCAGGTTGGGTGTCTCGACTGGGACTCATGCTGCTTGAAGGCAGACCCGGGCCAGGGTGTCTAACTAGCTCGCCGCAGCGCCTGACGTTATGCATTGCGGCGGCCGTGCCAGCCCCTCCTCTGGGTCCAGCTCTCACCTCCATGGTATATGGGGGAGGGGCAGAAATATAGATCCACCCCCCAATATTTCCATTACGGGGCCACTACCCAGTCCCCTTCCCCATATCCCGCTGCCCCTGGGAGAACAAAGACATGGGCAGAAAACAATAAAGGACATTTAGGAAACGCAGCTAATATCAATTCAGGGTGAGGGGAGATAATCTGAGACAAACAACTAGTCCCCCCCCCCAAGTATGTACCCATGGGGAGCAGGTGGGTTTGTACTCAGGGCAGCTAGCCAGTGCCACCCCACCCCACTGCCAGGGCTATTGTGGCTAGTCTGCTAGTTTTAGTGAATCAGACACAGTACGGCTACCCGAGCTGGGAACCTGTAGCAGGGGAAGACAGTGATGTTCAAAGATTCAGGGAGGCAGCTGTGGTGAAGGCCCTACGGTGGCCACGGGGGAGAGCTGAGGTCTAGCCCTGGCTCTGCTACAGACACCAGCCTGAGGAGAATGACGTAGAAGTCGTCACAGGCGCAGTGGCATGGCAGTGTTTTGAGATGAAGAGTTAAGTCACTGGCCATGTCTCAAGAGCAATAGGCCGGAAGAAGGGGCTAGCCAGGAGTAGCGGTGAGTGGCAGACAGAGCAGAGGTAGGCGCCAGTGTAGACAGGCCCACACCTGTTTCCAATACCATCACAGGAAGTCTGATGAAAGCCCAGGTCCTCTTAGTTACTCCGGTGTAAATCAGGAGTAACTCTCCTGAAGCCAACATGAGGGAGAGGAGAACCAGGCTCCGGGGGTCTATCGTAACCTCCTGCACTATCTATCAATTGAGCCTACCGGCGTGTGACTTGTTTCATTGCGATGTGTTGTCAGAGTCATGAGGACTGACAAGCAGCTGGAGTTTGTATCTTGACAGCTTCTCAAGTGCCTGGGTCATAAAAAGAGGAGGAGGGGGGAGCGAGTGCTGTAATATTATGAGCATTACAAGGTGTGCTGGGGAATTTATACACCCAGCGAGTTCATCCACTGTGCAGCATAGTATGTCTGAGTCACAATGAAATTCAGAGAATCATAGACTATCAGGACTGGAAGGGACCTCGGGAGGTTCTAGTCCAACCCCCCTGCTCAAAGCAGGACCAACCCCAACTAAATCATCCCAATCAGGGCTTTGTCGAGCCTGACCTTAAAAACCTCTAAGGAAGGAGATTCCACCACCTCCCTAGTAACCCATTCCAGTGCTTCACCACCCTCCTAGTGAAAAAGTTTTTCCTAATATCCAACCTAAACCTCCCCCACTGCAACTTGAGACCATTGCTCCTTGTTCTGTCATCTGCCACCACTGAGAACAGTCTAGATCCATCCTCTTTGGAACCCCCCCTTCAGGTAGTTGAAGGCTGTTATCAAATCCCCCCCTCACTCTTCATTTCAGAGAGTATTAGAGAGATGTCTTTTGCTAGCACCTTCCACCCAAAGACCTCAAAGTGTTTTGCATATGTTCACTTATTAAACCTCATAATTCCCTTGGGAGATAGGTAGCATTGTCCCACTGGAACCTTTCCAATCATTGATTCAGAGATTCCAAGGCCTGAATGGACCATCGTGATCATCTAGTCTACACTAGGCTGTTAACATCTAGCTAACACCTCCCAAGTCTGAGACGAGACAAGACGTTGGAGCTGCTCACTCCAGGGATGGATGCCAAGGTGCTTCAAACAGCCATGCCCCCCTCTCTCGGAGAGCACCCAGTCTTGTTACTGCTACTGGAGCAGAACTGGTGGTAGTCGCCATGAAAATATTGGTCCAGTTTCTTAGTGTACGTAGGGCCTTTGATTGCGATGTGGGTTCCATGCTAGTTTAATGTTGACCTGCAAAGTGTAATCATGAAATAATCTGCTGCAGAATGTAATTACGGAGCCTAATATTTACCCAGTGAGACCTGCTGAGCCGTCGTGTGCACATGGCCAGGCAGCAGGCAGAGCATGCCGGCGGTGGATTCTATTTGTGCTCCGTCACTCAAACCACTGGCAAACTCTGGTGGTTGCTTCTGTCCAAACACCGATGACTCTGCTGAGCGGATTGCTTTGGGCAGCCTCTCTTTTGACCATTAGAGCCACATGATGGCTTCCTCCAGATTGAGAACTTGGGGAGCCTTCCACATCCAAGAACCATGCAGAACCCTCTCCATCTTGCAAGGCGTGTGAGCGCTTCCAGGTCAGCCTGGTTCTAATTTTGCTCCTGTTAACATGCCCAGAAGCTGGGAAATCTTTCCCTTTCAGCCCAGCCGCCCTCGGAAAGGTGTGAATTTTTTTCTGACTTTCAGAAGCGTCCTAGAAACTGAAGACATTACATCCTAGCTAAAGGATGGACAATTGAATCTCCCCTTACTCCACCCTCATTTTCATCTGTATTTAGATCAGTGGTTTTCAAACTTTTTTCTGGTGACCCAGTTGAAGAAAATCCTTGATGCCCATGACCAAAGGAGCTGGGGTTGAAGGGGTTGGTGTGTGTGTGTGTGGGGGGGCTCAGGGATGAGGAAGGGGGTCATGGTACAGGAGGGGGTCATGGCACTGGGCTCAGTGTACAAGCTCTGGGGTGGGGCCGGGGATGTGGGATTTGGGATGCAGGAGGGGGCTCTGGGTTTGAGAAGGGGCTCAGAGCTGGGGCAGGGCATTGGGGCATGAGGTTTGGGTGCAGACTTACCTCCAATGGCTCCTGGTCATTGGTGCAGAGGCAGGCTTCCCTCCTGTCTTGGCACCATGGACTGTGTGGCGCCTTGGAAGCGGCTTGCAGCAGGTCCGGCTCCTAGGCAGAGACACGCCAGTGGCTCTGCGTGGCTCTTGCCCAATAGCACTGCCCCCCCCCACCTCCCATTGGCCTGGAACTGGCCAATGGGAGTGCAGAGACAGTGCTTGGGACAAGGAACGCATGGAACCCCGTGGCCTGCTGCCTAGGAGCTGGACCTGCTGCTTCTGCGGCACAACACAACGTCAAAACAGGTAAGAACTAGCCTGCCCAAGTTGGGCAGCACCACTGATGGGATTTTTTAATGGTCCAGTCAGATGTGCTGATCAGAGCCCCCACGACCCAGTGACTTCCATTCCTCAACCCAGTACTGGGTCACGACCCACAGTTCGATAGCATGGCGCTTAAGAGGACTTTCCCCAAAATGGGTAAGTAGCATTATCCCCATTTTACAGATGGAGAAGCTCAGGAAGAAAGTGAAGGTCATCTAATGACTTGGTAGAATTGAGAATATATGCAAGCGACAAACAGACCTCACCCGTGGGTCCCGACTCCTGGAAAGTCAAGTTTGATTCCCTAAAGCTGTGTGATCAATATCAGCAGTAATCGCTACAAGAAGATGGCTCACCTCCACATGTAATGGTCACAGACCCTGGCTGGGATCAAACCTGGGAACCTCTGCTGCTTAACACATAAATTTTTACGGCATGAGGAAAGAGAGGGTTGCTTTTTGTTGCAGCTTCATCACTAAAGGGGGACAGAATGCCCCCCCCCCCCGAGTAGGAGTGGATTACACATAGAACGAAACACATGTACAAAGCTTTGTGTGATCAAGGCCAGAATCTGAAATAACCAGTGACCTTGCTCGGTATTTCAACACATGAGACAAACTGGAGGCTTTGGAACAGGGGGCTGGAAAGGTCCTATTTTGTTTAAGATTTCTGATTAATTTCACCCAGGATAAAATATCCAAATTAAAAACAACCCCTAGGTTAACGTTACAGCTTTGAAATCTCTAGTTTTCCTTTCGCAGTCACAGGCCGAGCTGGGATTCCTCCATCTTGGCCGACGTTGTTCAACCCTAGAGACTGTTTTCGTTCTTTCTTGTAGGGACCTTGGTCATGTCACTTTATTCCGTGCCTCGCTTTCCCCACCCGGCTGTGAAAAAGGACCTTCTTTGCAAAGTGGTTTGAGACCTAGGGATAAAAAAGCACTAGGTATCATAGATGATCAGGGTTGGAAGGGACCTCAGGAGATCATCTAGTCCAACCCCCTGCTCAAAGCAGGACCACTCGCCAATTAAATCCTCCAACAGATTTTTGCCCAATAATCTCTAAATGGCCCCCTCAAGGATTGAGCTCACGATCCTGGGTTTAGGGGGCCAAATCTAGCCCCCCGAGCTATCCCTGCACAGTGCTGGAACACAAAGCAGTTTCTGCTTTCATCCGCCCAGCCCTTCTGAACTACAATAGCTGCTTCGGAAACATCCAGCCTAGGGACAGGGCTGCGTCCTCTGTTCTCAGACGGCCTGTGCTTAAGCCTAGTGCGGTTCCATCAGCACGGCTGAGCCATCCTCAGCTGCCACTCCAGTCTCAGCCGGTTGCAGGCCTGGCTTTCCCCTGGGCAGATGAAGCTGTTTTCCTGCTTGGGCTCGCCAGCTCCTTACCAGGATCCTGCTGTGACTGAAAGGTCAGGTAGCCAAGGAAGGGCTGTGGGAGATGAGGTGGGGGGGAAGGGGAAAGAAAGAGAAGAAGGGATAGGTGGGGGAGGGGAAATAAGAGAGCAAAGGGGAAGGAAAGGGAGGCGGGGACATTGCAGAGACCAAAGGGGGGCGGGGACATTGCAGGGACCAACCAACCCCCTGCACCCCCAGATGAACTCAAATGGCCGGGCCCAAGGTTGTGTTTTGATCCAGCAGCACATCGTATGGGGGTTACACAGCCAGTGCAGAATTCCCGTCCTGGGGGGGAGGGGGTGTCTCTGGCAAGCTGGGTGGCTGTAGGTCAGCCACACTCCTTCTTGGTTCCTCAGGACAGGGAACATTTCATGGTGGACTGTCACTAGCAGCAGGAGTGGGTGGCTGGGTGCACTACACTCCAGTGATTCTGCACCAGCGGGATGGCCCTGGGGCTGCTCTAAGTTGTCCTGGGAACCAGACCCAGGCTGAGGGAGGCAGATGGAAAGGTGGCTTAAAGCCACCCAGAGTGGGGTGGTAATTGAGCAGGATCACTGTGTTATCCACTTACACCTCTCAGAAAATGCCAAGGGACCCCTTCATAACATCCACCAGGCCAGCTCAGAAAAGATGAGGTGAAGGGACCTTGGGCTAGTGTATCTCCCAACGGGGCCCGGTCCCTGAATGGTGCCTTTGAAGATTATCGGAATAGAAATGAATTGTAACATCCCCTGGAGAATGGCACCTCCATTAACCCCTTCACTGCTAGCCTCCCACCCCAGTGCTGTGGGGAGCAGTTTCCTGTTGCCACCACATGGCACAGAGCTGGGGATGCATTTGACTCCAAAACTGGCAATAATTCCAGTACCTGGTAATCTCTGCATGGCCAACTCTTATACCGAGCCCAGGTCTAGGCACCATGACCCAGATAGAATCATTATATATCAGATCATCTAGTCCAACCTGCTGCTCAAAGCAGGACCAATCCCCAATTAAATCATCCAACAGATTTTTGCCCCATATCCCTAGATAGCCCCCTCAAGGATTGAACTCACAACCCTGGGTTTAGCAGGCCAGTGCTCAAAATGCTGAACTCTTCCTCCCCCCCTTTACACATATACACCCAATACCTACTGATGTCAGTAGAAATGGAGAGCCGAAACTAAATGTATCTGATAGATAGTGACAGACTGGAGGGAGTGAAATGATCAGGCACATGGCTTGGTGCGGTCACTATAGCAAGCAGGGCTGAGGAAGGGTGAGTGATAGCTCAGTAGCCTCATAAACCCAGGGTTGTGAGTTCAATCCTTGAGTGGGCCACCTAGAGATGGGGGGAAAAAATCTGTCAGTGGATAGTACTTGGTCTTCCTAGTAAAGGCAGGGGACCAGACTCAAGGTCCTTCTAGTTTCATGAGAGAGGTATATCTCCATCTATCAAGGAACCACAAAGTGAGGGGGACGTCCTAACAGCCTCCATGTATTTGAAGGCGAAGCACCAAGGATGGATTCTCTCTAAGAACCACACGTCGTTATTCCACTGAGCTCCTGCTTTGAATTGATCCTCTGCAGTGGTTTTGCCTGACCTTCCATTAAAGGTCAGGGGCAGAGAGGCATATGTCAGCTATCCCACCACTGTGCTAAATGTCTGTTCTCTTGCATGTAGGGCTATGAGAGATGTTAGTGTTGTTGTTGTTTGTTTGTTTGTTGTTGGTTTGTGTGTTGGTTTGTTGACTCCAGCCTGCATGGACACACAATGTGGGTCTCTTTCCATCAGCTCTGTCAGCTAGAAAAACATCCCTCCTGGGGCACATGTCAACAAAAAGTGACCAGGGTGGTGAAATCTTTGTTCAAACATGTCTCAGCCCTTATCCTGTGAGTGCTGTTGGTGAAATAGCCTTAAAGAGCCAGTGCCACACTCCAGCAACTAAGGACAAGTAATACGTGCTTAACGGCAACCAGGACTAACCCTTATGGGAAAATCCCACAGACGTTAAGCCCTGTACAATATCGGGATGAAACCATTGTTACCCAGCTCTACTTTGGGACAGTGTGCACCCGCAATAAGGCACCCCTGCTAACAGCTGCAATCACTAGGAGCTGTGTTAATTGATGGGCTCTGAAGACCCTCTTGGTGAGGGGCTAGCAGAGAGGCATGGCAAATGGCCAGCAGAGCAGCTGGTGGAGAGGGCCACAGCCAGCGGAGCCCCTGAGAGAGGCGTGGCAAGCAGCTGGCAGGGTGGCAAGTGAGTTGCTCAACCAGTGGAGTTTGTACGATGCCCCCTTACCCCTCCCCGCCCCCGCCCCTTCCATCCGGGGGGGAGGTGAACTCTGCGGATGAACCCCTGAACTCTGGGACTGCCCTGGCCAAAGACAGCAACTGTGAGCGGGGTGCAGAGAAGGGACGGGCCCGTTAAAGGGATTTTTGGGTTGCTGGATTTAAGAACCAGAGGGGAAAAGGACACTGCCCAGATTACTTGGGGGTGGGTCTTTTGCTCCTGGTTTATGTTTCTAAACCTAGTTGTGGTGTGTCCCCCAATGAATGCTGAGTTCCTCAACCCCTTTTATGAAAAGGTTTTGCTACCCTCAGACTCTGTGCGTGCGAGAGGGGAAGTATGGCCTCTTCCACGAGGCTGGGGGGTGGTGTGTGACTGTCCCGAGTCACTGCGTGGGGGCTCGAGCCGATTTTGTGTTGTACCAATGAACAAGAACCCCTAGATCAGGGGTCTCAAACATGCGGCCCGGGGGCCACATGCGGCCCGCAAAGCCCTTCCCTGCGGCCCGCCAAGCTTCCTGGCGCCCCCCCCCCCCGGTCCCCCCATAGCAGTTTGCAGGACGGAGGGGCCAGAAGTGGAGGCTTCTCTGCTGCCTGGCTGGGCCGCGCGTGTTTCTAGCTCTGGACTTCCTAGATTGCTCTTGCTTTGTTTGCCAAACAGCTGTTGGTGGTGCCTAGCGCTTTCCAGGAGGGAATGGGGAGCTGCGTGCTCAGAAGAGGAGGTGGGGCAGGGGTGGGACCTCTTGGAAGGGGTGGAGTGGGGGCGGAGCCGGGGCAGCGAGGGCAGGGTGTGTGTCAGTGGTGCGGCCCTCGGGCCAGTGCACTAGTCCTCATGGAAGGGGTGGAGTGGGGGCACAGCCGGGGCAGCGAGTGTGTGTGTGTGTGTGTGTGTGTCAGTGGTGCGGCCCTCGAGCCAGTGCACTAGTCCTCATGCGGCCCTCGTGGTCATTTGAGTTTGAGACCCCTGCCCTAGATCCTGAACCCGGCCCTTGTTGCTGCTGGCTCTGCCTGGCAGAAGGGTTACACCAGGATTGGTGCCCCTCCCCCGGGGTGTTGCACGGGGGTATAAAAAACCCTTTCCCCCCATCTTTGGTCCCGCACTCGGTGCAAGCCAGGAGGGCCCGGTGTTCTCACCATAGCAAGGGGAGAATTGTGGTGCTCCGTGTTAGGTAGCAGCCTGCTGTGTCTCTCTGTATTACATTGCAACCTTCAGGCAGGAGTAATTATGTTTGTCTCTAACTTCTCTGCGTGTAGGCTGTGAACATAACAGGGGACAGCGTGGGGTAGTTAGCACAGGAGAAGTGCTTTGAGAGCCTTAGCTATTAAGTTACGTAAGGCTCCGTTTCTCTCTCACAGTTGGCTTTTCCTGTCTCTCCTTTGCTGTCACCGCTGATCACCGAGCGGGCTGGCTGGGAACGGGAGTCCTCTTCCTATAATCAAATGCCTCCTACTCTCGCTTGACTCATTCACAAAGGCAGCTCATCATCCGCGACATCACACCATCTCCAGGGTGATGGATTCTGATGTCACAAGCGATTGATGGCGGTGAGTCAGGCAGGAAGGGAAGGTCATTTGGCAGGCTTCTATTCACACCTAGTGCAGGGACAGCGAGGGCAAAGGAAGGGCTGGGAACTACCCGGACACTTGATGGTGTTCGTGAGGGCTGCAAAGCTTTGGGCTGAACATTACAAACTTTTGAGGAATAGGAGCATGCCAGGGATTCAAGAATTTGCTGCAAATTCCAAAATAATTTCCATGTAAGATTGTGAACAAAGCGATTTCACTGGAAAAATTCCAAAGGAAATTTTGATTTTTTGTAATGGAAAATTTCAAAAACGATTCCTTGCCGTGCCACAGACTCTGTGTGGGACTTGGGCAAATCACTTAAGCCCAGATTTTTAATGGCATTTAGGCATTACTGCACTCAACAGTGCAACGCCTGACTGAGTCAGGAGTCATTTCAGTTGGCTCCTAAGTCCCTTTGGAAAGGAGACATAGGCTCCTAAAGCACTTAGGCATTGCAATGCTGAGTGCAGCAAGTATGTTTCAATGTCCTCTCACTTAAATGGGGATAATTCTTGCTTATTTATATTGCGAGCTTTTTGACTGGGAGATTGGCTCTTCCTCTATGGATTGTGATGGAGTCAGACCAGAAGGCTATAAGTGGGTGGTGGAAAGCAGATATATCAGCCTCAGGTCCCTGTTCCCTGGGTAGCCAAACAAAGGCTACCCCAGGCCAATCAAGGCACCTGACGCCAATTAACAAGTTAAGGTCGTAAGGCTAATGTCAGCACTTGATCCCAATTAACTGGCCAAGGGTCAGTTAAGGCCGCTAGGCTAATGGAGACAGGTGGAGCCAATCAAGGTCTCACTCAGACTGTTTAAAAGGTCTCCTTTCCAGTCCCCTGGGGGAGCCCAGGTGAAAGGAGCTGGCGGAGAGGAAGCATTGCTGTATCCTGACGTAAGGGTGATGCTAGGAAGACGGGACCACGGGGAAGTGGCCCAGGGAAGCAAAGCAGTGTCAGCGGTGAAGGGAAAGCCGCCAACAGCTGCTGCTATTGGGGTCCCTGGGCTGGAAACCGGAGTAGAGGGCTGGCCCTGGGTCCCCCGCCTCCCTACTCTACAGAGATCCCCTTGAGAGGGGGGAAGCAGGACTCGGTCCACTCAGGAGGCCAAACTACACCCACTGAGCTCTACGGAGCATCAGGGATGGGGGGGGGGTATTCCCCCTCCCATAGTGGCCGGTGAGGAAAGGAACTCAATAGGCTGTGACTCTTGCCACTCCATTGAGAAAGGGAGGTCACAAAGGGGCCTTATTGAGTTTCTGAGGCCACCGAATCGGCCTAGAAGTGCAGGACACCCCTCTCCCCCAATACAGACTCCGAATTTTGTCCCAGGATGTGCAGCTCTTAGCACCCATGGGGCTGCCGATGTTGCTGGCGACCTCTGGAGAGTTTTGCAATCATAAAATAACCGTCATCAGTTCCAGTTTGAGGGGCTCTTCAGCGGTGCACCCGGGAGGAGGCGGAAAGGTCACTGGAGCCCTGTTGAGACCCTTTCATATTAGCTTCCCCTCACAACGGGTGCCCTTTCCCTATTGAGCGGCGTGGCAAAGGGCTATGGCCTGCCATGACTGGTGGGAGAGATTAGAGTTACCTCCGACGGAAAAAGAAAAGACCGTATCAAAAGAAGCCGGCCCCGGAAATTCAATATCCCGTCCGCTCTGTAAATGACATGACATGTCATCTTCAGCCAAGGAACCAGCAATCTTTTGTATCCTAGGGGGCTCAGAGGAATCAGAAAAGCCATCCCAGGGCCTGTTTTCCCATCTCGCGTTGTCTCTTTGCGCGTGAAAGTTCATATTTCTGCTCGTTAAAATCTAAAACTCAGGAAACCTCTCTTAGCAGCGATCTCTGTGTGCCTCTCTGGTCTGCATAACCTGCTGCTGCTTTGCTGTTGGCTTCTATCTATTGTTGTTTGTTGGTTTAAGGCTTTAAGTGGTCACTTCATCATGCCGGGAGTCTCCTGCCAATACACCAGAGACTGCTTTGCTAGTTTGGGTGCTTGTCCCTGGTTCCCCGTCACGTGGCCCGAAACCACCATGGGACTTGCCCCTGAGAGATGTGATTGAGGCAAATTGATTAGGAAGATGCAAGAAAGGATTAGAGATTTAGGAGAGTACACCTGACCCTGGAGTGACACTAGTTGGGAGAAAAATTACTAGGATTCTCAGCACTTCGGCTTCATCAATTGGGATCAAGAAGAAATTTCACCCTGTGGCTAAGAAAATGCACACACAAGGTGTACTATAAGCTATAGTTTACATCTGCATTAGAAGCATCCAACATTGGCCATTGTCAGAAGCAGGATATTAGACTAGTGGTTCCATTTCGGGGCTCCCATGGGTCCCAACTTGTTGGACAGCGGCCACATCCTCCGAAGAAGCTCTGAGCCCTTGAAAGAAAACTCATATAAATAAGCAAACAGCTTTCCTTGGTAAATTGCTGCAAATCCGCACAGACGGCTACTCGCTACTCCCTCCTCTTGTTAGGTGATTATATTCGGCTTGTTCTTACAAGACTAGCTCTAAAACGACAGAGATGGTAATCTAGAGATTATTCCCTTTGAAGCACGCCTGATTTTTTCAGGTATTGATTTTTAAGAGTGGATTAGACAAAACGTAGAAAATGGGAGTGATACTGCAATTACTGAACATGCTGAGCAGAAGTAAACAGCCGCTGGAATTCTGCCTTCCACTCTGAATATACACTAGGAACAGCAATGAGCAAGCTAGAAAATGAACAGACTCCATTCCAATGTAGATTGTGTCCAATCCAATCTCTGAGCCCAGGGGCCCATGTAGTTTGAGGAAACTTCTCATTGTTTTGTATAGCTCATCCATCCAATCCACTGCTGCGTATCAGCTAACGTGGAGTGCGGGAGTTCTCTAGCACAAGGACTGTCTTCTTTGTTCTTTGTGGGGACAGGGCCTAGTAGAATGGGGCCTTCATTTGAGTTGCTAGGCATAATAAATAACACATTTCTGACCCAGATCCAAATGGCATAGCTGGTCTCTGTTCACATAACTTCCTGATCCAAACCGCGTGATCTGAGCATCCCAGGACGTCGGAAAAGTTTTTATCCTAAGCTGAACATGGCCAAACCTGTCTCTAATAAATACCCAAGAGTTTCACTGCTTGGGTTGTGGTTACCGCAGCTCCCAGAAGTTGAGATGCTTCTGTGAACATCATCTGAACTCTCCAGAAGCCTACAGTCTGCAAAATGGGAATTTTCAAAGAATAAACTTTCTTGTGAGATCCTTGGCATGTCCTTCTTCTAGTGGTGCTGGAAGTAGCATGAGAACAAGCTTACTCACGCTGTTCTGGCCACTCTAGCTGAGACCCGGAGGTGCAAACACAGCGAGAGTGGAAATTAGAGTATGTTTAGGGAGTGGAATTGGGATGAAGGTTATTTCAGTTTGACTAATTTGCTGACTGCTGGGGCTGTTCTCATAGAATTGTGTGTCTCCAAGGTGGAGGATTCAGTTTTCCCCTCTACTTCCATTCAGAATTAAATTTGTTTCGAATGAAGGGGAAGCAGTAAAGAACCAAAGTAAAGTCTCCATGAGAGGGAGCACAGCGTGTGCCTCTCCTCTCTACGTGTCGACTTCTGACTTGCACACAAAGCAGCAGTAAAATCACAACAGAGCAAATGTGCCACGGACCCCCCAGGGAACAAAGCATGCTAAGTTGTCAGCTCGTTCTGATTCTATGGCTGTGGACCTTGGAGCCCGATCTTTGCCCAGCCTCTTTCTTGGCTAACCCAGAGCCTTAATTCAGTGCTCATCTCCCCTGTTCTAGCACCATGTGCAATATGCTGGCTGCACTCCACCGAGTATGTGCCGCGATGCCCCTCTCCTACAGGGAATGTGGGCTGTTAGGGGGTAGAGAACGGCGTGAGGAACCTCCTACAGGTGTTTGGTGGGTGGAGAAATCACTAGTTCCAAGGGAATCCTGAGCCTACTTCAAGTGGGGTGCAGGCGACGTCGCCTTTTAGTTTATTTAAAGTGAATGTAGTAATGGGGTGTTACACCACCGTGGGTTTGGCTCTGGCAGCTCTGAATTTTAATTTAATTTGAAATGAAGCTTCTTAAACATTTTAAAAACCTTATTTACTTTACAGACAACACTAGTTTAGTTCTATATTATAGACGTATAGAAAGAGACCTTCTAAAAACATTACAATGTAGCACTGGCACGTGAAATCTTAAATGAGAGTGAATAAATGGAGACTCGGCCCACCACTTCTGATAGGTTGCCTAACCCTGGTCTAGATAATATTTAGACCTGCCACCAGTGCCGGGGACAGGACTAGATGATCTGGTGAGGTCCCTTCCAGACGTTGCGTTTCTATGATTGTATGCACTGGGGGCTGGCAGAGAGTTGGTCTGCCACTGGGCAGATATGAGCTAGGGGTGCGTGCCCTCTCATTAAGGCCTCTTTCTGCTGCTTCCCTAGTTTGTCAGAACTTCAGACCCAATCCCCTTCTTTCAAAGTTGTTCTCAAACTCCCCAAACTCTCCTGCTCCCAGCAGTATACCCGTTTCTCTCTCTTTCTCTCACACACACGCTTGGAAGTGGTGACAGCACTCACTGATGGGCTAAACATGCAGAGAGAGTCTTTCCCGGAGCTGTCATCACTCAAGGCTGTTTTTCTCCCTTGTTTTTCTAAGCCAACGCAGGCGCCACGTAAGCATCCCCGGGAGTGTTTGGAATCTCTCCGAGCCATCGCTCCCGGTCCGGGAGAAAGATGAGGCACTCCCCTTTGGTCTGTATTGGCATTTCGTTTTCTCCACAGCCTGAGAGCGTGAACCGGTTGCCAACAGACACAAAGGAGAGAACTGAGCCCGCATTTCAGTAGCCGGTGCTGTCCCCAGGCGTTTAGGGGCATGATGACTTCAAACCGCATTAAGCGATTTCCTTCCTCTGCTGTCCCTGTCCCCAAAGTCAGGGAGTGTCTACACAGAGCCTCAGGACAGCTGAACCGAATTAATGGCAGGTGTGAATGGAAAGCACGGTAATTTAACGGCATTAGCCCTCTCTCATTCAGGAGTAAAGTGGCCTTGGTTTGCTTTAGCTTAATTCCTGTTGGACATGCCCCTCCCCCCCCCCCTCATATGGACACACTCTGAGAGGCAGTTGATGGAAGCTTATTGGCCTTCAAGGGAGAAGAGCATTTGAGACACATGTTGACCTTGGAATTTAATTCCCTCTCTCTCCTTCTGGGCAAGGCTAAACTGCCCCCAGCTTCAGTCACTCCAGATGCGAAAAGGATCTGTCTGTCTGTCTGTCTGTTTCTCTCTCTCTTTCTCTGTCTGTCTGTCTGTCTCTCTCTCTGCCTGTCTGTCTGTCTCTCACTCTCTCTCTTTCTCTCTCTCTCTCTTTCTGTCTCTCCAACTCTCTCTCTTTCTGTCTCTCCGACTCTCTGTCTGTCTGTCTGTCTGTCTCTCTCTTTCTCTTTCTGTCTGTCTCTCCGACTCTCTGTCTGTCTGTCTGTCTGTCTGTCTGTCTGTCTCTCTCTGTCTGTCTCTCTGACTCTCTCTCTGTCTATCTGTCTCCCTCTCTCTCTCTTTCTCTTTCTGTCTGTCTCTCCGACTCTCTCTCTCTCCCCCAATGTGTTTGGAACCAACTTTCACACCTACAAGAGTTTGATAATTTACACCTGCCTCTGACGGCGCATCTGGCTCCTCCAGGAGAAATAACTCGCAGCTGATGAGCTGACATTTGAGAGAAAATAACAATCTCTTTGTGCCTCCAATATGATGCTTCTGTTCCGTTCAAGTGCTGCCGGTGGGTAGATTCATTCAAGCGAGTGTCCCAGCAAGGGTCAGGCTGTGTCCCTGGAGCCCCCAGCCACACCGAGGAGCATGTGAAAAAATCTTCTGTTTCTCCAGGAGTTGCAAAAATGTCCAGGAGAATTACAGGTGCACAGTAACTGTTTTGCACCTGAGGGAATGAATCATGGTGCAGGAGTTAGAGCTGAAAAAGACCTGCTAGCCTTAGCTTAAACATTAGTTGGGGCGCAAAGGCCCAGCTAATGGGTTCTTTGTCTTGTGGCTACCGAAGTTTGTTAACAGATGAGGTTGGTGAATCACAGGAATAGAGACATAAAAGCTTTATTTATCATCCACATAAAGCACAGCATTAATGCCACCGAACAAGAGCCATACAACAGAAAAGCTCCTTGTGCTGTCAGACTGATGAACTGCTGGAGACCAAGGAACTACAGTCAGAAGAAGATAGTCAGTGGAAAACGGCATGAATGGGAAGTCCCGGTCCAGTTCACACCAACCTCTCACTCTGCCTGCTAAAAGTTGGACACAACACTTCTTTATACAGCTTTTCCCTCTGACACCCCCAAAGGTCCAGGACCGTATTCAATGATATTCCACCAGTGGTGTTCCAGGAAACCTTGTTTGGTATCCCAGCCCCCCCATAGTTCTCCTTCTGAGGTTGGCCTAAGTCATCTGTGTCCACCCCCTTTCAATATGTTCCATACATCCATGTGGTTAGCTCCATGGGCACCTGTTCTCAGAATCCCCCCCAAATGTACTGGTTTAACTGGTTTTTACTTCTTCACGGTTGCCTTTCTCTGTCACAGGACACATATTTCAAAATAACACTAGGTCACTGGCTAACGCTAGCCCACTATCAGGACCACTGATGGGATGACCAGACATCCCAGTCCCAATATTAGGGGCTTTGTCTTATATCTCTCTCTGGCCATCACCCCCCAGCCGGGGTATGGGCCACCAACTGGTGGTGGTGTTTCAGTAGCAATTGGTTCCCTTACAGGGTGGAGTTGCTAGCCCCACACCCATGTTAAGCCTACAGCACCTGGTATTCCCAGGAGGTCTCCCATCCAAGTACTAGCCAGGCCCAACCCTGCTTAGCTTCCCAGATCAGACAGGATCGGGCGTGCTCAGGGTGGTTTAGCCGTAGTTTGTCTTATATAGGTCCCTATTAACCCCACCACCACCAACCCGTGTCCCGATTTTTCACACTTGCCCTACCTAGTGGCCAGAGGAGGAGTGGTAAGAGCCAGAGTCCAAGCCAGGGGTCAGAGCCAGAATCACAGTCCAGGAATCAGAACCAAAACCAGGGATCATTCAAGAATCGGGTCCAGTGCAGAAGCCAGCCAGGAAATGTCTCAATTGCTCAGAGAGCTTCCTATGCCTCCTTGTGGCTTAAACAGTATGGTCTGGCCAATCGGTGGGGCTGATCATCTTCCCCAGTCAGGACCCTCGTGGGCGGTGCCTGTGGGAGGGGCCAGAGTTCTGCTAGCCCCCGTCAAGGTTTGCCTCCCCACTCTGAACTCTAGGGTAAAGATATGGGGACCCTACATGAAAGAAGAAATAACCCCCCCAAGCTTATTTTACCAGCTTAGGTTAAAACTTTTCCCCAGAACCCAAACTTCTCCAGTTTGGACTTGGAATAACGCTGCGCCACCAATTTAAGCCCCCAAAACCATGGGTTAGGGTAAACTGGAACCCTCTTCTAACACCTCTCAAATCTCCTCCCTTCACCTGGGAGAGGTTTGAGAAACAAAGACCAAAATGCTCACTTGTTGTGAGACATGCCCGATCCAAACCAGGATCTACCCAATAGAAACAACCAGGTAGAGTCTTAAAAGGAAGATTTTAATAAAAGAAAAAGAGAAAAGCATAAACTCCTTGTACAGAAATCAATAGAAAAGACAACCCCCTGGCATCACACAGCATAACTGATCCCTCCCTGGGAATTCTTCCTCTGCCAAAGCTTAACAGCAAAGAAACACCATGGATCAATTATCAAGTGATACAGTTCAAGCATACAATTCCCTTACTACTGGACTTGACCTTGTTAGAAGATTATAGATAAGTAGAGTAGAGACATAGGTGTGGTTCATCTCAAAGCCGAGCGAACAGCAGCACCAGAGCCCGAGTGAGCGGAGGAGAAACTGAAACTAACACACTCTCTTTGTTCCTGAGGTTGATTACGTCATCTCCCTCTCAGGTTACTTTCAGATTAACCCTTGTCATAAGTGTGAACTGCTTGAGAGATGTGGTTTACCTGTATGGGGTTAACTGAACCTGAGAGGGGCTGACGTAAGAGCTCCCGTCACTCGGGACAGAGGGGGAGTTTTTAGTTTCGGTTCTGTCCGGACTTTGGGCTGACTCAACCTTTTCTTCCAGCTATGGACCCCATCTCATTCTTTCCCTGTATATCTTCATAAGTAGCTACAGTAAGTAGAATTGTACCTGCATAGACTTGCATTCGATCTCTGGTGTCTCTATCTGTGTGGTTAGCAGAGCGGGAGAGGAAAAAAGTTGGTTTATGCAAGAAGATTGAGGTTAGAAAGCTCTATACCTCTAAAGTGTATTAATTGTATGCTTGTTCTTTTCTTTATTAAACTTTTTATACCTATAAGAATTGTCGGGTAATTCTAGTAAAGTGATCTAAGTGTTGGATCTGGCAGGCTCACAGGGAGGAGTCTGGTGCTGCTGTGTGTACCTTGCCTTAGGCTATCAGGGAGAGTGAAACAGCGTTAAGTGACCTGATTTCTCAGGGAGACAAAAAGGGGGTTTGGGGGAGTCCGTGTGCCCCCCTCCAAGTCTTGGAGACTCACATGGATGGTGGCATCAATACCCCAGTTGCCCAACTGGTAGAGTGTGGGTTTTGGGGGGTGTAAGACTTAACTTAGGCTGGGGGAGCAGTTTATAGTTAAGGGCCATAGGAGAGACCCCTCACTAGAACCCCAGTGTTGGAGAGAGGGGAGGTTCTGCTCTTCACAACCCTTTACAGGTAAAACAGAAATTCTAAGCTACTTTATACTTATGACATCCCCTCAGCTCCAGTAGCTCTAGCCAGCCAGCCCGTGCAGGCTGCCTGGGAGCTAATGAGCCGGATCTTGAGGTCTGTCGGCTCTTACATCCCTGTACTAGTGATGCTCATTCATGAACCTGTATAGGCCTGGCTAGATATCACCTTCTTCCTAGGCCTGTCAGATTATACGGCAGGCCTAGCCGTCAGGAGTTTCCTCTCCTTGCAGCTCAGCGATCTTCAGTTTTACTCTTATCTCTTGAACACAAGTTCTAACCTGTATTCACCTAAACACTTTCTATAGAATAAACCGGGTCAGGAGTCAGAGTCCAACAGAGTTCATCGGTCGATCTTTGTGCCCTTCTCCGTAGTCTCTGATGTTTTATCCAGTCTAGTTTCTAAACATCTCAAGGGGTTTCCTCCCCTTCCCTATGCCACAGCCAGAGAGATTCTCCATCCACATATGGAGTGATGCAGAGCATCCTTTCTAGACACCTGCCTGGTGTGTCCTGCCCTCATGCTCAGGGTCTAACCGATTACCAGACTGGGGGGTCAGGAAGGAATTTCTGCCCAGGTCTGATTGGCAGGGATCTTGGGGAAGAGGCAAGGTTGCCTTCCTCTGCAGCATGGGACATAGTTCCCCTGCTGGGATCATCCAGGTGTCTGAATTCCCTGCTCCCTTCTGGCTTCAAACTCTATGAATCAGGTACTGAATCAGGAACACTGCCAGGAGCACCCCAGTGCAGACCTAGTGCTGGGCTGGGTTACCGGACGGGGGGGGGGGGTGGAGGGGGGAATGGCTGGCGGCTGTGGGTCTCACACACAGGGACAGGCAAGCAGCCACCCTGCCAAGTCTATAATAAAAGGACCCCTACAAAACATGCCTCCATTCACTGCTCAACATGTCAATAGAAAGTCTTTCTCTTTGGGTCGCCAGTGCAAGCTGGCTCCACGGGGCTCATCGAATGTGAGGGAAGCAGAATCAGAGAGGAAGAATGGTCCCATGGTGCCTGCTATGTAGGAGACCCGACTTGATGCTCTGCTCTGCCGCAACACTTTCATGTGCCCTTTGGGGTCAGACTTTTAAAGGTATTTTGGGGCTTAGCTGCCCCCAATTTCAATGGGAGTTAGACATCCTAATGTCTTTTCAAATCTGGGCCTTACCCATTCTCTGCCTCGCTTTCCCATCTGTAAAATGGGGCTAACGGCATTGCCCTTCTTGACATGGGTGTCGGCAGGATAATATCTTAGAGACTGAAGTGCTCAGAGTCAACAGCGATGAAGTAGATAAGCTAAATAGATAATATGCTGCTTCCCCTTTAATACAGCCACCGTCCCCAGTGGCTAGTCCAATCATATGCTGAGCTTTACGAACAGGAGCTAATTCATAATTCATACTACCACTCCCTGCCAGGAAGGGGTCATTTCCCTCCTTTATGAAGTAGCCACTTCCCACATTCTTCCCCAGGAACCTGCTTCTAGGCTGTGCCTCTCAGTAATTCAAAATGCCTCGGTTTCCCTTCCTCTCCCTCCAGCCCCAATGGGCCTTGGGATAATTTAGTCCAGCACTGGTTGCTGTTTGCACGCCTTTTGAAAACACAGCGAGGGTGAACCCGAGGTGCGCTGCAAACCCTGCTGTGAGGGAGGTTAGAAATCGGCTTTCCCTGGCTGGTTGTGAGGAACACCGCTTCACTCCAGCCTGCTTTCCGCACTAGTGCTGTTCTGAGGCACCGGGGCTATCAGGCTGGATTGTATGTGGGAATCTTCAGCTCCCATGGCACAGACCATTGCCACTTGACCCAGGCTATGTCCACACTTAACGCACTGTGGAAGTTGCACTGCTGCAGACACTCTCTCTGGCAGCGGTCCCCAAATTGTAGGGCGCACCCACTAGGGGGCACAGAGGAACATTCAAGGGTGCGTGAGGCAGGGCCTGGACCAGCCCCCATGGGGGTGTGAGGAAGGAGCGCCACCCAGCCCCACTCTCCCCTGCCCAGCTCCACCCCAGTCCAGCTCTGCTCCGCCCCCCAACCCAGCTCCACCCCTGTTCCACCCCCTGCTCTGCCTCCAGCCCAGCTCTGCCCTCATTCTCTCTCTGCTCCCACCCCAGCTCCACCTCTAGAGCCAGTTCAGCCCTCAGCTCCACCGTTAGCCCAAGCTCCTCTGCTGAGCCCACTGTGAAGTCATGGAGTGTGTGTGTGGAGGGGGGGGGGCATGGACAGATTCCATTACTGATACGGTGGGGCACAACAGGAAAAGTCTGGGCACCACTGCACTACAGGGCTTGGAGCGGATCCCTTCCAGCGAAGCGATAGTGAGGCCGACGAAGGAATTCTTCCATTGACCTAGCACTGTTTATACTGGGGGCTTAGGTCAGCTTTACTATGCTGCTCAAGGGTGGGGATCTTTCACACTTTTGAGTGACATAGCTGGGTTGACCTAATGTTTCAGTGTAGACCTGGCCTTAGAAGAGCTTTGTAGGTATTAGCCGCAGATGGAAAAGTGGCTAGGAACTACCACCAGAGGGAGATTCCAACACCTATAACATTATATTCCGTTCACACGTTAGCAGTCCAGGGAAGGATCTAAGAGACTAGCAATTGATGGGCATTATCTACTTCTTTAGATGGCTTCATTAGCCTAGCCTCTGAGCATGGCACAAACATTAATGTCTCTCTCCAAAACAGGATGGTAATAACCCCTCACTCTACAGCTGGGGAAGCTGAGGACAGTGAGAATAAGTAGCTAGCATGTGTCACAAAGGAAGCCTCGAACAGAGCCAAGATTTAAATCCAGATCTCCTGAGTTCTAGTCCAGTGTCTTAGCTACAAACTCACCCTTGCCGGACACTCTGCAAGGGAAGAAAGTAACGATCAGGAGCGAACTATCTCTGCCATTTTCATGCGCAGGAGATGCTAGAACTCTTCATCATGGTCCTCCTAGGAGCCAGAAATCCTCTAGTCGTCCACTGGACAAGCACAGTCCCACGTCACCAAATTCATCACTGCTGTAATGCCACGTAGCACAATGGAGACGCCCCAGGGATGATTATGGTCCCGGTGTCCTTGCAATCAACTGCTCACTGCACCTGGCCAAATTGTTTCTTCCTATAGGCAATAAAAATCTCTTATATTTAGCACCTTTCATCCCCAAAGATCTCACAACTATCTGTTATGTGAGTAATCACTTCACCACCTACTGAAATGGTTCCATTCCACCTCTGGGGTGGAATGGAACCCATTCTGACCAGGCAAGCTGCAGACATATTTAGGGTAGGATGAGCAGTGTCGCCAGGGGAAATTGCAGGAGGGATTTCAGAAGATAGAAGGGAATCACCTGAGTTGAAATTGGGCTTGGAGACTTGATTTTCTTCCCAAAAGTGACAGAGAAGGGAGGCTCAATGGGAGGTGAGAAGTGACTGACTTTAGGAAAACACACACACACCACACACACAGAGAACCATTAAAGAAAAAAAAGCATTCCTCCACTAATCAGTATATTTTCTGACTTTAATTGAAGTGATGAAACTTTTCTGCAGTTTAGGTCTAATTAAAAGGAATTAATCACAGAGATGACACGTTTATTCTAATTACTAAATTACTTCATGTGGCATTAGTTTTAAAAAAACCCAACCCCAATATTAACGTTTTAACCAAAAACTCTAATTGTGAGAAAATAATTATTTGAAGTCAGAGTTCGTTCTTAAAATTAAGTCATTAGTTATTAGGAGGAGTTTTTGTCCCTCACCCCCACGTAACTTTTTTCTATTCTTTCTTTTTGTTAGGATTAGATAATAAAGAAATTGTGTCATACTGAGTAATAAAATCTTGACATTCTGATGAGTAATGCTTTGTAATTAAAACAAGGAAAAGTAAAGTATAATTTTGTGTGAGTATGTGCGTTGGGGGTGGAGTGTTGACATTCAGAGAGTTTTATTTTAATAATGATGATGAATTTCCAAAGATTCAAAGGTTCCACTTGAACTAGCATCCAAAAGTTCTGTAGCTGATCTTTGCTCTCAAATCCATGTGTTACAGATAGTAGACTTAATTGCTGACTAAATCTCTCTCGCTCAGGGATAGAGAGAAACACACATCTAGGGATCTGGTACTAGAACCTAGACTTTTCATCACCAACGGGACAGACCTCCACCACATGAATTGTAGGAAGACCTCTTTTAGTATCACCTGTCCGTTAGCCTCTGTGATAAATGAAGGGGAGAGGGTAGCACCCTTTGATGGACACCCAGACAACCAGTTGGCTATAAAATCCCTCTTAGTAGCTGTTCTTTACTTGCTTTACCTGTAAAAGTCTCACTGCTATGCATAGGTAAAAGGAAATGAGTGGGCACCTGGCCAAAAGAGCCAATGGGAAAGCTAGAATTTTTAAAAATTGCGAAAAGACTCCCCTTTTGGCTGTCTGTTATTGTTCTCCCAGGGAGAGGCGGACAGGGCTGAGTGATGCTGTAAGAAGCTTGGGGCCAGGTATGAAAAATCCTCAGTATCATACCTAGAAACTACTCATTTGAAACCCCAGATATGTAAGTCGATCAGGAAATGTCTAGGAAGATGCAATTAGGTTGATCTCTTTTTATTTCTTTATAGCTTGTGGACTCCTCCGTGCTAACCCCAGGCGTTTTTGTTTTGCTTGTAACCTTTAAGCTGGGCCTCAAGAAAGCTATTCTTGGTGCTTAATCCTTGCGGTTGCTCTTTTACAAGCTAGCAATAGTATTTTCTTTCTTTTAAAAAAAATAAAATCTACTTTTTTTTAAAGAACAGAATTGGATTTTTGTCTTAAGAGGTTTGTGCACATGTTGTTTAATTAGCTGGTGGCAACAGTTGATTTCCTTTTTTTTTCTTTCGTCAGCTCTTCCCTGGGGGGCAGGGGTGAAAGGGCTTGAGGGTACCCCACAGGAAGGAATTCCCAAGTGTGCCTTCCTGGGCTCTCAAAGGGGTTCTGCACTTGGTGGTGGCAGCATCTACCAATCCAAGGTCAGAGAAAGGCTGTAACCTTGGGAGTTTATACAAGCCTGCAGTGGCCAGTATTATTTTTTGTAGTGCTTGCAGGCCCACACCTTCTGCACTCGGAGTGCTAGAGTGGGGAACCAGCCTTAATAGCCTCTCTATGGAACAGCCACAAAAGGGCATTGCCAAGCAGCCCTTCCGTGGCTCAAGAGCATGCGTATCAACCTCAGGGCAGACTCTTATGAACCAGGGCACAAACCTCAAAGTGGTTGTGAGTTCTATACTTAGGTTCCACCAACCAGTTATCAGATGTAAACTCCTTAAGCACTATAACAGCCTTAACATGGAGTTAGAGAGAGTCTCCTTGGGTACTCCAATCCATCTCACAGCCCAGGTAAGCTTGCCTTTGTGATAGATGGTTCCTTATACCAAAACTCACAACAAAATTCAGTTTACTTCCAGTCCCAACGGACCAGTTGCTTACTCCAGGCCAGTTGCACCTTAGATCTCACAGCAAACACAATGGTTGTAGTCAATTCTGTAATAAATCTTTATATAGTATATTAACTAGGAAAAGGAAGTAAGAGAGTTATATACATAACATATATACACCAATGAGCTACAGTCTTACATTTCAAAAGGTAATAGAAGGTTCTACAATAAGCAAGCTTTATATGTCCCTTAGGGCTAACCCAGGCTAACCTCTGGACATCTCTTCCTTAGCCCTGGAAAACTTTGTCCTCAAGAGTCCAAACAGCACAGAGATACAGTTTCTTGTTAGGGAGGTTTATCTCATTCCCATTCTCTGACAGTTCACCTGATGGGAGGAATTCACTTGCCTACTTCCTCTACATGTGGATGGTGGTGTGGGGAAAACAATGAACAAAGTCTTTTGTCCTCTGATGTTCCACAGTAGTTAGTCTGGTGTTTTGATGGGCCTTCTTGGTTGGGCAGGAGATAAGACCTCCTGTTGGAGACAAGAATTTCACACTCGTTAATGCTTCTCTGCTGTTTGCTGTCACAGTTACAAGAAAATACTTGCATATTATTATTTTATAACACAGGTTACAGGCTAAGGGAGATTAATGCAGGCAGCAATTTACAGTCATTCAATAAAGTCTAAACCTATTTTTATAACTCAGATCCCTATTTGAACAATATTAATACACAGCTGAGCCAGACTGGGTCCAGCTATGTATTTCTTAGTGTTCAGTGGAGACTTGAAGAGCAAACGAATGAATGGCCCAAAGAATGCCATGTCCCACTGGGATGAGGAGGAGGTGCATGAACACAAACCTCTTCCTGGTCTAATAGTACTGGCTTCACAGTATGCAGTCCGAGACGTTGAGTCTCTCAATGATTTCGCTCACCTCAGGTAGCTAACTGCAGCTGCTGCCCGGCATCTTCACCGCCTGTATTTGCCATCATTTCCAGGGTTCTCATTAGACTTGTCCACCTCACATACTGCCCAAGGTAATATTTTGAACAAGCTTCATTGCTGACGGCATAGCTCCAACAAGCAATCCCCTACTTGAGATGTTACACCCCCTCCACCACGCTGAGTTACAGGTCAGACTTGGTTAGACAAGGGTTCGTCAAGTCTGTTCCGATGTTGGACCCTTGGGCTATCAAGCCAACCATTTGTCTTTGGTATCTTTGGTTCAGGTATGACCCAAGGACTTACGAGAGCTAGATTCAAGTCCCTGCTCTTTCACAGATGGTGGGCCTGTCAATCAGCTCTTCTGTACTTCCAGTTACCAGCTGCAGAAAGAGACGAAGAACACTGCCCTACCTCACAGGCAAGGTGAGTACATTCATAGATTCCTAGGCCAGATCACTGTGATCACCTAAAGATCATGAAGTGTCTGCTGATGAAAAGAAGCGGTGCAATAAGGATGGCACTTTCCTGAAATGCAGAGCGATAGCATGAATGTCTTCTACCTTCATTGGCCCCATGGAATAGATGACCTGACGATTCCTGCGACATTAAGTGACACGGCAGGTCTGCTGTGAGCGCATGTAGTGGGAAGGTCTTGTTCCTCTACCCAGAAGTAATTAGAACAGTTGGCAACAAGAGAGACATGCTCCCCCTGTAACGTTGGGTGGCGTCTGTATTCCATCTGGACATGTTAACGTTTGCTAATGGAAATGTCCTATTCGGATGCACCTGAAATAATACCCAGCACTAGAGGCCTATCTTATCTGTACATGTCATTGGCATGACAAGCTGCTGCATCCTGGCTGTATGCACTGAGAATAGGGGTGGTATGAAAGGTTAATTAGATCATAAGAATGGCCATACTGGGTCAGACCAAAGGTGCCGCTGGACATGACCAGAATGGTGGATACTCTGGACCTCAATATACCCTGATTGTCTGATCTGGGGAGGGGCAACAGGCAATGGGTCACTTGATGATTCCCTGTTCTGTTCATTCCCTCTGGGGCACCTGCCATTGGTCACTGTCAGTAGACAGGATACTGGGCCAGATGGACCTTTGGTCTGACCCAATATGGCCGTTCTTATGTTCTTATATGTTTAGACAAAGTCCAGTTGTTAACAGGCATACACTCATCGCCTCTTTCTCCTTCCTGCTGTGCCAGAGCACGTGCGCATGAGTATTTTTCTTCTACATCATTGGAGCTCTAAATTCCATAATCTGTTTGCCCTTTCTGCAGCCGTCTCTCTGCTTGGTAAATAACCTGGGGATGAGAGCAATGAAAGTAGTGAGGCAGAACAAAGTTATTATAAACCTGTTGAGAAGTATAAAGGCACTAAACTTGAGATGGCAAATAAATGCAGGAAGGAAAATAGGGAAACCCCGGGGGTGTGTGTTTCATTTCATGGTGGGCATTAGGTTGAGTACATTATAAAGAAACCATTGGACTCAGGGTTACCAGCAATGATTACAAATACAAAGCAAAACCAATTCATTCAGAAAAACTGGCCTTCCCAGCCCATTGACAACCCTAAGAAGCACAGAGGAGCGCCTGGATGCATTCACAGGTACTTCGGTGGGTTTATTTGACTGATTTATTTATTTTTCCCCCTCCCCGCCCAATGTTCTCAACTTAGATTGTGTCAAGATTTGCCAGGTCCGAAGGGGGTGGCACAAACCTGACTCAGTAGGAAGGGGCCAGAGGCGGTTCATAGCAGGTTGTGGGTAATGTTCCCTGTTGCTTCAGTCTCCCATGGTTTGCTTTGGAGTTAGAACAAACCCTCCGCTCTGTATTTTGCATGAGCAAAGTAGCCAGGATTCCCTGGGCTTCAGAGGGAGTCAGGCTCAGCCTAGGCTAGTATTTAAATTCAGCCCCAGGGTTCGTATCAAAATGCACCTCAAGGGTGTAAGAGGGGTTATCCTGATCCCTATGCTCCGAGTACAGAGATCAGGGCTCTTGTATGCCAGACCAACAAGTCCTTTTCCCCCCACACCCCCACTTTGCCAGTTGGGAATTTGGGGTTACCAAACGCTGCAACCATTTGGGTGTACTTCCAAAACCTTGGAGGGGCCCCCGAACTTCCCCACCCTAACTTTGTCCCCCTCCCTGGGAGCCAAAGTCAGACACCTGAAGGCTGCTTTCCTTCACCCTTCCCGGCTGAAGGCAGACTTCCCCTAACCCTGTCTCCCTCCCCGAGAGCCAGAGCCAGACACCTGGGGACTATTCACCTCCCCCCTCCTCCTCCTCTCTTCTCGTTGAGGAGACAGGCACCGTTCCTCAGCTTATAACCTGAGCTGATCTGTTTGCCTACTCCCTTCCCTTCTCCCTTCCCAGACTGGAAGCAGAGAAAAACCTTAAGGGAATAAAACCAAACGCTTTTATAACTAACAAGATTTAATAAAGAAAGAGAATAAAACAGAGATACAGTACACTTCACAATCTGGAGTCTTCTAACTTCCTTCTGAAACGGAAAGAGACACCCCAAAAGGCACAGGCTTCATAGAATTAAATGGTTATACTCACAATACAGCTAAGTAGAAACATAAGAGAAGAAAAGCTGAGTCATCTCCACAGCTAGAGATGAGCTCACCCCTGGCCCTTACCTCCTGCCTCATGGCCAGCCAAAATGGAACTGACTCAAAACTCCTCCCTCCCTCATGGTCTTGAGACTCTGATGACACTTTGTTTTAGATCACATAGCCCCACCCAGGCAAGGCACACTCCACACTTATGACAAAGGGTAATGCCAGAAGTCAGCCCCCAGGGTCATGCTGTCACTAGGGCTTTATAACTCGGGGCCCAGCCTCGCTCTGAAAGCGAGGCTCAGCCTCACTGGAAAGCCAGACGCAGGCTTGCGGCAAATTCAGGTGAAAATTCAGTTGAAAGGCTGGGTCTCCAGCCTGCTCTCTGGGCTCAGTTAAAGGCAGAGCCGGTGGAAAAATACAGATTATTTTTGGTGAGAAATGCTGACCATTCCTTTTCTTTTGGTTTCCTCAGATTTCCTCCCCCCCCCAAAAAAAACCCCACCTTTTGTTTATTCGTTTTTGATGAGAAACCTCAACTTGAAAGACAAGTTGAGTTTTCAAAGGTCACAAATTTGTGGTGGAATTCTCAAGTCTTTGAAAACTGAAACCCACAAACCTTTTCCCCAAACGCATTTGGTTTTCAGCTAACAAAAAACCTGAAAAAATGTCATCTAAAGGATTTATTTTCTATGAAACTTTGTGTTTTCACCATAGAACCATTTTGGGGTCAAAATTGCTTTTCAGTGAAAATATTTGGAGTGGCTCTAACCTCAGGCGTCTCCAATGGCCGCATCCCAGGCTCACTCAGCTGACCCTGGGATCACTCCAAACCTAGATTCCCTGGCTTCCTTGGAAACTCAGACCAAAGCTTGATCTGAACTCTGCCCTACATGGATTCATGGACTAATCACCCCTGAGATTTGGATTTTTAATGGCACCTGAATGAGTGGCACAGAGCTGAAGACATCCACAATGGGTGTTTGTTTCTCAGGGTACGTCTATACTACCTCTGGATTGGCAGGTAGTGTTCGATGTATCAGGGATTGAGTTATCGTGTCTTGTCTAGACACGATAAATCGATTCCTGAACGCACTCCCTGTGGACTCCGGACTCCAGCTCCACAAGAGGCGTAAGTGGCGTCGAAGGGGGAGCCACCGCGGTCGACTCGCTGGCATGAGGATGGCTAAGTAAGTCAAACTAAGATACTTCGACTCCAGCTACATAAATAGCGTAGTTGAAGTTGCATATCTCAGTTTGACCCCACCCCCCCAAGAGTAGCCCAGGCCTCAGAATCAGTCATGCCTGGCTTGACAAAGCCCTGGCCGAGATAATTTAGTTGGGGTTGGTCCTGCTTTGAGCAGGGGGTTGGACTAGATGACCTCCGGAGGTCTCTCTTCCAACCATCATCTTCTATTATTCTGTGATTCTATGCTGATTCTGAAGGCACCAAAGGTAGGAGGTTAAGAGTCCATCCTGCACCCCATGTCTGTTCCTCCTATCCATCTTTAGAATGAAGGCTGGACAGCACTCCCAGTGTCTGGACTCAGGTTTATTATAGACCAGGACACTCTTTCATGCGCCAGTTCTGCTAACACATCTCATTCCTAACCTACAGCACCCCCTGCTGTTGTACTCCAGAAATACCTCTCAGCCACACAGCTGTTGATGGGCCCCATGGCGGGTTTTTGTTTTGTTTTTTTCCCCAAAAAATGAACAAGATTGTATAAACGGACATAAACTGAAAAACTCACCCGTCAGCAGTGGGTCCTGCAGCTTCTGTCCCAGGGGGATGGGCCCAGCCTCCTATTACAGGCAGCTGATACTTACTTCTGATTGAAACCGCTTACTTTATATTCTAGATCAAAGTGTCTCCTGTTTATGTTGCATTGAAACGGTCTGACACATCTCTCTTTTCCCGTGCCCAGCTTCCCTCTGTTACTACGGAGGTCTGGAAAGTTTTAGGTTGCATATGTAGAAAAGTTCCTCTGCAAAATGAAGGTGTTTTGTGTCGTGATTGGCTGAGACTGGACAAACAGCCTCCATTATAACCCAGCAATACTGCAAGGCTAAGTCAGTCCTGCCTCGCACCATTTTATAACACAACGTGTCTGCCTTCTCCTCATTTCCCAGTGCAGGCTCAGTATGAATTTGATTTCCAGGTCTTCATCATGGAACATAAGCCAGCAGACAGAGTTAAGACTATAAAGCCCCAAACAATAAACAACTCTGCCAGCAATCGCAACAATAAACAACATCCTCCAGACAGCCGGGTTTATTTCATTTGGTTGGTAGTTGCCTTATAAAACTGACTCAAGTTGTCTATTTCGCTTATGTGAATATTAACATGCAAATGAAACAGCTTGCACCTTCTCAAATGAGATTCTCCGGTTAGCTCCTATGTCTGTGAACTGAGAATATACTTCCCCTCCCCCCCCCCGGATTGTGTGCGTATGGTGCAGGCTCAATATGGATGGAAAACACACAGACCCGTATATACACACAACTGCCTTTAAAACTCAGATTCCATCTCTCTCGCTACCGCGGAGACCACTCCATAAATCTATTTGGAATTTTATCTCCGAGGACCACAACTTTCTAAATTATGCACATACTGAGGAGCTGACTGAAAAACTGGGGCACCGCGGTGTTATTTTATAAGGTCTTCTCCGTACATTACTGACTTGCGATCATATTTTCTGAAGCTTTCATATCATGCTTGTTGACCACACGATTTATTAGGGGCCGTGTGGGGAATGTGGAAATGAACGGCTAACAGCCCGGAATATTGATCGGTTGGGCTTGCAGATCATTTTGAGACGTGGCAAACTTTATCCACTCATAGGGCAGAGCCCCACAGCTGCCACGCTTCCTCCGCATCTCACGGCCAACTTTCCCCACTCACTCAGTCATGTTTTGCAACACCCTGGATCAGGCCTCCGGCTTGGAAGCTCTTCAGGGCAGGGACCTTCTGAGGTGCCTCATAGATTCATAGACTTTAAGATCGGATGGGACCACCACGATCATTTAGGCCAGCCCCCTGTACATTGCAGGCTACAAAACCCACCCACCAGGGCTGGATTAAGACAGGGCCGTTAGGGACTTCAGCCCTGGGCCCTGGCTCAAGGGGAGCCCCGCAAAAATTAATCACAGGCAGCGATTTCCACTCCAACGGCCGCCTCACTCGCTCAGCTCTCTCCCCCCTCCCCCCTCCAACGGCCCCCCCACTCACTCAGCTCTCTCCCCCCTCCAATGGCCCCGAGCAACGCCGGGTATTTGTGCTAGTATACATATAAAAGCCCTCACCCACGCCCTTGGGGTAGATAAGTGCTGTCGACAGGTACGAACCGTCACCCTTCTCTGGGATGGGAGAAGTAGGGCACAGCATGGGGGGGAAGTGACTTGTCCAAGCAGAGGGAGACAAGGGGCTGGGCCCATGGAAGTCAGCAGGCGGTCCGGCCCGAGGCAGAGGGACAGAGCCAGCTGAAAGGAGAGTGTCGCCGTGCGAGGAGGAGGGGAGAAGTCAGAGCGTGGACTCCAGAGTGAGCGGCAGAGGCCGCAGCTGGCTAGGCTGTTGCCGTTTCATCGGGAGCATTATTATCTATAAATCCTAAAAGCTCCCTGCTTGGTAATGAACTCTCGTTCTGAATGGCTTTACCGTCGTACGTGCTGCTGGGCTGGATCTGGGCTCAGCAGACCGGGGCAGGTCAGGGAATCGAAGCCACAAAGGTGCAGATGGGTACATCAGGTATTTATACACCCTTGACCACTTAACAGCCAGGCCATCAAGCCTGTAACAACGAGGCGAGGTCACAGACCTCAAGGCCCCGTCAGCATTTCAGAGCTCGTTTGAGACCCCCCCCCCCAAGGACGGATCCTCAGCAGGCGTGAACAGGAGTAGCTCCTTGGACGATGTTGATTTGTTCCAGCCGAGGATTGGGCTCGTCGGGTGTTTCTACACCACACCTGGACGCTGTCATCGCCAGCTCAAGCAGACAGACCCGTGCAAGCGAACCAGAAGCGTATCTGTGGCAGCTCAGGGGGCAGGCCGGGCTAGCTGCCCCGAATGTGTCCGGTCTCGGATGGGATTGTACGCGGGGGTGGCTAACCCCTCCCGCTGCCCGCACTGCCATAGCGACGCGACTATTTCTAGCCCGGAAGCTGGACCAGAGCTAGTGTGTGTGCACCTGCTGGAAATGACACCTCCAGCTTCAGCATAGACACCCCCATCGCCCCCCTCCAGTATTGTCACAGCCATCAGTCCCTCATTAACTCTTCGGGGATACATAGGCATGTTTCTGGCCAGTACTGACTGGACCCTAGCTGAGACCTTCCTAGCAAGTCTCTGGTACTGATGCAATTACAAGCCTCCTTTACTTTACAGTGCCTCTAACACTGAGAAATCAATGGGCACAAAGGCTCTGACCCCCAAAGGTATTTACACCCAAAGGTGTGTCGTTGATTTCAGTGCAAGTTAGGAGCTTAAATACCTTTGTGGAGCTGGGCCGAAGAGTGCGGCTGTGCCTAGGGCCCCACAGAGCCCTGTCTTATTTTGGCCCTGAGTTCCACGGGCATGGAGCTTCCACTAAAAGGGGTCCCACAAGTTCCCAGGTATGTTCAGTCTCCTCCTATGGATGGGAGGCTACAGGTAAGTAGCTGCTTTCCACACCGGTCCTTCCTAGTGAGTCAATAGCCTTATATGGAGAACCAGAAGACACTCTAGGCTGCATCTCTGTGGTTAGGGTCAAGAGAGAGCCAATCACATGCACTCTTCCTATGATAAGCCTGGGCAAGGAGACTCATGGCTAGAATGCTCACCTGAGATATAGGAGACCTGGATTCTAGTCATTGCTCCCAATTGGAGTGTCTTAACCACCATGTTTTTGGCTGCTCTGAGATCTCTTGCTCTCTGGATTTCCATCCTGGACCTTCCTGATGATGAATATTTTGTGGACACCCATGAAACATTTTGGTTTGGATGAAAAAAAGTGTCATGGGAAATTTTTCACCCCTCTCCCTTGGAGCAGGGATCTGCAATTTGGCAGAGGACAGCCTTTGCATCAGGGATGTGTCTTTGGCTATCCTTCTGAAAACCACACACATTTGGCCAAGTCTTAAACCTTTGAAAAATCACACTTCACACATGCTCAGAGACTTTCCAGAACTTCACAGCTAAAAATCCAAAGAGCCCATCTGGCGTTTATCTCCATAATAGGCTAAACAAAGCCCTTAGATGGTACTGGAGGGCGTTCGAACTCTGGATCTAGATCTGAATGTACCAGGCTTATCTCCAGTTATTAGGCCATGTCTAAACTACAGTATTTCATCAATGCAAGTCACATCGGCGTAGAGAAACCAACTGTAGCATGTCACCCCTGTGCCTGCACATTTGGGTGCTTGCATCAACATAAAATGCAGTGCATCACAGGGAGGTATCCCAGCATGCCTGGCACTGCTGAGTGGCTCAATACCTAGTGGGACATTTTCTCAGTGCTTTGTGGGAAGCCACTGGTTCACCCAGGGATTTCTGGGAGCTGGGAGGGGGGCTACTTTCTCCATCCCATAATGCCTACTCCAGTCCATCATGTTTGCATCATTTTTTAAAACTCCCACAGTCCCGCACATTACATTCTCTCTGGCAGAAGCATGGACCTGACATAGCTCAGTGCAATTCTCACAAGCTTTGCTAATACAAGAGGCACTGTTCTCCTGTATTTGCAGGACTTGAACAAGTACTAGGACAACCGGGTGTGCAAGAAGGAAGATGAAGAGATAGTCAAGCACAATAACTGCATGCTGGTGGCCACAGCGACCAAAAATGCCCAGTTGCTGCTGGTATTGACGGAGAAGTTCCATACTATGGATTGCCTCTTCTGGGCCTGAGAAACAAACAATGATTAATTGGAGGACAGGTTTGGGATGATGAGCAGTAGCTGCAGAACTTTGGATATGAAAGGCCACATGCCTAGATTTGTGTGTCAAGCTCACTCTAGCTACATGAGACAGGGACACCAAAATCACACCCCATTGACAGTCCTGCTCTGGAAGTTTGCAATGCCAGATTGCTACGAACCAGTGAGAAATCAGTTGGAAGCTGGAAAATCCACAGAGGGGGCTGTTGTCACCCAAGGGTGTAAGGCCATTTATTATCCCCTGCTACACAGGACTGGGAATCTCATTAATGTGTAGGAAATAGTGGATGGATGTGTAGCAATGGGGTTCACAAATAGCACTGGAGTGATAGACGGCATCCCTATTTTAGTATAGTACATCCCTATTTTGGCACCAGGCCCACCTTGCCACTGAGTACAGCAACAGAAAGGGATACTTTTCCACGGTTATGCAAGTCCTGGTGCACCACCAAGAATGCTTCACCGATATCAGTGGGGGCTAGTCAGGGAAGGTGCACAAAACATGCATCTTTAAGAACACAGAACTTTTCAAGAAGTTGCAACTGGGGTATTCTTCCCCGACCAGCACATTAACACGGCTATAATTGAAATGCCAATACTGATTCTGCAGGACACCGCCTACCCCTTGCTCCCCTGGCTCATGAATCTGTACAGTGGCCACCCTGACAGCACCAAGGAGGGATTTAATGGCCAGTTTAGCAGCTGCAGAATGGCAGTTGAATGTACTTTTGTTAGATTGAAGGGGTGCTGGTGATGTTTGCTCACTAGATTGGATCTTAGTGAGTCAAGCATCCCCATCATTATTGCTACATGTTGGGTCTTGCACAATATCTGTGAGGCAAAGGGGCGAAAAGCTACCACTCTGGTGGAGGAGTGAGGTGGACTAGCTGTCTGTTGAATTAGAAGAGCTCTCCGTAGAGCAGTACAGCTGAAGGAGGCTTCAAAAGACTATTTGAACAATCAGGCACATTAGTCTGGTGTCTGACGAACACTTATGACACAGTATTCATAGGCATGCTATTGGCTTCCACGTAGAAATCTGTAGTGATTGATGTAAACTATTTAATATAAGGGAATTACTGTCTGCCGCTCTTAATTCTCTAATGCTTCATGCACACTATTTAATATGGAGGTTATTGCCTCCTGATCTAATTTCTGTAATATTTTGAATATGGGATGTTTATTATCTCCCGCTATGATGCTATCTCCTGTAATGTTTGTGGTATAGTAATAAAGATTCTCAGAATTTCCAAAAATAGAACTTGATAATGTGCAAAAAAACAGTAAAAACTGTCAATAGTGTAACAGGCAGCACTATACTTTAAACGCCCTCAGTCCAAAACAAAATGAAACACCAGCATTGCCTGATCCTGTGGTTTTCACCAGTCTGTTTATGTATAGCTGTGGTTCTCCTTGTTTTCTCCTGGGATGGTGTGGTAGGGGCATGCCACAGTGCCATCCGCTGTGTTGAAGAATGTAGATACCACTGACCATGGAGCAACCCAAGGATTGGAAAGGTTGCAGAGTTGATGGTCGTTGGGCATATAGGTCAACAATGCATGGCAACATTTGTATTTGTTGCCTGAGCAGATCCAGGAAGTCCTGGAGCATTTCCTGATGCACCTCTCAGTCCTTTCCCTCACTCCTGCAGCAGCTCATCACTCCATTCTTGGTCCATCTCCATGATTTCCATGTCCCCTCCTAGCTCTGTGTTCATGGTCCACACCCACAGAAGATTGGAGGTGCTTGCCAAACACATCCTCCCTAGTCCTCTTCTTTCTCTTCCTGGTCAGGGTCTGATTTACAGTCATAAAACTCCCTTGCACTATTCCCATACATATCCGTAACAAGAAATGATAATTATCCCTGAATTACCTTGTTACAGCACTGCTCAAGCCATGGCAAGCATAGCCCAGCCTGGTGGGGAGGATGGGGAGTGTTCTGGTGCATGGAAGCCAATCCCTGGGTATTTGAGGATAGGGAAACTGCAGTGAATGTTGGCAATATTTCCCCAGGAAGTGGCAAGTTTGGCTGATATCTCACTCCTGAAGGCGACAGAAGCCCAGAGAACCCCACGGCTAGCAGCATCCCAAAGCTGCCCCCGGGCTGCTAGCCTGTTCACTGCAATGGTCCCAGATGAACTCCTTGCACTGAGTGGCATGCGCAAGGCCATTGTCAGAGAGGGAGAAACAAGGTGGCCATCCCTGGACATGTCTGGGAGAGGATTGCAGAGTATTTCTCTGGAGGTTTCACTGAGATCTCTCAAGAGGACAAAAGGGACGTCCCTATTGAGAAAACAAAGTACTCATAGACTTTAAGGTCAGAAGGGACCATCATGAACCTGCAAATGACCCGTGCCCCATGCTGCAGAGGAAGGCGAAACCCCGCCAGCGTCTCGGCCAATCTAACCCAGGGGAAAATTCCTTCCCAGTTAGACCCTCAGCATGTGGGAGAGACCCATCAGCCAGATCCCTGGGAAGAATTCTCTGGAGTAACTCAGAGCCCTCCCCATCCTGTGTCCCATCACCAGCCACTGGAGATATTTGGTGCTGGCAGTTGCAGATTAGCTACATGCCATACTCCACATGATGCTCACTGCCTCGCCCGACAAACCAAAGACTAGACAAGCGGATGCTGCCTCTGCCTCTTCCATCTCTATTCAATCTCCGGCCACTGATCCGCTGAGGATTGTCTCATCGGACTCCCGTAGTATTTTTTAGAAAGTATTCTCTAACACTGTTTTCTAACATTACACCGGCAGAGTAAGTAATCAAGTCAACGTTTGCTAAAGTTGCAGGTGGGATGGAGAGGGAAGAGTGAGGGAGATGAAGTATTTATGCTCCCACTGCATTGACCTAAGTGGTCTCTCACATCGCTCAAGGAGGTGGTGTTATTGGGTCACTGGAACGGGGCACTTACATTGCCAGGAGACAAATGTTGGTGTAAACACATACACAGTTATGTTGTCACAAGCTGACTTAGGTCGACCGAACTTTGTAATGTAGACCAGGCCTAACTCACAGGGTTGAATTAGACAGGTAGAGTTCTAACCGAATGCACCGACCTGATGAAAGAAGGGAGGGAAATATCTGTCAGTCACTACCCGAAATCTTCTATGCCATGGCCTACATTTCATCTGACCACCCACACCAAGTGTGGGCTGTGAGTTACTCTCAGTGTAACAGTGGAAAACAATACAAAGACTCACAGCCAGGATACTTCATACCACCAAAGAAATGGAACTTGTCTGCTACTGCCAAAATGCCATGCAGATGCAAATTTGTCCACAGATGGATGGATATGAATGTAGATATCAGAGCTGTTTCATGAAGAGAAGCCTTTTTCTTTTGCCATAGAATCATAGAATCTCAGGGTTGGAAGGGACCTCAGGAGGTATCTAGTCCAACCCCCTGCTCAAAGCAGGACCAACCCCAACTAATTCATTCCAGCCAGGGCTTTGTCAAGCCTGACCTTAAAAACCTCTAAGGAAGGTGATTCTACCACCTCCCAAGGGAACCCATTCCAATGCTTGACACCCTCCTAGGGAAAAAGTCCCCCCCCCCCCGCTATTTCTCCAATTCAACAAGTTACGCTTCAGAAGGATAAGAACATAAGAACGGCTCTACTAGGTCAGATCAATGGTCCATCTAGCCCAGTATCCTGTCTTCTGACAGTGGCCAATGCCAGGTGCCCCAGAGGGAATGAACAGAACAGGGAATCATCCCGTGATCCATCCCCTGCTGCCCATTCCCAGTTTCTGGCAAACAGAGACTAGGGACACCATCCCTGCCCATCATGGAGGATAGGTCCTTCTATGGACCTATCCTCCATGAACTTATCTAGATCTTTTTTGAAGGGTCTTTGCCCAGTTGCGTCACTAACTTGATAAGCAACGTTTAAGATCCTGTGACAGGGAGAAAAATGCCAGTCGAACCCCCAGCTTGGCAAATTTGAATGGGATCCCATTTGTCTTGGTTTGCCTCACAGTTAGCATAGCCTGGTCTTATCGGGTCACCATGTCGGGGCGAGTTTCCAGTGTAGACCAACCCTGACATGTCAGTAAAAAAAACCCTCCCCCAACTGACATAGCTGTGTCAGTTAAACGTTTCAGTGTAGATCAGGCCTAAGGCAGGAAGGAATTTTACACCTCTCTGGGAGGCCTTCACCTGCAGGGTGAAGAATGTCGCACTTGACAGGAGCGTCGCCTAGAGGCCGTGACCTCCCCCTGACCTGGCGGGGCGATAGAATGACTCGCAGGAGTCATTGGTTTGGCACACGGAGGTTTTGGCCAGGACTTGCAGACGTGGTTGGGGATTGTGAGGGCCGGATCGAAGATGCTGTTCTTAGAGTTTTCCCTGCCTCTAATTCCCTCCGCCCGAGAAAGATGCTCAAATCCTTCTGTAAAGCTGGCTTGGAGATAATAGGACCCACCTGGGTGGGAGGGAGGGTGAGTCAGTAAAAGAGCTTTGTACCGGTGTGCAGGGTCCCGGCAGGTTTAGGTTAGATAAGAGTTAAATCTTTCTAACTATGGGGATAGTTACGCATTGACTGCAACAGGGTCATTAGGGAGGTTGTGGAATCCTTGTCATTGGAGGTTTTTTAAGACCAGACTGGCCAGGCACCTGTCCGGGATGGTCTAGGTTTTCTTGGTCCTTCCTTAGCACACGGAGCCGGACTACACATGCTCTGGAGCTCTCTTCCAGCCTGACATTTCTATGGTTTGTTCCTTGATGCAAATGGATCTGATGGAGAAAGAAGGGAAGCTGGGAAACAGAACGTTTGGAGGGGTGGGGGAGCCCCGGCCTTCCATGCCTCTTCTCCCGTCCCATGATGGGGGATGACGGTAGTGAGCTGACATTGAGATGATATGTCCCCAAGCTCCGCATGGCCGGCGTGCGTGGAGTGTGAATAACAGGCCACCCCACTGGATCAGGCGACACCCTGTGTGCATGAAACATCATCCACCACCACCAAGGAGCAAGGGGAGCCGTGCAGAGCAATACAGCTTTGTTTCCTGCAGCGTTCTCCCCAAACTTTGGAGGCGCCGTGCTCGGCTGGGGTCATGGAGCTAGGCTGATTCACAGCCAACGGAGGCTTGGCCCAGATCCCAACGGGCTTTACCAAGGCAGGGAAACACTTTCACCAGGAGTTGAGGCTTGGCATTGCCCCACTCCCCCTCACCCCGCCCCATGACAAGGCAGAGACCTGGGGGGCTTGCAAGGTGCTTAGGCCAGGAGCGGCAGAAGGTCCCTAAAAGTGAGGGGGCACCGGTGCCTGAACCCGTGGCATGGCTCCTGCACTACCCCTTCCCCCCAAGCTCCCCATCCCCCATCCCCATTCTGTCCCACCCTGCCCCCCTGAGCCTCCACCCCTATATCGCCCCTTCCCCCTGAGGTCCCGCTCCCACGCTGCCTCTTCCCCCCACGACTCCACCCCCTGCTCGCTCCTCTTCTCCCCCCCCCATCGCTTGCCCTTGCAGCCAGTAAAAAGTGAGGCGGGCCATGGCCCCATGCCCTCCCCCCATTCTGGCACCCCGGCTCAGATACTACAGATAGAATAGAATAGAAGTGTGCTCATGGCCTTGCAATGTTGATTAATTTGAATGCTTAGGACAGCCACCCTCGATTGGTGCAAATATTCCCATTAGAAAGTTGGCCAGTCAGGGCTTTCCTACATGTCAGGGAAATGTTTTAAACCATTGCAGGCTACCAGCTGCCTGGCTGCACACCTCAGCTACGTCCTGCAATTATCCCAGGGCTCTATTACTTACAGTGGGAGAACACCAAGTACGCGACTTGCCTGGCCGGTTGCCGAGCTCCAGTCCCAGCTAACCACTGGGAAATCTGCAGCTAGTACGACTGTTCTGGTGTGGTCAGCTGTAAGGAGGGGGATGCTGCTCTCTGCTACCATCCTGTAACACCCATCGCAGGGCCGTCTGCCAGGGCGATGCCTGCTAACCCCAGGGATGTCAAGGGGAGCAGAGGGTGCTTGGTACCCTGCTGGATCAGGCCCTGGCTGTGATTCAGAATCGCTAACATCTTCTTGTTGTTTCATTCAGAGACTATGTTTTGCCGGTATCTCCTGATCGGCTCCACTGCATCGCGTTCCTGTGAGCTGTTTAACACCTGCCACATCCCACCCCAGAGGTGGTTGAGTGTATCTCTCTCCCTGCATATGAGTATGGAAGGGGTAAGGAGCAAAATCAAGCAATCTTCCTCTCGTGTCTTCCAGTCATTCCCGCTGGGGAGAGGGGACGGTTGCTGCCGTGCCCAGAGGGGTGCCACGCTGGGGGTTCTGCCCAACCTTCCCCATGCCCTGAGGCGGGTTGGAATTGGGGAATCACAGAGGTGATGTAAAAGCCTTCTTGCCTGCCCTCCTTGGGTCCTGAGCTGGGCCTGGGTCCTCCCAGGATCAGGCCCTTCTGTGAGTCCACAGGGCCCATGCTCAGTTGGGGCGAGCTTGCTGGGGTTACGCTAGCCCCGGTCATGGCAGAGGATGGCAGGTTGGCAGAGCTCAATGCTGGCTCCACAGGTAGAGAGCCGGGTTTATTATCCATAAGCCAAGTGGCTCAGTGACTCATCTTGTTTGTCGGCTTCTGGAGGAGAGAGGGGGAGGAACATTGTCACCGTCTGTTTACAGGTCCCTTTCTCTCCCTTTCTGCCTCCACCAGGGATGATGCTCATGACAGCTGGACCCCCAGTCATTCTGGAGCTGGAGGATTGTTCAGCAGCGGTAGGAGAAGGTGACGTGCCGGCAGGAGCCTGTGGGGAAGGGAGAGATGCTGTGTCAGGCTGATGGGCTAAGAGCAGAGCATGGGGGAAAAGTGGCTCCTTTGCTTCCCAGGGGCTCCGTAGGGCCGTCTGCCTAAGGTTTCGGTCCTGTCAGGAGGTTGGATCCCAGACCCAATGGCAGAGTGGGGGCTGTAATCCCTTGTGGAGAGGGGGGCTGGAGTTGGAACCAAAGAGGGATCGGGGCCAAGGGCTAGAAAAGGAAGGGCTCATAAATGCAGCACTCAGTCTCACACACTTAGCTACAATGCTGGCATGTGCCCAGTAGGCAGACCTTCTTGAGGGGGAGCTTTATAAGACACGAATCCTTGAAAGAGCCTGTCAGGCTTCCCTTCCCACTCTGAACTCTAGGGTACAGATGTGGGGACCCGCATGAAAAGACCCCCTAAGCTTATTTTACCAGCTTAGGTTAAAACTTCCCCAAGACACAAGTTTCTCCTGTGTCTGGAACAGTACGCTGCCACCACCAAGCGTAAACAACGAATTAGGGAAAGGCCACTTGGAGTTCTATTCCCCCCAAAAATCTCCCCAAGCCCTTATGCTACCTTTCCTGGGAAAGGCTTGAGAATAAACCCCTCACCCTTAATGCCGGATCCAAAAACCCTGGATCTATAGAATGGAAAAAAAATCAGTCAGATTCTAAGAAGAAGAATTTTAATTAAAAAAAAGAAAAAAGAAAAAAACCATTTACCTCTATAAAAATCAGGGTGAAAGCACTTTACAGAGTCACAAAAGATTAAAAGAAAAAAGAAAACCACCGAGGACTCCCCTCTGCTTAGTTTCCATGTTACGGAGAAAACACAGGGATATCTTCCCAAAGCGCATCAAATTCACAAGTGGGAAAAAAATATAAACTAACATGCCTTGCCTGGCTATTACTTACTATTTGTGCTATTTCGAGACTGATATAGAATTAGATGGAAGGAAGAAAAGGCTGTCTGGCTCCACAGAACAAAAGCCTTCCCTCCCCCAGATTTGAAAGCACCTTCGGTCCCCATTGGTCCTTTTGGTCAGGTGCCAACCAGGTTCTCTTAGCTTCTTAACCCCTTACAGGTAAGAAGGAATTCTAGGCTACTTTATGGTTATGACAGAGCCAGACTGTGGAGTTATGTCCCATCTCATCCTGGAGGGGGCAGTGCCAGAACGAGAGATTCCAGCTGACTCACTGGGAATTGTTCCAGGGACTGATGTAATAAGTCGGGCCCTACCAAATTCATGGCTGTGAAAAACACGCCACGGACCCTCAAATCTGGTCTCCCCCGTGAAATCTGGCCTTTTCTGTACTTTTACTCTGTACTATAAAAGTACCCTATAAGATAAAAATTTGCCACCCTTTCTTCTGTGCTGGCAGCAGTACTGCCTTCAGAGCTGGACACCTGGTCAGCAGTAAGCTTCTTTTACAGACTAGCCTGGGTCCAGCAATCGCTCACACCCCAGTGGTTACTGTCCTTTGTTCCAGTTTCTTTCAGGTATCTTTTGGAGGTGGAGAGGCTCTCTCTTCAGCCAGCTGAAGACAAAATGGAGGGGTCTCCCAGGGGCTTAAATAGACTTTATCTTGTGGGTGGAGACCCCCTCCTCTCTCTTATCCAGAATTCTGCTCCAAAACAGAGTTTTGGAGTCAGGTGGGCAAGTCACATGTCCCGGCATGACCGAGTTCCTTACCAGCCATCCCACATTCCTGGGAAAGCTCAGATGTGGATTGGTGTCTCCAAGTTCATTGTTAGCGTAAGTGTTTCTTGACTGGGCACTTACTGAGAATAGGTTCAAGAATAGCAGCTGTGTTAGTCTGTATCCATAAAGAAAGCGAGGAATACTTGTAGCACCTTAGAGACTAACTAGTTTATTTCAGCATAAGCTTTCGTGAGCTATAGCTCACTTCGTCGGATGCATCGAATGGAGCAGAAGTAAAATGCATTTATACACACAGAAAGAAAAAGAAAAGAAAAAAAAAACTTGAACATTAGCATAACAATTCTAAGAGGGCTGTTAAATGTAGATGGTCCATTATCACTAGGAGAAAAATACACCTTTTATTCCTGAGTTACTGACAACAGATCTCCATTTCAAAAGGTGTATTTGTCTTCTAGTGATAATGGACCATCTACATTTAACAGCCCTCTTAGAACTGGTATGCTAATGTACAAGTTTTTTTTCTTTTCTTTTTCTTTCTGTGTGTATAAATGCATTTTACTTCTGCTCCATTCGATGCATCCGATGAAGTGAGCTACAGCCCACGAAAGCTTATGCTGAAATAAACTAGTTAGTCTCTAAAGTGCTACAAGTATTCCTCGCTTTCTTTACTGAGAATAGTCTTTTCTCAGGAAGCCAACCAACTGCTTCACTGAGGCGGCTTAAAATGAAACAAGTACACAGCCAATAGTCATAACTTCGAAGAAAAGAATGAAACATGCATATAAGTAGGGTGAATATATTCAGTAGATCATAACCTGTACAGAGATATGCTCCATGGCATATGTAGCATAAAACATATTCCAGTTATGTCATATTCTCATTCATAGGCATATTCCCATAAAGAATTATGGGGTGCAAAGTCACAGTATCCGTAGGGGTTCAAACTGGCACATAAAACAATGTGCTATTGTGAGCCTCTCTCTATCCTGCCGGGAGCACTGTGTGGCCTGGAAGACTCAATAGTCCTTATTTTGCTGCATTTCTCTAGCAATACTGGATCTCACCAGCAGCCCTATTCCAGACTGGGTTACTGTGTGCAGCCCCTGCGTCTTTCTCCTGATCTGTGCTGTGCGACCCTGGGTTCGAATTTCTGTCATTAATCCCAAGTGGAGCTAGCCAAAAAAATGTCACTGGACGTTTTGCTTTAGGGTGGAAAATGGATTTTCCAAGGGCAAGGGAAATTTTTTTTTTAACATTGGTTTTCTTCAAAAATATTTGCTGAATGGATTAGAATGGAAATTTTCACTTTGTCTTTGGGAAGTTTCTTGCTTTTTAGCATTTTCCTCTTTTTTAAAAAAACTTTCAGTACGCGGTTCAAAGTTAAGTTGTTCAACGTTTGCATTTACAGACTGGAGTCATTTTCCCCAACTCTCTCCATTAAAACCTTTAAGCTAAAGAGTAATGTAACATGAGCCCCATAACCATGACAACTGCCTTGATACTTAAAGCAATTATAGCAGAGGAAAATGATATGCATTTGATTTGGTACGGTGGAACACAAACTATGTTGTGTATTTAAGAGGTGGCAATGAGCTGTGTGTGTTAGATAATTACACCGAAAATGACAAGATTGCTGTGTTTTGGAAAGGGAAAATGTTGGCTTTGGGGGGGAGGGGGAGAGAAATGCAATGCCTGAAGGTGATTTATGTATTTTAAGGCGATTTTAAAATTGTTTTGCAATTGTACTATGTGGCATAGTATCTGGAGTATTCAGCAAAGGAAATTTGCCTCTCAGTTTTATGTAACAGATTCAAATGTGCAAGTTAGGCTAGTGTGGATTAGAACTTCGGGGAGTTAATGCTTCTCTAAACTCCACACTGAGTTTTCTGGCGTGTTTCTGTTCTCTTGCGCCAGCGGTCCGGCTCTTGCAGGTGAACTTGTCAATCTACTCTCAGGCAGGTCATTCCACAGGCGGAAAAGTGGACTACACACAACCATCAGGCAAACTCTCTCCTTGAAAAGCACCTGCAATTACTGCTTAAACTGTCGGGGGTGGGGGGGGGGGTGTTCTGTGTTAGTTGTGTGCAGCCACTTGCATTAGCTAAGATCAGAGTATCCTGAAATTTAAAATCTATCTACAGGTGGGGGGCTGGGGAGTGGACATTTGTGCTACTCCCGTGCTGACAAGAGGACTGTGATGCTACCTGTCCTGGTTACTTATATGCTCTCTGCAGTAGCTAAGCTCCTCACACTCTTTAATGTACTTAATCCAACAATATCCTCATGTTACGGAAGGGGAAACCGAGTCAGAGTGTGAGTAAAAGTGACATCAGCGTGAGCCGGGGGTCCTCAGTACCGCTGAACATAAGGCTTTTAAAAAAATCACTCTCTGCCTCAGTTTCCCCATCTGCAACTTTGAGATAATATTTCCCCAGCTAACACGGGACTCACCTCAGTCTCTGTGACATGCTTTGAGATCCTTGGATGAAGTCACTATACAAGTGCCAACCACTTTGAGTTTGATGTAGCTAGAAGGTTTCCCCACTTCTTGAAGACTCAGGTTAGGAAGGGAAGGAACCTATAGCCATATTGTGTGTGTGTGTGTGGGGGGGGATAAACCCCACACCGTAAGTATGGGAACCAGAGGTGAGGGGGTGCTGTAGCACCCCCAGGTTTTACATGAGGCTCTGCTGCCAGCCCCATGCCACTGGCCACCAGCTGTGGCCCCAGCCTTGGCCCCTTACCCCTGTCTGGGTCCCCTCCTCTGCAGGCAGGGGAATGGGGCGGATGGGGGAAGGGGCCTTGCTCTCAGCACCCCCACTATTAAAAGTATTCAAGGGGAGCTGAAGAGTTTAATGAGGGGACCTGCTCATATCTACAGGGCAGGGCAGAGCCCATTTAGGATGAGACCCAGCTGGGGAGGAGCTTGGTGGCGAATATAAAGGAAGGGGCTTCAGGGGTGGGGAACCAGGGACTGGGCTCCCAATGAGGAAGTGCTGGGAGCGGTGGCTCGGCACAGGAGCCGGAGAGGAATCTGCAGTGCCCGGGATGGGGGAAGTGTCCTTGGAGGGGTGAGCCCGGGGGAAAAGGGCCTAGACTGAGACAGGCTGAGGGAGGAATTGGCCGAGGGAGGGAGCAGACCTTAGCTACTTGCTTCAGTGTCCCTGGATTGGTACCCGGGATAGCGGCGTGGCCTGGCTCCCCTGCTGACAACGGTGGTCTGTTGGCATTACATTGGCATGGCCGTGAGGCCCAGCCCAGCAATGATCAACCCAGGCTTACAATGTGTGGGGCCGCGTGCTCGAGCACGGACTGAGGAACACCAGCTGCACCAGCCCAGCTACCACAGACCTGGGCTTAGTGTACAGTGTAGACACACCCAGCTTGTGTTAGCAGGTTCCAGACCCTCCCTGGGACCCCAACCACTAGAGGGCACCATCGCTCATCAAGACGCCAAGTCCTTATGGCGCTGGGTCCAAACTCGCACCTTATAAGTGCGACTCGCGTATCTTATAACCGTGATACCCCTCCAGAGAGGACGTCTTCAGTCTGGCGCTAGACTCACGAAGAAGAAACCCACTCAAGGAGGCCATATCCTGAGCTCTGCACAGGAGTGTCGGGGCAGAGCTGGCTGGGATGTCAGCAGTCAGGGCTGGGGGCTGAGGGGAACACGAGGCATTGCTTCCGAGTAGGCATTACCAGCAGAGCTGAACACCTCCCTGGGAATTAATGGCCTGAGCCTGCTTTATAGCAGGTTTCTCCCCTTTGCCCTCACGGTAATCGCTTCTCAAAGCAGGAAACCGCGCAGTCTTTTTCACGGGCGGCCATCTTGTGCATTCAAAGGGGGGAGGCTCTGAGGTAAAGCAGAAGCAGCTGTCCCTGAAAGCGGTCGCTTCAGCACTTTGGCCTCCTGCACGGTTTCTTGCTGAGATTCCCTCATATTCCCCTTTCCACTGGAGGACCTGAAAGCACTCTGCCAACATTAGTGAATGAACATCCCCGGGAGGCTGAGAAGTATTATTTCCCAGGGAGGGAAACTGAGGCACAGAGCAGCTAAGGAGCTGTCTACACTGTGATTGGAGCTCGGATAGGCATACCCGTTCCAGCTTTAATCTCATTGGGAATTAAGGTTGTACACACTCACCAGGAGCTTGGGGTAGGTACTCCCATTCCTAGCCCATGCCACGGTCTACATGCCATGTCTTCATTGCTCTCTTTAGCCATGCTAGCTAGCTTAAATCTAGCGCAGGTCTGCCTAGCTGAGCTGAAGTCAAGCCTCCAATTACAGTGTAGACATACCCTAAGTGGCGTGGCCAAAAACATACAGGGATCTGTGTCCAAGTCCAGACTCCAAGCAAGGACTCCAGCTGCAGAGTCCTTTGCTCTAACCACTAGGTATTACTCTTCCAACCTGATCACTGAACCTCTTGTGAATTAGACTGTCATAAAGAAACAGCAGTAGGCGATGGGAAATCTTTACAGTCAGCTGAAGAAATAACCCCCTGGGCCTGGGAGAGGGTTTGAAATTCACTCCTGCCTGCGGTTGTTGTTCAGTATGACAAGCAGTTAGTGATCGGAAATGGTAACTGTGTAAAGCTGGGTAGTCTGTGATTTCACCAATCGCGCGCCTTTTCCCTGGGAGTCCCAGGAGTCGATTTCACTCTCCCTGGTGCAAATGAGGGAGTGAACATGGGCACTGAGATCAGTGGGGCGACCCCCATGTTAAATGTGTGAGAGGAGAATTGGACCCCGGGTGTTCTGTTTTTCCTGAGGGGGGGAGGAGTGGTTGGGAGTTGTACTATACCTGGCTGCTCCAGCTAGTCTGACCTGCACTCAGTTCCCCTAATCAGAAGCTCTCGTGCATTTTTGTTTCTTCAGCCCAGATCCACTCCTAGCAGCAGAGCGGTGGCAGAAACGGTTTGGCTCCTCAGTGCCTGCAAACAGAGGGTTTGAACAGGAACTAGAGGGATTTGCTGTTGGATTGATTAGTCCCATTATCAAAGGAGGGTGGTTTGCCTTATTTGCATGCGGCTTCCTCCCTGGGGAAAAGGGGCAGGGCTGACGAGGGGACAGTCACAAAGGGAAGCAGAGGATTTCACCAGGGCGTCCCTATTTACATCCCCATGTCACCTAGCAACAGGTTGGGAAGGATTTTGCTTCAGAGAAGCTGTCATTTTCCCATTAGGTGGCGCCACTGGATTTGAGAAGATCTGCACGGTCTGTTCTTTCATGTGAAATACAATGCACCCACCCCGCACCCTGGGGACACCTTAGACTGGATCTAATCCCTGTGGCTGGGCCCGGGGTCACTGTAGTTGTCAGGGCAAACTGAGTTTCCCGTGCTCATTCTCACCATTTACCCTTCCTCACCAGCAACCACATAGTTAAACTCCCAAGGGTTGTAAAATCCTTGTCCCAACTCCGCCACAGCAATCCGGAGTATAGAAGTAAGAGAGAGAGACAAGCCATTAATTTCCCCCTAACATAGTGACCCCAACCTGAGCTTTGTCTCTGAGCTCCCTTGAAATCAGAGGCAGATTGGGTCTGGATCTAGCGCCTGTCTCTTTAAAACAAGCGGCACAGACTGTAGTGGAGTGGCGGGGAACAATCCCACCGGTGGTTCCCTTTGGCTAAGAGGTTGTCACCGCTTAACTGAGCAGCAGCAGCGCTCCGGACAACCGGACCTTAGTGATTTGTCCTGTTTGATCCGTTCAGGCCCTTAGTTCTCTTCTCCCGTGCTGCATACAGACAAGTACCAGTGCCACGTGACTCCCTAAGGATGCATCAGCACTGCAGCTAGACACCGGGGCTGGCCTGTCCCAGCTGACTCGGGCCACAGGGCTCAGGCGAAGGGGATGTTTAGTTGCAGTGGAGACGCTCAGGCCGGAGACCGGGCTCAAGACCTCTGTGAGGCAGGAGTTCAGGCGGCCATTCCGCGTCTACACTGCAATGGAACAGCCCTTCTTGCCCCAGCCTCGGCCACATCAGCTGGCACAGGCCGCCACAGGTGTTTAACTGCAGTGAAGCCAGGCCCTAGGGACCGGGAGGTCATAGCCCAGGCCCTCGGGGGCAGAGAGTTATATGGGCCCGTGTGGTGCCCATGCTCCAGGAATATTAAGGGCCAGGAGGCTCGGCTCCACCAATGTTTGGAGCTGGGTCTCTGCCCCCCGGTCCCCACCTGCCGCCCCCGTGAGCCCCTCCGGAGCATCTCCCGGCCCCACCTGCCACCCCCGGGCAATTTAAAAGGGTCTAGGGGCCCCCAGCAACGACTGCCAACAGCGCATCAGGGCTGAGCAGCTTCCTGCTCGGCCTCGCTCGGCGCCACTCCTGGAAGTGGCCAGAGCAGCCCTATGGCCCCGGGGGAGGGTGTGTCTCCGTGCGCTGCCCCCGCCCCCAGCACCAGCTCTGCAGCTCCCATTTACCACGATTTACCAGGAAAGCACGATAAAGCGTCTCCGCTTCAGCAGCATGAAGAACCGTGGACTATGCCCCCAGAAGCCCTAGCCCCACACACACGGCATTGCAGGAGCCATGAAGACCGGGTAACTCGAGCAGGGCTTCGCAGTGTGACTGCTCTGAGCGGGGCTAGGCTAACACAAGTGCCAGCTACTTGAGTTAACTCTGCAATGGAGACATTCCCTTTTCGTTTGCTTGTTGTATGCCGAGGGCAACACAGTTGGAGTCCCACTTCGGGAAGGTGGTTACAGCTCATGACAACACTTTCCTTGGCCACACTACAAACGTGAAGCCATTTTAGAATGAGGCTGCCCCAAATTCACCAGACAAGCATGTGTGTTGCTGACACAGTTTGAGCTGTAGTGGAGAAGGGACAGAGTTCAGGGTTCGCCCCCACTCTGAACTCTGGGGTACAGATGTGGGGACCCGCATGAAATACCCCCTAAATTTATAATCCACCAGTTTAGGTTAAAAACTTCCCCAAGGCACAAATTCCTTCCCTTGTCCTTGGATGGGATTGCTGCCACCCCCAAGTGATTTAGACAAAGATTCAGGAAAAGGACCACTTGAAGTTCCTATTCCCCCCAAAATCTCACCCCAAGACCCTTCACCCCCCTTCCTGGGGGGCTTTAGAATAATATACCAATCAATTCCCTTTTATATAAGTACAGACCAGACCCGTTATGTTTAGGACACTAAAATCAATCAGGTTCTTAAAAGAAGAACCTTATCACAAAGAAAAAGGTAAAAGAAGCACCTCTGTAAAATCAGGATGGAAGGTCATTTTACAGGGTAATAAAAAGATGTAAAATACAGAGGATTCCTCTCTAGGCTTAACTTCAAAGTTACAAAAACAGGGGGAAAAAAACCTCCCCCTTAGCACTGGGAAAATTCACAAGCTAAAACAAAAGATAATCGAATGTATATTCTTGCTATTAGTTACAATTTCTGTAATTTTAGATGTATTATTTCAGTAGGAACTGAGTTACCTGCTTGGTCTCTCTCTTTGTCGGGAGAAGGAACAAAACAAACAGCACAAACACCCCACCTCCCACCACCAGAGTTGAAAGTATCTTCTTTCCCCATTGGTCCTTCTGGCCAGGTGCCAACTAGGTTAATTGAACTGATTAACCCCTTATGGGTAAAAAAGAGATTTTATGCTACCCTTAGCTCTATGTGTATGACAGGCCCTAATAGTTTCAGTCCAACTTCAGACATCTTGGTGTCTCTGGCTGTGCAACCAAACATTAAGGGATACAAAATCAGAGGCTACTTTTTGGCCTTCAAGCTCTGGGTAAATGCCTGCAAATTAGTGATCTTCTCCAAACGTCCTGGACCTGCAAAACCAGGCCGTTAATCTCAGAGAACAGGCCTCCTCATGAGATTACTGGTCCATTCTATTTCCCAGTCAGATTGATATTGCCATCAGAAAAGTCCTCTCCTGGCACTTCTGATATTGACTGCAGAAGCTGAAAGTGCCAAGACTGATGAATAAGAAGTATTAATTATGAGAAATAATTAGAGCTGATCGAACGTCAACATTTCCATTCCCTCCGAAATTCTGACATTTTGAAATTTGTTTTTCTTCTGAATGGGAATGAAAACAAAACATTGCACGATTTGCAGCAAAATAAAAACATTTTCAAAAAAATCATTTGTGGCCAATTTTATTTTTTAAAAACGATTTGGGGTCAATTTTGTTCAAACATTTCTCTTTGGGTCAATTGGATGCTTCATTTTGATAACACACATTTTTTCCCCCCTGATTTTGACTTTTGAGAGAAGATTAAAGATTTTTATTTTCAAATTTCAAAATTAAAGGTCCCTTTGGAATGAAAAGTGGAAACATTCTGTGCAGAGGGAGTCCAAATGCTTTGTGTGTGAGGCGCTGCTAATGAAATTGCATTGAAGTCCCACAAAAGGATGTTTTTCCAATGTAAAAATGTTCCATTGGAAAATGACTGACCAGCTGCAATAAGAATACAGTAAACCCTCGATTTAACGGACCTCGATTTAACGGACTTCGGATGCAACGGACAAAATTTCTAAGTCTGATGCATCCGAAATCCATTTGTCAAGGGCTGGCTGCCGGCTCCCGGCTGCCGCCCGGGTCCAGGCACCGGGCGGGCTGGCTGCCGGCTCCCAGCTGCCACCCGGGTCCTGGCAGCGGGCAGGCTGCGGAGCTGCCGCCCCGGCCCTGTGGCGGGCGGGCTGCTGCTCCGACAGCTCGTTTGTTTTTTTTTATTAAATAACGGACTTTCTGATTTAACAGACACTCCTCACCCGAATTAGTCCGTTAAATCGAGGTTTTACTGTAATAGTTAGTACCTTCCACTTCAGGGGCTCTCGTGCTCTATAGAGAACGAGTCTTAATTCATTTACAGCACCCTTGTGAGGCTCGTAGATACTGTTATCCCCATTTTATAGATGGGGAGACTGACTCACAGGAAGGGGATGTGACCTCCCAAAGGTGACTTGTGTGCACTAGAATTGACACCAAACCACATATTTTATGGTGCACAGCACTAGGGAACCTGGAAAACATTCCCCATCTCTCCGCTAGGTGTGTTGTCTCTCTTGGCATTTTCTTATGTGGCTATTTACAGTATTTAAGAAACGCTATCGGCCGAGACGGGGAGGGAGGTGATGACACCAAAATAAAACTAGCTGTTTGCAAAGTGCTTACACCCTGTTTGCTTCCAAAGAGATACCTGGCGTGTTTTAAACACTAATAAAGCTCAGTTTCAGCGGTGCAACACAAGCAACCCTACAATAACAACCCAGCAGGAGCAGCTTGGTGTTTGCGAGGGCAGCTGGGAACGCGGCTCCCAGTCTGGGTAGACCGACGTGCACTAGGGCATGCCCCCCAACACACTCAAAAGAGCGGTGTGAGCAGCACCACCGATGGAGGCTCAAGCTAGACACCTGAGCTTGGAGCCAGGGGAGGGCCGGCTTGTACTCAGGTGAGTTACCTGCACTTTATCTGTGCACCAATGTCCACCTGCTACTTCCATGTCCTAGCCAGGCTGAATGACTCGTTCCCAGCTGCAGTGTAGACATACCCTGCTGTACTACAACCCAACCCAGACCCAGTTAGAGGCGCTGGGTCTGGGTTGGGTCAGCTGGGAAAACAACTGGACCTTCTAGGGCTTGGGAGTGGTCAGGAGGGCCAGGGACCAATTCCGGTCTAGGTCAAGCCCCAAAAGGAGGTCCCAGCAGTGCTCCCCTCTAAGGGAGACTACCGTAATGAACCTGCATGCACAGCACAACAGTGACCTGTCTCATTGAACCAAAAAACAAACACGGCCACAGACGGGGGGGGGGGGGGGGAAATCATTCTGCAAACACTTATGCAGTGAAGTCCGTCTAATTCTTCATCAGGGCAGGAGGCTGAGGGCTGCTCAGTAAAGACCTCCCCTTGACATATAAATTCGTAGCCCGGGCCTGGCCCCCACGGCTGAGTTTTCTCATTAGCTAACAGATTTCTCCCTTGGTCTCCTTTACGCGTTCAGGTAAAAAGTCCCCGCTGAACAATTAGAGAGACTTATATGGCTCAGGGTCCCCTGGCTTCCCTGAGAATATCTCTGTCTCATTGACCTGGGCTCCTAGTGGGCACCCGCTGGAAAGCTAAGAGGATAACTAATAACATTTAGACTTCGGGGCTGGTCTCTAATCACTCTTCTGCAGCAATATTCCAGCCTCCACCCCCAGTAACGTCTCTAACGTAGGGAAAATACCACTGGGGAAAAGGTTGGGAGTCTGACGTCTGGTCTCCTTGAAAGCCTCTGGCTGTGCTGGCTGGGTGCCAGCTGGGGATTCCCTCCCTCTGTGGGAACAGAGAGCTGGGAGAATGCAGCTGCTTCCTGATCCCTTCCTGCTGCCCAGGCACAGGGAGACCAGAGTGGGGCTCAGGACGGAGCCGCCCACCTCTCTTGTCTAGTTTTCAGTCCTCCTGGGGGGTTACTGGGTGGAACTTGAGCTCCAGGGTGGAAATTTAATTCGGAAACATTTAGGAGCAATATGAGGAAGAATTTACAAACAGATGTAGAGTCCTGAACTTCGGACGGAAGAATCCCATGCACTGCTACAGACAAGGGACCGAATGGCTAGGCAGCAGTTCTGCAGAAAAGGACCTAGGGGTTACAGTGAATGAGAAGCTGGATATGAGTCAACAGTGTGACCTTGTTGCCAAGAAGGCTAATGGCATTTTGGGTTGCATAAGTAGGGGCATTGCCAACAGGTCAAGGGATATGATCATTCTTCTCTATTCGGCATTGGTGAGGCCTCATCTGGAGTACTGTGTTCAGTTTTGGGCCTCACACTACAAGAAGGATGTGGAAAAATTGGAAAGAGTCCAGTGAAGGGCAACAAAAATGATTAGGGGCCTGGAGCGCATGACTTACGAGGAGAGGCTGAGAGAACTGGGATTGTTTAGTCTACAGAAGACAAGGAGGAGGGGGTATTTGATACCTGCTTTAAACTACCTGAAAGGGGGTTCCAAAGAGGATGGATCTAGACTGTTCCCAGATGACAGAACGAGGAGTAATGGTCTCAAGTTGCAGTGGGGGAGGTCTAGGTTGGATATTAAGAAAACCTTTTTTCCCTAGGAGGGTGGTGAAGCACTGGAATGGGTTACCTAGGGAGGTGGTAGAATCTTCTTCCTCAGGGGTTTTTAAGGTCAGGCTGGACAAAGCCCTGGCTGGGATGATTTAGTTGGGGATTGGTCCTGCTTTAAGCAGGGGGTTGGACTAGATACCTCCTGAGGTCCCTTCCAACCCTGATATTCTATGATTCTATGTGACCCCGACTGGAACCTAGGATCTGAACAGCCCCACCCTTGGGGAGGTCTGGATCAATCTCTGGTTCCTAATAACTTGCAAGAGCCCCGGTGAAGCCCCAATCCTCAAATCGCTTTAAACAGCGGCGATTGGTGCAATGGCTGGGAGAGGCTGATGACTTGGCAGCACTGGCATGTGACGGTGCTCCTGAGAGATTAGTCTCCGAAGGAGCTAGGCAGCGCCTCCCCTGTCTACCAAAAGGGCCATCCTCTGAACTTAGACTGCGCTGACCCTAGCTCTGGAGGGTATAACCAGGGGCCTAGCCAGCACTGGCAGGGGTGGAGGAGGGGGAGACAAAAGTTCTCCTGAGCTAAGCTCTCTCGTTTTGATTTTTCACTTAGAAACGGCTTTTTGTCTCATTTTTTTTAAATTTTGCATTCTACAATGTATTATGACATTTTTAAAAAGTCAAAACTGAAACGAAACATTTGAGCCACCTGAAAAGAATGGGCAGTGCCAGGGCAGGGGATTCAATTTCTCTTGACGGAGAATATTGAAATTTTCAGTTTTCACTCTGAACTGCGAGGAAACCAAATTTCAAAATCTCAAAACCCTTCACGAACCGGAACTTCCACCCTCCAGCCAGCTCCTCTTCTTTGTGTTGGTCGTATGGTATCTTCAGTCACCTATTCCCCTTCTGTGCACTGGGCAAGCACCGTTGAAAATCAAGCAGCAATCCAACAGCCTCAAGACAGGTGGGGAAGTTAGCTTCTTTGCCCTCCGGTGGCGAAAGATCTTTCTAGGAAATCAGGAGGAAAGAGCCTGGTTATAACCAGTCTGGGAAATTACATTTCATAGCAACACTCAGGCCATGTCTACACTACCCGCCGGATTGGTGGGCAGTGATTGATCTATCGGGGTTCGATTTATCACATCTCGTATAGATGAGATAAATCGACCCCCGAGCGCTAGCCAGAACTCCACCGCCACGAGAGGTGGGAGTGGAGTCTATGGGGGAGCGGCAGCCATTTGTCTAAGATCACCCATTAAGTGGAGAACCGCAGTTACATTAGAACCTGATATCTACCCAAGTTTGCTGTAATTTACTGGATCAAAGAGCATGGCTTCCTGACCCCTTCCTTAGGAAAAACCTATGAAGTTGGCATGGTATTGAATATACGGAGTACTTCCCGTCTACAAAATCCACATGGGGAACATGGGATCTTTGTCCCCATCTATAGCCTGATCCACATAAGATAAGTCTCCTACAGCCAGCAATTCAGGAGCTACTTTATCTCAGGTGGCAGTGGTCTGTGTTTTTAGCACTCAGTGTCTTGGATGGAATCTCCACTACTGATCCATGATGCAGGGATCTAAGCATATATGTTAACAAAAAAGGTGCTGTGCGTTTGGGCCTAAATCCTGACATCTGTACTCAGCCAAAGCTACCCCTGACTTCAGCTTTAACCCTGGATTCTGTTTCTTGCCTTGCTTCCCAATTGTTTTTTTTTAAAAGATGCATGATGCAAAGGGGTCTAGGTCCAAGGGCCAGATCCTGAGTTGGCATCTGTCATCTTTTCTGTGGAACGACTCTGATTCACACCAGCTGAAGATCTACCTGGCCCAGTCTACAGCTGGAATGACTGAAAGTTTTCCCCAGTGTGAAAGTCACTCCTTAGAAAGTTCCCCAGGACAGGACTCCCCAGATAGTTTGTAAAGGCCTGGGTATCAGGGACTGTTATCTAATAAATCTCCTCAGGTAATATCAGCTTCTGTCCAGCTGGATGTCTAGGCCTAGATTAAGTGTATTTTCTATATCTTTCTCCACCAGCTTTTAGAGGACAAAGAAAATTTACGGTGCCTTTTACATAGATTTTGGGCGTGGGGGAAGTGAATTTAGTGCTGGTGAAGGATGTCAGCTTGTCAATCCTGACAAGTGAAGTCCTCTATCCACCAAACAGGTCGATGGGAGCAAAAGTAAGGGCACTAAAACTAGGGGTGTTACTGCACCCCGTGGCTTGAAATGGTTTCCATCATGTACGGGGTTTACAGTCTGCTTCAATGGCTCTCAGCACCCCCACTATAAAATTGTTCCAGCCCCCCCGAGCACAAGTCTCTGCTCCATGAATATGCCTCTCCCTCTGGCCTGGAGGGGGCACCAATTGCTGTGAAAAGGTTGCTCCCACGAATCCAGGGAGCCCAAATACCACAGTGATGGTCACAGTATAAGAACTAGAATAGAATTTCCCATTCAGTACTTAAGCTGTCTGCAAAGATTCCTACCAGGCTGTCAATTAGCCTCAGCTCCTCAGATGAACTTAGGTGTCAAACTCCCATTGATTACGCTGAGAGTTAGGCACCGAAATACCTTTGCATTTCTGGGCCTTAGTGCCAAACGTGAGGCTGTTTTTTGTGATAGGGACATCTGCCCAGCAGGAGCTCGACTGAGCCCCAGCAACTCATCACACGCCGGGGCCACCAGCCAGCTCTGATTTTCAGTCACGGCCTCAAGACCAGTCACCGCTAGAGGAGGACCGAGGGGGTCGTGGTTACATTTCTAATTTCGGAATACCATGAGCACCGTGTAGCAGCCTCGGCAGACGGCTCGATAGCTACCTTCCAATGCAGTGTTTGTATGGCGGACAAGGAGGAGAGCCCTGGAGACAACCAGTCCTGCTCACTACTGCCCTGCTGAACAGCACCGGAATCTTTTCAAGGTCAGGCTTGACAAAGCCCTGGCTGGGCTGATTTAGTTGGGGTTGGTCCTGCTTTGAGCAGGGGGTTGGACTAGAACCTCCTGAGGTTCCTTCCAACCCTGATATCCTTTGAATCTGAGCTCATCGGTGCTGGTCAATCTACAGTAAGTAGACTGAAGTGAATGGAGATACTCCCGTTTTACACTAGGGGAACTGGAATCTGGTCCTGTATGTATCAGGGAAATCTCGGAGGAACCTCACAGCTGCAGCAAATCCACCCCAAGCTACCTATCCCCTTGGAGCTGTCATAGGTTCTTTGTGTGTGGCTGCAAGGTTTGGCCACAGAACGACTCTCCAATAGATTGTAATTGCTCGTCTCCTTCCTCAAGCCCTTGGGAATAGCGATTTGTAGTCCACCCACCCTGGCAGTTCGGCTGTAGTCAGCCTACGGAGTCGCTCCTCCGTGCATCCTAGGTCACGCTCACACGCCAGCGATGTGCCCAAGGAAACGGCCCGGCTTTTGGAGGCCTGGGCCTTCAGAGCAGGAAGGGCATTGCTAACGAGCTCATCGTTATCTAGGTCAAGAGAGGCTGCCTCGCAATCATTTCGCTGCCAGCTCGGAGGCCTCGGTGCTTGGCATCTGTCACTCGATCTTCAAGAACACGTCATGCGCCGAGCTCCGGCTAAACTTCCGCTGCTGCCGCAGACACCATCTGTGCATCCCAGCTCCGCGGTGCACGGCACAGATTGCTGCCCTTCTATGGTTTGTTTGTTCCTTTCCGGAGGGGATATGGTTTTCCGGGGAAGTGGAGGAAGCTGGTGGATGGAGCCCAAAGCCAGTTCTATGCGACTGGGTCTTTCATCTGCCCCACTTCCGAGGAACCGGCGTGGTCCGGTACTCCTGCCACGCTGACATAGCTTGAGTCACCCTTGACGCCTGCGGTGGGTGGTCTCCCCGGCAGCCACGGCAGACGGCTGAGGAGCACGACGAAGCTGGTTATAAAGCAGCTAAAGAGGGGCCCCATCTAATTATCCAGCCACTCCTGGTTTCCTGGTATCAGTGGGAGGCCGCGGGTTGATTAGGGAAGGAGAAGGTGGAGACTGATAGGGATCTGATGGCCTAAGCATGGGACTGTGAGGATCACGAACACCCGGCTTCTCTTCCTGACTCTGGTATTGAGCCACTTGGGTTACATTCGTTAGGGATCGTCAAATGGTAGAATTCTCCCAGCCCCGTCAGCATGCAAATTACACACATGGAGACTCCCTTAGGATCACCTCTGAATTTGGCCCTCTGAGGGTAAGGGCATCTCAGCGGGTGTGACTCACACATCTAGCAGCCGGAAGAAAGTATAAATGACATCCTTTTAGAGTCTCCTGTGCATTAGGTGTGAATTTAGGCGAGGTTCCGTGCCTCAGTTTCCCCAGCTGTAACAGCGAGGCTGAGATCATCTGCCTCTTGGGACATTGGGAGGGTTACCTGGGGAGAGGGAAAGCATGTTCTGAGAGCTCAGGCTGGTTGTTTGCGTTCTCCCGGCACGTGCCTCGGCAGATGCCGTTCCTATTACTCATGCACCTCTCAAGTCCCTTTTGATTTGTTTTTCTAAAACTTCTGCAGCCCCTGAGAACAGCCGTGTTGCCCGTGAAAACACAGAAGCACACGGCTGGCACCGGCCTAGCTGTGAATCATGCACAGAAAGCCACATTCTCCAGGCAACCCCTCATCTCATACCACGCTGCCTAGCATCCCCAAGGCACTGCTGGGTGAATCTTGTCTAACCTTTGCTTAAAGAACATTCTTTGCTGCTGCAAGCAACTGATTTTTGCTAGTCCCATGGGTGGTCATTTAAATTAATTAAAAATAAATGGAGATATACCAATCTCCTAGAACTGGAAAGACCTTGAAGGTCATCGAGTCCAGTCCCCTGCCTACACTAGCAGGATCCCCCTGCCTACACTAGCAGGATCGAGTACTGTCCCCTGACAGATTTTTTGCCCCAGATCCCTGAATGGCCCCCTCAAGGATTGAACTCACAACCCTGGGTTTAGCAGGCCAACGCTCAAACCACTGAGCTATCCCCCCACCCCCGGGCCAGCAGCGGAAGAAAATAGCTGGAGGGAATGATGCAAATAAATTCTTCTCTCCTTAAGCCCCCAGCCAGGATACCTGTTGTATGCTGCCAGCAGGGACAATTACAATCTCTCTCTCTTCCCCATCTGTGCATCAAAGGCTAGCGTGCACATGAGTCAAACCCTGCCTGGACTGAATGACTCTAGAGCTGGGAACCACTTCAGATTTGACCCCACTGTATGGCTAATTCCTGGAAGGCCCTCCAGTCTACTGACATCACAACATGCATCTGGATGGGAAGTCAACAGGATGGACTTCAATAGAGACAAGTGCAATGTACTTCACTTGGGAAGGAAAAATCAAACGCAGCTACAAAACGGGGAATGATGGACTATGTAAGAGTACTGCTGGAAAGGAACCGGGGGTTATAGTGGATCCCAAATTAAATTTGTGTCAACGGTGTGGTGCAGTTGTGAAAAAGGCTAATATACTGGGGCGTATTAATAGGAGTGTCGTATGTAAGACACAGAGGTCATAGACCGCTCTATTTGGCACTGGTGATGGAGTACGGTTTTGGGCCCCGCACTTTAGGAAAGACGTGAACAACTTGGAGAGAGTCCAGAGGAGAGCAACAAAAAAAGATCAATGGTTTAGAAACCTGACCTGCGAGGAACATTTACACAAACTGGGCATGTTTAGTCTCGAAAAAAGAAGCCTTCAGGGGGAACCCAACAACAGGCTTCCAATACATTAGAAGGGCTGTTAGAAAGAGGATGGCTGATCACGGAAGGTAGGACAAGAAGTAATGGGGTTAAGCTGCAGCAAGGGAGATTGAGGATAGATATTAGGAAAAAAACGTTCTAACTCTTGGGGTAGTTAAACAGGCTTCCAGGGGAGGTTGTGGAATCCCCATTGTTGGGTTTTTTTTAGAACAGATTGGACAACACCTGTTGGAGCTAATGTAGGTTTCCTTGGTCCTGCCTCAGCGCAGGGGGCTGGACTTGATGGCCTCTCGAGGTCCTTTGGGAGGTGGGCAGGACAGCTCAGTGGTTTGAGTGTTAGCCTGCTAAACCCAGGGTTATGAATTCAATTCTTAAGGGGGCCGTTTAGGCATATGGGGTAGAAATGGGATTGGTCCTGCTTTGAGCAGGGGCTTGGACTAGATGATCACCTGAAGTCCCTTCCAGTTCTATGAATGATGTGGTGCAATCTTAGCCGCAACATGCATCATTTTAAGAAAGCTGTTTTGTGGAGAGGGCCAAATGCCACGTTTCATTATGGGCCGAGGGGAACATTTTGGACGATGTATTCACCTATCATAGCACCTTGCAATCATTCATGGATTTTATTGTCATAACGCCCCTGTGAGGTCAGGAACTCCCCTTTCTGCAGACTGGGACCTGAAACAACAGCTTGGCTAAGTGACGTGCCCAAGGTCACAGAGGACAGCCTGAGTGAGGTGGAAATTGGACCTAGGTTTCTGGGGTCCCAAACCAGCATTGTGTCCACCAAGCCATCCTTCCTGCCCCACCGCCAAGGCAGGTTTGCACAAAGGGGGGGGGGGCATATTACAGCTTTTATAGAGTAACAAAGGGACTTTTAGGCACCTTGAACTTGAAATATGCACTGGGCCAGAGATTGGTTCAGAGACAAGAAAAATTCGAGAGATGCCATAGAGGTGCAAGGGGCGGGGAATGAGATGTGTCGAGGGGAAAGTCAGTGGTGTGGCAGCATCCCCCCCCGCTGTGCAGCCCCCCTCTGCAGAGGAGGTGTGGCCATCCAGACGCGGGGAGGGGTGGAGCCAGGATCACAACTGCTGGGCAAGATGAAATCTGCATAACTCCGCCCCCTTTAACCCATCTTGTGCAAGGACAAGCCTGGGAGGCTGGGGCGGGGGGGGGGGGGGGCAGTTGTACAAGGATCTGGCCCTGTCCTTCAAAGATCTCCGCCTTTCAAGGGAACTGGAGGCCAGTATGTTTGGCCCTTCCACACCACCACCGGCACCACCGGTACCACTGGCAGCAGGGCACAGAGTGGGGCAAGATCCTGGATCCCAACCACTCCGAGGGCTCCTTAGATGGACCTGTCTTGCCCCCTGCAGGACACGAGGGACGACTCCTCTTGAAATCACCCCTGTTCTGCAAGGGGGTGGGAACTGATTCCCACGTGCTCACGGGACGGGGAGGGACTAGGAGTCACTTTGCCCTTTGCCTCCCTCAAGTCCTTTCCTGATAGGGCCCGCGAGGCAGGAGCACAACTGGGGTCCTGGGGAGTGACTCCCGAGAGTCTGACTTGGCTCAGGTCTGGCGCTAGGAGTCACGGGAGGCAGGGAGAGAGGCATGGGAGCAGAGAGCGGATTCTGTGACCTCTCCCCAGTTTTCCCTTCAGTTTCCCTCCTGACCATCTCTGCCAGCGAAGGCGGCTGCCGGCAGAGGGTGGACATGGCTGGTGAGTCATGCTCCCCCCAAGGAGCCGTGCAATCCCCATCCTCCCCCGGCCGGGAACAGAAATAACTAGTAACACGTTTCCTGAGCACTCTGTGCCGCCCGCCCACTCGCCTTGGCTTGCCCGCCAGCACCACCCTGACAACAACACCCACTCGCCAGGAGGAGCCAGCCGGAGAGAGCCAGGGAAGACGAGTGGAGGCGGGAAAGGGCTGGAGACCCTGCTAGCATGCAGGGCCTGAGGGAGGCGGGGTTGCTTTAGTCAGCCTGTGGGGGCGGGGAGGGGGGGGGATTAAAGTACCTCCAAAGGCAGCGGGCACACAGGAAGGATGGTCCAGTGGTTAGAGCCCTAGCCTAGGACTTGAGAATTCTGAGTTCAGTTCCTTGTTCTGCCACAGGTGGGGGCTTGGGCAAATCCCTTACCCTCTTTATGCTTCAGTTCCTGTGGGCAATGAGGATGAGTGCCCTGCCTCACAGGGTGCCACGAGGACATGCTGTGAGGTGCACAGAGGCTAAGAGACTTGCCCAAGACCCCAGAGGTCACCTGTGGCAGAACAGAGACTGTGGTGGTGAGGCTTGTGGACATATCTTATAAGGCCCTAGATGACTAGCAAGCTGGGTTCAATACCCAGGACTTCTCCCAACCTCATGTGTGACCCTGGGCCAGTCATGTTCTTTTTCTTCTTCCCTGCCCATTAAGTGCAGGTGACAACTTGTCCTTTGTCTAGCTTGTGAGCGTCTCAGGGCCGAGATTCCATTTACTGTGGGTACGAGTGTAACACCAACTGACCCCGGTCGTCCGCGGGTGGGATCGGACCTGGGACCTCGGGAGCTTAGTGCATGAGCTAAAAACTGTATGGTCCTTAGCAAAGGCTGTAGAGCAGACTCATCTCTCTCTCGTCTCGGTACCACTCAATGGGCCATGACACCACACCCAGGAGGTGTGTGGGTCACACAAGTAGCACCTGCCGCTGTTGGACCCCCCACGCTTTGCTGGTGCCCTGGGCACTGCTCTGCTGTTGCTCTCAGCCAGGGAGGGAGGCTGTGGGGTGTCAGGAGGTTTATGTGGCAGGACGACTGTCTTGCGACCCAGCCGGCACAACCCGTGTCTTAAAGGAAGCCCCTTTTCTGATTGGAGGCCAAGACCTCCACCAGACTCTCTCCCGCCTCCTGAGCCCCTTGCTGCTCCCTGCCCCTCCCCCCCCCCCCCCCCCCCCGTGAGGAACTATGTGTGGTAAGAAGAGCAGGATGGGGAAGGGAGCCCCTCACTCGTCTCACTGCAGCCCCAATCCTGTCAGCAGTCGGGCGGCTCCCACAAAGTGCCGACCACCCTCAGCTCCCTCTGAACTCAGCTAGAGCTGAGCGAGCTCGGTGCCTCGCTGGCTCACACCCTGCCTGGCACGCCAGGGACTCCTCCGGCCGCATTCCCCGCTCGGTCACTCCGCTTCGATATCACCGGAGGACGCAGATTGGGGAATCAGCCTCGTAGAGCTATGGGGAGGCCCATTGGGAGGCCCCCTCTGTGCTCCCCCCCAGGCCTCCTGCTCCGTGTGTGTCCCTGTCTCCTTCTCTTACCCACCTAGGCAAGACTATTTACAGGCTTGGCAAGAAGCTTTCCTGGATTTCATGCCTTAGCCAGCCACGTCTCCAAAGGCCCCGGGGCAGGGGGAAGAAGCTGCCACACGCTGTACAAACGGGGTCCGATTCACTCATTCTCAATCAGGCTATTTTATGATGAGGACCGAGATCTAATGGTAGATCCTCAGCAGGGCCTCCAGCTGAATGCGCAACCTGCAGATTTCTCCCGGAAGTGCCGACGTGGGGTGAGAGATCATAGAATATCAGGGTTGGAATGGGCCTCCGGAGGTATCTAGTCCAACCCCCTGCTCAAAGCAGGACCAACCCCAACTAAATCATCCCAGCCAGGGCTTTGTCCAGCCTGACCTTAAAAACCTCTAAATAATCTGAAATGCTCCATTGAAAATCCCTGTGGAGTTCATGCAGCCGGCAGAGTTCCCCCGCGTGGAGCCGGGAGAGGTGGGCGACCCATCCTACAGGGTTGATTTTAATATTAGCATTTGTATTACGTTGTTCCCGGGGTGCCACCCCACTGCACTAGGGTCGTAGCTAGATGGAGTGAGTCTAAGTTGAAAGAAGTATCTTTGACACCACCATTTCGCAGAGGGGACTAAAGCCCAGAGACATTACTACCATGAGGCAGGATCCCTGGACGTCAATGGAGAGACTACTTGACTTCAGATCAGGCACAATGACTCAGATTTTTAAAGGTATTTTGGCACTGCAATGCTGAGCTCAGCAACACCTTAATACCTTTAAAAATCTGGGGATAAGTGACATGCCCAAGGTCACACAAGGTAACACTAGCAGAGCTGGGAATTTAACCCTTCTCTCTCTGAGCCCCCCGCACATCTACTGCCTTAACTGAAAAAACTACCCAGCCTCATGCTGGAGAGAACTGAATACGTCTCTGGTCACCCATCAAGATCATAAATGGGGAAGCTCCCAAATCTCCAGGCAACGGCAGTGCCCCTCGCTCTCTCTGACTTAAGAAAAGCTGCTGCCGGTTTTGATGCTAATTTTATAACTTTCAAAAGCCCGTTCCATGCTTCCTCCTCCTTGTTTTTTTCTCTCTCTCCTCCTGCTGAGATGCCGAGCCCTCCTCTGCCAATTTGTACAAACTCCTTCAGCTTGGAAACTAGAGCAGAGAATCACCCACATAAGAAGGCTGGTGTGAAAATATCTGAGGCAGACGCGCTGAATTAAAAACGACTCGAGGAGTTCCCTGTGACAGGGTGAAATGAAAAGAGCTCCACAGTTACTATTTTTTAAAAATCTCATCGTTTTTAAACCCGTCCCATGATTTTCGGGGCCAGGCATCAGAAAGTTCTCCAGAACCCCAATATTACATACAGCCTGGCTGTCATTTACTAATGATCAGATCTGGTAAAAATATTAATGGTGGACAATTTATTCCATTCATATCTGCTTTATGGATTTTATTTTAACCCTCCCCTCTCCTATTGCATCTCTTGGGGTTTTACTGAGTCTCACAATAAGGGGTGTTTCTCTTAAAGTCCCAGCTGCTGGAATCCAGAGATTTCACATGAATCTCATTTTTCCTGGGGGTGGGTGTGAAAGAAAGCACGTTTCTTACCTTTGTACCTGCGGAGAAAAGCTTGAAAACGGGTTCCAGGTGCAACCCAAACATTCAGAAGCCAAAAGCAAATAAGAAGACCCCGACATTTATCATTTTAAAATCTCGCCATTTTAAGCCAGTCTCATGAGTTTTGGGGGCCTGCCTCATGTGACTGAAACACTTTGCATATTTGTGTTGAAATCACCAAATCATTTTGGTGGGAAATAAGCAAACAAAATACTTTTCGGGAAAACCAAAATGTCTCCATTTTTTTATTCCAAATGACTTTTCATTTTAAATTTTAGTTCCATTTTATTTTGGAAAAAAATAAAACAACTCAAGAAATGTTTCATTTGCCCCCAAATGATTTTTTTAAAAATTTTTTCAGGTCAGCCACTGAACCAAAAAAACAGGTATTTGCACAGCTCCAATAGAGAGACAGTGGTCAGCAACTATTGTCCTAGGTTGAATTTAGCCTCGTGATCTAGATGAAAGGCACCGAATCTCATTAGCAATAGGGCAAGTGCCGCAGTGCATTTCTGAATATAGTCTGTCTCTGTATAGAACTTAACTCCATTGCTAATGAACGAGGCCAATTGTTAATTTTTATTATTCCAGTAGCAGCCAGAGGCCCCAGTCAGGAATGGACCTAAAATAAAAGGTGGGCCCTCCCCGAAAAATCTTACAGTGTAATCAGTGGAAATCATCCACAAGTCATGGATCCTGGTTAGCCAAGATGCTGGCCAGCCGCTGCCGTTTGCAGAGGATGGATTCGTTTCACATGACTCAGACCACATATTGTGTCTCCGGCGGGGCAGGGAGCACCAAACTGGAATCACTCCTGCCAACCAAGTGAGTGGCACAAGAGTAGAAGGATGGTACTGCAGTTAAAGTATTGACCTGAGCCTCAGAAAATGCAGGCTAGGGTTTTGTCTCTGCCACAGACTTGCCAGGTGACCTTGGGTATGTCACTTAGGACTAGATTGCAACTTTTGTGATTGCAACTGGGGCCACATTTTAGATTTCAAGGCCAAAAGGGACCACTCTGCTCATCTAGCCTGACCTCCTGAATCGCCCAGGCCATAGGACTTCTCTGAATTAAATCCTACTTGAACCAACTGATCCCCAGATTTGGGGATGGGAAGCAATTTTACCCCAGGTCAGATTGGCGGAGACTATGGTCGGAGGTCTGCAGCATGGGGCACGGGTCATTGGCTGGTTTGAGTGGTGGAGTCTCTGGAACTTGAAGCCTTCAAATCAAGAGCTGGCGGTAACTCGGCCCGACGTTAAGAGACTGTTGCAGGCGTGGCTGGGTGAGGTTCTGTGGCCAGTGCCACACAGGAGGTCAGACTACATGAGCATAATGGCCCCTTTGGCCTTAAAGTCTGCGAGTCTGTGATGGGGACTCGGAGAAGGATTTGGGGGGGGGCGGGGGGGGGCGGTGATGGATCATCAGTTGCTGGGATGATTTAGTTGGGGATTGGTCCTGCTTTGAGCAGGGGGTTGGACTAGATGACCCCCTGAGGTCCCTTCCAACCCTGATCTATGATTCTATGATCAGCTAACCAGGCACACCCAGTGTGAGCGAATGCGATCCTGGCATTCTCCAGTCTGGGCAGAGAGGTTAGCAAGGGGGCTGCAGGCCAGGAAGGAGGTGGGCTGGCAGAGCTGTGGTGGCCCCAGGAGCCGGACAGCCATGGGTGCACAGTCAGGGCAGGAGAGAGCGGGCACAGCTCCCGGGGAGCTCAGCGGTGGAATACCAGGGCGGCGTTGCCGCTGAGGACTGAAGCGTTCTGCCAAGAGCTGTGTGGGGGAGAGGCTGCCCACGCGGTGCCTGGCTCATCCCTGTGTTATTCATCTCACATGTCCACCAGCACTAGATCCCCTGGCCGCTCGCCCTGAGGCCGAGAACGAGCCAGAGAACTCAGCGCTGATGTCAGCCGCGCAGGGGCCACCGGGAACATGCCAATTAGAGAAGCAACAAGACCTATTAGAGCCCATCTTGTCCACCCTTCTTGGCAGGACGGGCTGCCCCCACTCCACAATCTCACAGGCTTCCCTCCATTCAGCTGTCCCCGACTTACGGCCTGACCCGAAGCCCGTTGAACTCAATGGGAGTCTGCACTGACCCCAGACCCTTTTTATCAGGCTCTTAAAGCGACAGGATACATACAGCCTTCCCTTGGGAGACTCTTCCACAGCCTGCCTGCTGGAATAGTTGCCCTGAGATCCTCTGACCGTTCTCCTTGTTTAACGTTACCCCAGGGCTCTCTGGATCTCCCTAAGCAGCTCCCCCACCCCACTGTCCTCCTGTGTGGTGTGTGTTTTGGCAGTATTAACTCCTAGGACTCCCCATCACTAAATCTGCTGCATTCCTCTGTGTGATGTGCAAGAACAGGAATTCGGTGCCAGAGCAGGCAGGGGGTAGGTACCATTTCAACCAGCCCTGCCCATGGCTTTCTTTCTTTCTTTCTTTCTTTCTTTCTTTCTTTCTTTCTTTCTTTCTTTCTTTCTTTCTTTCTTTCTTTCTCGTCCACTCCCAAACGAGTGCTTATGAAATAAGGGATGGATGAGTCTTTAGGTTAAATGAATGCATTATTCTTAAATGAACTGTAGGAAGATGCCAAGTGTGCTGCTCTTCTGTTTGGCATTTCATTTCATAGAAAAGATGTTGAAGGATAGTGCTTTTTAAATCCTCTCCCATAGTAAATTGGAAAAGAGAAGTGTATTGACTGATGTACAAATAGAGCTGTGCAAGAACCTTTTTACAGTTTACTTACAATTCTATAAAATAATATAAAATTGTTTTCGGTCAAACCAAAAATGAATTTATTTATAATGTTCAGCTGACTGCCAAGTAAAAAAAATAATTTCAGGTGAAATTCAATGCTATTTGACCCAAAACAAGGCACCGTGTTTTGACTCTGAGCTTTGTGGATGTTTTACATTTCAAAAAAGAAAAGAAAAGAAAATGTAAAAATGAAAAGTTATTTAGAATTGACAAATGGAACCATCTTGTTTTTGAAACGCGAAAACAAAATATTTCAATTGTTCAGAATTTTTCTTGATCCCCCTCCCCACCCCCAACTGAAACTATTGGCGAAATGGAAACAAATCTGTGAAATGTTTCGGGGTCGTAGAATCTGCCTTTTCTGCTGAAAAATATTTCGGCTGTACAAGGTCACCCGGCTGTACAAAGAAATGGGTTGGCTCCAAATGAGAGAAAGATAAAAGACGGGGGGATGTTCTTCTGTAAGTGCACCTGCGATGGGGCGCCCACCCCATCCTGTCATGGCCAGTAAGGGTACGTCTACTCAGCAGCTGGGAGCAAGCCTCCCGGCACAGGTAGACAGAGACGCACCAGCATGGCTAGAGCTAACACGCTAAAAATAGTGGTGTGAACATTGTGGGATGGGCAGTGGTGCTGGGTAGCCGCCTGAGATCAAGCCCTCCTGACCCGTGGGTGTGGAACACCCACACTTCTATTTTCAGCATGCTGGCCAAGGTGGAGTTACCATGCATCCAGGGGGTGGAGGGATAGCTCAGTGGTTTGAGCATTGGCCTGCTAAACCCAGGGTTGTGAGTTCAATCCTTAAGGGGGCCATTTAGGGCAATCCTGCTAGTGTAGGCAGGGGACTGGACTTGATGACCTTCAAGGTCTTTCCAGTTCTAGGAGATTGGTATATCTCCATTTATTTTTATTATCTGTCTGCCTGGGCTAGGAGGCTGTTTCCTCATCTGTGGCTAATCCCTGGGACAGCAATGTCTGGGGAGAAGAGGGCTGCAGAGCAGAGGAGAAAAGCTGCTGCCAGAGAGGCTGAGGGACTGGAATGCAGAGCAGGTGGGCCCGAGTTTCCCTACCATCCCTGGCAAAGAATAGTAAACCCACTGGAGCAAAGGAGTCAGGACTGTACTGGGCCTGGGGTTATCGGCTCTTCTCTAGGGTCACCAGGCTGCTGGTCTCCATTGCCCCAGAAGAGGAGAGATTATGAACACCTCGGGCGTAGGGGATGCCAGCCGGCATAGGGCCAAATGACTCATGGAGGGGTGCAAGACAGGGCAGAGTTGCCACATCACCATGCACAGCCATGAGAGGGCACCGGTTGGTAAAGGTACCCCATGGCAGCACCCTACTGGGGCTCTTTGGACATTACTCCCGGCCCTCTGCTGGGGGTAGCACAGGGTACCTGGCTCCGACCACAGTTGTAGGTGGTTTAGCGTTGCCTGTAGCTTGTGCCATCATTTATAGCCATGGCCCTCCCCAAGTCACGGTCCGTTTACATAAATGGCATGGTCGTCGCATTTTTAAAATGTTGAATGTCACCGTTTCAGATATTTAAATCGTAAATGTCACGGCGTGATAACAAATCAGGGGTATGGAGTTTAAACCGGCAAAATATAAACATGTAAAGCCCATGATGACCCACCCCTGAAAGTCACAACTCCCCGCTCTTCCCCAGCACCGTGCCACCCTTACTTACTGCGGCTGCTGGCGGCAGCGCTGCCTTCAGAACCGGACGCCCAGCCAGCAGCCGCTGCTCTCCGGTTGCCCAGCTCTGAAGGCAGTGCAGAAGTAAGGGCGGCAATACTGTGACCCACTATTGGGTCAGGACCCCCAGTTTAACTAATGCTCCAATAGGATAAGAGTCCACAAGAGACCAGATTTTACGGGGGAGACCAGATTTCATGGTCCGTGCTGCGTTTTTCACTGCTGTGAATTTCTTAGGGTCCTATTTAAACCGGTCCGAGGTAGGGCTAAAACACGACCTGATGAGAACAGTGATGCCATTTTGCACCCATGTTGCCTTGGTGCAAATGCCCGCACAAGGACATGATACGAGTCTCCCGCTTAATGGGATGGCGTGCTACCCTCCATAAATGGTATCAGACGCTGTGAGTGGTTGAGAAAAGAAACGTTAAGCCAGCTGGCAGAGAGACACACGCCAGGAAAAATGACATGCTGTAGCTAAATCAGAGATTTCAAAGGCTGGATCTCTCTGCAGTTTGATCTTTAAAATATCAACACATGCCAGCTGCCAGCGGAAAGCTCTTTGTAATGAGATTATGAAGAAGATGGGAATACCACCTCAGTGCCAATTAAATGGACTAAATCAGGTTCCTTCTTAGCGAATTGGAACCTGGACTTTATCCCATCAAAGAGGAGACGGAGAAACCCAGCCTATGTCGACTAATGAATTATCTCCAGACTGATTTACGTTATTAGTCTTTCTGGACTCTTGAAATATTTGTTTCCAAACTGACAATCAAACAAAGCACAACTCTTTCATTCCTCATTCGATATAAAAAGAGGTGGCGGATGGCTCAGGTTTTGGCAAAGGGTTTTGATAGCATTGACTCGAGATCATTGGGAGAGCTCAGGCAGTAACAGAGTTCTCTGTTCATTGGCACTTTTGAAAAGTCAAAGCAAAAAAAATCATTTCAGGTCGGCCCCAAAGTGAATTTTTTAAAAATATATTTTGGCGTATTGAAAAGCGTATATGGGGGGGTGGGGGAGGGGAATTCATTCCTGGGTCAAATGAAATAGTTTGTTTTGACAATATCAAGATGTGCTTCTATTTTTGGAATTTTTCAAAACTCAAGGACGTTTTGAAATGAAAATGTGGTTGAGATGAAAAAAAGTAAATACTTTTTGGGGGATTTTTTCGAACAAATGGGCAAGATCAACATGAATTCACAAAACACATTGGTATTGCCAAATCTGTGTTTCTCACCAGGGCGGGGAAATGTGATAAAATGTGCTGAGCTCTAATCATTGGCTCCAACCCGGTATCGGAGTGGCTGTAGCAGACCACTGCGACCGGAAGGGTGTCTCGTCCTTCCCACGGCACACTGGAGAGCTGTTATAACCGTCCGTCTGCAGCCATCTACTTTTAGGAATAGCAGCATTGCTCAGAAGTTAATAGCTTTTAGGGTGACCAGTCGGCAAGTGTGAAAAATCGGGATGGGGGTGGGGGAATAGGTGCCTATATAAGACAAAGCCCCAAATATTAGGACTGTCCTTATAAAATTGGGACATCTGGTCACCCTAGTACAGTGGTCACCAACCGGTAGATCACGATCGTCAATCATGTAGCCTCTGCCAGTCGATCGCAGTCTCTGGCCACTAAAAATCGGATGGCACACTGCCTGCCTGGCACGCTGCCTGCCTGGCACGCTGCCTGCCTGGCACACTGCCTGCCTTGGCCCTGTGCTGCTCCTGGAAGTGGCCAGCAGCCTTTTCCTGTGGCCACTGTGGGGGGAGGGGAGCAGAGGATCTCTGTGCGTAGTTCCTTCCTGCAGGTACCGCCCTCGCAGCTCCCATTGGCTGGGAACAGGGAACTGCGGCCAATGGGAGCTGTGGGGGCAGTGCCTGCAGGGAGGGACAGCGCGTGGAGCCTCATGCCCCAACCCCAGCGGCTGCAGGGAGGTGCTGGCCATTTCTGGGAGCGGTGTGGGACTGGGGCACACAGAGCACCTGCCTTAGCCCCGCTGCACCGCCGACCCAGGTAAGCACCGCCTGGAGGAAGCCTGCACCCTTCACCCCTTCCCACACCCCAACCTCCTGCCCCAGCCATGAGCCCCTTCCCAGAGACCCCTCCCAGAGACCACACCCTGAACCCCCTCCCATACCCCAACCCTTTGCCCCAGCCCTGGGCCCCCTTCCAGAGCCCGCACCTCGAACCCCCTCCTGACCCAAACTCCCTCCCAGAGCATGAACCCCTCACCCCTTCCTGCACCCAACCCCCTGCCCTAAGCTCAGCCTGGAGCCCACTCCCACACTCTGAACCCCACAGCCCCAGCCCACAGCCCACAGTTCCTCCAGCACCCCAACTCTCTGCCCCAGCCCGGTGAAAGTGAGTGTGGGTGGGGGAGAGCGAGTGACGGAGAGAGGGGTGATGGAGTGAGCGGGTCGGGGGCTCGGGTAAGGGCCAGGGCCTCGGGGAAGGGGAGGGGTAGATCCTGGGTGGCACTTAGATCCAAAAAGTGATTCTGGGCTTAAAAAGTTTGGAGACCACGGCCCTAGTAACTTCGACATAGTTATTGCTGTTATGTGCTGCTAGTGGCGGCCTGAATGCAGCTCTTATATTGCTGACAGCCTGAGCAGAGAGGCTAGGGACTACACAGGCCATGGAGACCAAACTCCCCCTCATGACAGTACTGCAAAGAAACACAGGACATCAATATAGCTCTGACACCTTTCCTACGCACCAACTTTGTTCCAGAATGGCAAAGAAAACAGAGACACAAGCACTTTATCTAGGTCTCTTGAATTTTTCTGTCTTGTTACATGGAGTGGGCCTCTCATTTACTTGGGAAACTGTTTTATTGACTCTCTCCATTCTGCTACAGCACTTTTCTTTTCTTTTCTTTTCTTTTCTTTTCTTTTCTTTTCTTTTCTTGTAGATCTCCTTAAGAACACAAAACTCCTGCTTCAGGAAAGCCATTCAAGCTTTTATAAAGTTTGCCTAGCAGGAGAGTTACTTGTCTCCCCAGCCTTCAGATACCGGCGTAAACCAATTAACAAAAGTGAACAGTTCGAGAAATTACACAAGCTATGATTTGCCTCTAAAATGTTAGATAAATTATGGAACTACCATAACGGCCTCATTTTGGCAACAAAAACATGCCACAGACACGTAGTGAAAATCGTAGGTTCTGGTAGACAGAGAACTACACTGACAGACCAGATCTTTCATGGCAGTTAAAAATGTTAAAGAAAGAATATATTTATGAACAGCTCTTTAATAAAGATACTGTATTCTATGATCCTCTAATGAATCTTACTAGACTACCGGTAGGATAACAATCCTTTCCCAAATCCACTAACATCCCAGAATGTCTTGCTGCCTTGCTAAACCCACAGTGTGCCATACGTTTCTCATGATAAGTATAATATTGGTATTTTGTCTTTTTACCCAGCTCCAGATGGTCAAAAATATGCTTTAGGCTCCAAAGTCTATGCGTGGCCTCATTTTCAAAAGAGTGGCTCCCACCGAAATTCCTAAATATGGATTTAGGAACTTTCCCTTAAGCAGGCATTTCTGAAGAATGAGAGCAAAGGGCAGGAGGAGAACAAAAGGTCGGCAGAGAGAGCATGAATAAAAGCAGCAGAGGGGGAGAGTATTTGTGTGAGAGAAAAATAATCTAATGGGGAAAAAAATAAAACCCAGGCCGCCTGCCATTTGGTATAAGAAACGCACGTGTCCCTTGCCAGGCTGGCTTGAGTGAGCTCCTCAGAGAGGTAGCCCTGGAGGTGCTAAAATACTTTTCCTAAACAAACTGTCAGGGGTTGCGTGGGGGATAAATGGGGTTAGGTTGAAAGGGTAAAACCAGGGGTGGTGGGTGAAGCTTCCTCTGGAGGAGTTTAGCTCCATGTCCCGCTTCTCCACTCCCAGCTCTGTGGACGGTCCACAGCTGCTCCGCCCCAGGCCCTGCCCTGGATCGGTCCCTTTTTCACTCAGCCCCCTTGCCGTAACTCCCTGCATTCCTCCTCTACTCCATTCCTCATCCCTGCAAGCCACCCTCCACCCGCTGAGTCCCTCCTCTCCTCCACCCCACCCCTGTGAGCCCCCCACACCATGTGCCTCCTCTCCTCCACCCCCTACCCTCACGAGGCTCTCCCCACCGATCGCAACCCTCCTCTTCCAACCCGCTCCTCCCTTCAGCCCCACCACACCTCCCACAGGGACATGGTGAGCAGTGGGGACCCCTGGAGGGGGGGCTGGAGTGGAGGAGGGGAAGGATTCACCCAGCGGCAGTGGGCCGTGGGGGCCTCAGGGGAGAGGCGGAGCAGGGACGGGAAGAGGCGGGGCACAGGTGAAGCCAGGTGTCCAGGGCAGCGGCGGCTGCTCCAGGGGAGGCTTAGCCCCTCCCCTGACCGATTATACCCGCCTCCTCCGGGTAAAACGTTCCCAAACTCCACCTAGCACTGCAATCCCCTAAAACACCAAGTCTAGACAAAGCTTCAGATCTGAGTCCCGGCCTCAGGGCAGACTGTTACAATCCAGGGCACAAACCCCAAAGGGGTTGTGAGTTCTGCATTTAGATTTCACTAACCAAGCACCACTCCTCAGGCACCAGATGGAGTCACAGACAGTCCCCTGGGGTCCTCCGATCTGTCCTGCCACCCAGGCTGGCCTGCCTGTGTGATAGACGGTCCCTTGCACCAAAATTCACAATATTCAGGTTACGCCTTGTCCCAAAGGACCCGCCACTTACCCCAGGTCAATTGTATCTTGGATCTCCCAGTAAGGACCACGCTTGTAGCCAATGTTATCATAAACGAAGTGAAGATGGATTCACTAAGACAAAGAGATGGGAGTTATTTACGAGTTTAAAGCAGGTAAACACACACACACTAGAATCAAGGGGTCAGCAGGGCTCTCTGTGCCGTGTGAAGGAGTGACAGTCTTCGGTTCCCAAAGGCGATAGAAGCTGCTGTAATAGGTAAGTTCTGTGGGTGTGTCTGTACTTCAGTTAGACACCGAAATGCCACCAAAAGCTGCGGAGCATCGCCCCGATTACGGACGTCATGCTGCCCCCCAGTGTTCTCCGCCCCAAGCGTGTGTTTGGGATGCTGGTGCCCGGAGCTGGCAATGTGGTCAGCTGACTTGGGCTCACGAGGCTGTTTCATTGCTGTGTAGACTTCTGGGTTCAGGCGGCAACCCGAGTTCTGGGACCCTTCCACTTCACAGGGTCCTAGCGCCCAGGGTTGGAAGTCCACACTACAATGAAAGAGCCCCACAGTCAGAGTCCCGCAGGCTGAGTCAGCCGGCATGGGACAGCTCAGGTTATTAGTTGCAGTGTAGACATACCCAATAAGGCCTTTAGTGCTAACTCAAGCTAAGCCGCTTGGGGATCTCTTGCTTATGCTTAGAAACATTGCCCTCCCCAAATTCCAGGCAGCGTAGTGATACAGCTCCTTCTGCTCAGGGATTTTTATTCCCTTCCCCCGGAGAGCAAACCGATGAGACAAGTGTCTGCACCTGTCTCCTCTTCATGGGTGTAGTGGGGTGAGGCGCGGGGGGAGGGGGGGGGGGTTGGCGGAATCAATGAAATCTTTGTCCTTTGCTGTTTCACAATGACTCATTTGGTTTCAATGGGCCTTCAAGGCCAGCAGGTACATTCATTAATGTGTCTTTCCTGTTTGGTGAATTACACAATTACAAAAGAGCTTTAAAATGCAAATGCTCCATATGCCTTTACACCCTGGGCTACAGAAGTTGTAAGTGAGATCAATGCATGAAACACGCTAGAAGCATTTCATCAGAGCTAAACCCTAAACATATTCTGATCAACGTAACACCGATTTCAACAGCGCTAACACACAGGGGAACCAGGCTGGCATTCGTCACTGTTCCGCGAGGCCTAGGGGCCTTGGCATGAGCGGGCACCTGATCTGCCAGCGTCACAACAGGGTTCAGGATTAAAGAAGAACAAGAATAATTACTTGGACGCTTATAACAGCAGCTCGATGTATAAATGGATACAACGGTGATTCATGCTATCAGGCACAGGGATGCAGCAGCTGCCAGATTAGATACAGGGAAGAAAATTTTCCTTCACCTGCAGATTGGCAGGGATTTGGGAGGGGGGCTGATGGGGTATCAAGGAGACCTGCTACTGAAGGACTTAGTGAAGATTGTCCACTTGGGCAGGACGGGTCGTGTGATTGAAGTCAGCACAAAGAGCTTTGGGTGTTTTTGGTTGCATCACATCCTCCTCTTCTTCTGTGTTCCTAAAGAAGACTTTAGGAGCTGCATGATTGTTTTTCTTTAAAGTACCAGGACGGGCTCCAGCTACCCAGCAGGAAAGAGGCAGAAAGAAAAGAACAACAAAGGAAGACCGCGGAGATGCTTCAGTGAGATAATTTTAGCTGCTCTGAACGGCACAGGCAATGTGCAAACATATTGGAGAGAAAAGAGGAGAGGGAAGAAAAAGGGAACAACGTCTGGGCTGCGCACCGGATGCCCCAAATATGGAGAGAAAGGCCTTTTGTCATGGTTCGAAGCAGATTGCGAGCGGGTGTTGGCAGGGGTAGCGCTTCTGACTGTCGAGGGAGTTTCATCCTCTCGAATGTGACCTTGGCTGCACCCTGGGCAGGATCCTGCCCCGTGACGAGCTCTAGCGAATTGCACTGTAGATCAGTCCAACGTCTGGTACCATGGCACACACTGGCACCCTGAGCCGTGGCATGCCCCTGCATTCTGTGCCTTGGTATGTTCTTGCATCCTGCACCTTGGCACAGCATGGTACCCTGATTCATGGCATGCTGCAGCGTCCTGCATTGTAATACACCCCAGTACCCTCTACTGTGACACACCTAGCCCTCTGCCCCCCTGCCAGCCCACCTAGACAGGTGTGGGGAGGAAGATTTGGCACCGAACAAATCCAGAGCTGGTGCGTGGGTTTGTGTGAGAGGGGGCAGTGGACGGTGGTTTCCTGATAAATGGAGGTGGGGGAACACCAGTGTCTCCATCTCCATCAGGGTCTCCGTCAGTCCCTGGTTGGGTTAGCTCTCCGCCCATGTCACAGGGCACAGCGGTACCTGAACTGCCCTTAACCCCAGTGAGCGCCACACTCCAGAAGAGGCAGTGAGCCCGATCCGGAGTCCCTGGGAATCGTTCTACAGAATCCAGTGAGATCTGGATCAGATCCAGTGTCCCCAGGCCGGGCAGGGCAGGATGCGGGTGAGTTCTCGAGGTGGATCCTTGGAGATGTCTGGTGTGGGGGGAAGGGAGGCGAAATGACCCAAGTGCCATACCTGTTAACCCTGGCGCCCAGGGCATTGGTTATCTCTGTGCCCTACGCTGCCAGTACTAGCACGCCAGTGCCCCACAGAACCTGGCACTCTATGGGTCTGTCTACACTGCAGGGTAAACCTGGGTCTGGGAGACCAGGGCTTGCTTTCCCTTTGGGGTACGTAATGACCTCGGCTCTTTGTTCGGAGGCCAGCCGGGAAGCAGAGCTGAGGGGAAGGGAGCTCAGAATCCCCCCCTTCTCCTGGCCTTGCCGTCCCTATCGCTCTCTGTTCGATTCAAGGAGACTTTCCGGGCATGAGGGGTGTTGCCAAGTGTGACAGAGACCGGCCAGCTGTCTGTCGGGGCAGGGGGCTAGGGTAGGGGCTCCTAGGAGAGGGGCTCTGATCCCTGGGTCTGTTTCTCAGCAGAGTCCAGTGGGAGGCGGTTACTCAGCCCGACGGCATCTCAGCCCCCTCTCGCCATGGCTCGGAGGACTCCCTCCTCTCACCTCTGACTACCTCAGGGTGTCTCACAGCTCTCCGGGGCGGGGGAAGTGGGTGGGGGTGTTTGCACAGAATGTCAGGCGGCCCGTCGGGGAGTCAAGGAGATTGCACACGCTGCACCTGTCACACACGCTCAGCCCACACGTCTACCCCCCCCCCCCCCGTTTCCCTGTCATCCTCCCCCTCCTGCCTCTCACTCTCTCCCCACCCCCGGGGCTGAGCCTTGCTAAGGCAGGGAGCAGATACAGACCAGACCGAGTTTGTTCTCCAGGGCGTTTCAAGCAGGGGCCGGGGAAAACGTGACAGAAAAAAGGGAGGTGGGGGCGGGAAATCCAGATAGCCTCTCTCCCCTCCACCCCCCAATCCGCCCCCCCCCCCCCCCCCCGTGTCCCAAACAGCCAACAGGCAAGGGGAGGCCTGGTTATCCCCACTTCCCGGATGAAGCCCAGAGAGGTCCAGGGATCTGCTCGGCGTCACCCAGGGATGTTGTGGTGCAGCGGGGACCGGCCCCCAGGCGGAATCAGCCTCTCTGACCTACAGGTCTGTCGTTCAGAAGAGAGCGGCTCACCCGCTTACCTCCCCAGACGTGCAGCCCCTGGCGCGGGCCTTTCCTCGGAGCAGGGCTCTCCCTCAGCCCCTGGTGGGTTCGGGAGCGAGCTGTTGAATGGACTGGGATTGTTCCAACCTCGAGAGCCGGATTGTGAAGCCTGGCCCTCCCTGGCCTAGCGCAGCGCTGCATTACTCCAGCTTGATTCTAGGCCCACCTGCCCGCAGGTCCACTCCTTACCCATCTCCTGCATCTGTAAAGGGGAGTCCCTAGGACCGGGGGACAATACTGAAGCCCCAGCCCACTCCAGCCGCTCAAGAGACCCTCAGGCCCACCAGGGACTCCCTGCAGGGGCTGGGAGAGTGAGAATGGTGCCGACACCGCCCCTTCCACACAGGAATGCCGCGATCCCGGTGCAGGCATCCAGGATGCTGCACGGGCTGTTTATTTCTCCGTTCGAACGCCAGCGCCTGTGTGAAAGTGCCACTTGCCATTAGCCCTCAAGAACATGGATGATTACCGTGTCCCTGGATGACTTTGATGCAAAGCCGGTTCAGGCTCCGGTTAGCAACACCACATAATAGCCGCTGATGAGAACTCTGTGGACGCAGTCAGTGTAATCTCACCCCTTGATGGAAACCAGGCCCTAGGGTGGCTGGAAATCAAATCATAATGCCTCCTCCCCGTCATTTGAAAATTTACTGCTGAAGAGGTATTAAAACATGCATAATGGATAGACAATTCAATGCTAAAATGAAGAGGAGTGCACACTTAAAAATAACCCCAGCGAGTCAGCGGGGGCCGGATTCCACGCCCCGCGACATCCGTGCCAATGTAGAGTAACTCAGTTGACTTCGCCAGCATTAGTCCGGATTTTCCCTCATGTAAACAAGAGCCGAAAGTGGCTTGATTATTTTTCTAGCAACAGAAGTGCCCTCTCAGCTAATCAGCTTGCTACATGACAAATACACCAGGCCGACTTAGTGTAAGAAAAGCCAAGCGCACCGTTCAGAAAGGCAAAAAGAACAGCCATAATCCTAAAGAGAATGAGTTTGGTTCCTTGATTAAGCCTCCGCTGCTTTGACGCGGCGGGGACACAAGCCCAATAAATCACTTGTTAATATTTTCCCCGCCCGCCAAGGAAACAAAACATTGCATTAGAAAATAAAGGCCGCGCTGAATTTTTTTCTTAATGCCAGAAAAAGGTTTATCTGGGGGAAAAAATGCTTGCTGGGGGAAAAAAAATATGGGAAGAATTCACCGGCTTCCCTGCTCCCAACTATTAGCAATAATAATAATAATTAATGCCAATCAAGCACTCACCTTGTGACGTCCCCCACTTGCAAGTGCCCCCCCCGCTACAAAATGAGGGGGTTTCGACAAAGAAGTGGAGTGGGCGCCCACTTTGGGGCGGTAAGAACAGTGCCGGCGCTGACGTGAATGGAGTTGTGATTGGTATGTTGTGCATTTGTGAGTGGCGGTTGGAATGAAATGAAACGTTCCCGGACTGGAGACGACGACTAGAGCTCTCTAATGTACTCAGTGTGTATTATTATTGTTATTATTGTTATTTTTTTACACCTCTCTAGCTCGCCTTCCGAGCACACTTCCTGCAGACGTTGCTTCCAGAAAAACAAGCGACTGGCCAACTTTCAGCCGCAGGCAGAGCTGAGAAGGCGGGTGCACTGTTTCCTTAAATCGATAGCAGGAAGGCTGGGGGGTTGAGGCTAGGGAAGCCTGGCTGACCTCTGCAGTGAAGGAGGGAGAAAAGGCTGGGCAGCTTCTGGATAATGCCGAGGGTTTGTCAGCTCAAGATATAACCCCAGTATTGCCCCTAAAACGACACCTGTTCATGTGCAAAAATCTCTCACGAGTTAAGTGGTGCTTTAAATTCCAGCTCTCTTGCCCATCCAGGCAGTGGGAAGGCAGAGGAGCAGGTGGGGCTGACACGCCAGCCAGTAATGCAGTGGTGATGTAGCTACCGCTGGAATTAGCACAGCTCACCACCTGCTAATCTAAACCTGTCGGGCTGCTCCAGTGTTTTGCAAGGCGAGGCGGAGAGGAGTCGCTCAAGCTTAACTGTTGCAGTAAGACAAGTCCACCATTTTCTTTAGTCCAGTAAAGTTCCTTGTTCAGTGTTAGGAGAAAACAACTGTCTTGTGACTTTACTGGAGTCTTGGGGTGGGGCCAAGTGGTAAATAATGAAGAGGACAGGTCACAGAGCAAGGGCACAAGTAAATAATATGTTATCCTCTGGCTAATGTATGCATCTAAGAACAAAGAACATAGGCCATGCTTACAGGACGGGGGACAGGGGAAGCAGCGACTCAGAAAAGGCTTTGGGGGTTGTAGTGGATAATTAGCTGAACGGGAGTGCCCAGTGTGATGCTGGGGCCAACAGGGCTAATGGCATCCTGGGCTTGAGTAGGAGCGGAGAAGTCATTTTACCTCTGAATTTGGCACTGGTGCAACTGCTACTGGAATCCTGTGCCTGGTTTGGGTGGCTGCAATTGAATCATAGAATCATAGAACGGGAAGGGACCTCCTGAGGTCATCTAGTCCAGTCCCCTGCACTCATGGCAGGACTAAGTATTATCTAGACCAGGGGTTCCCAAGGGGTCGCGAGCTGTTTTTTTCCGCTGAAAAGCCGCCGCCGCGATTGCGATCGTTTCCGCTTTCGGCGGCTTTTCGGCAGACATGCCAAGCTATTTCGGGAATGCTTGGCATGTCCGCCGAAAATAGCCACCAAATGCGGAAGTAATTCATTCGGCGGCTTTTCGGCGGACACTCAAGGGGTCGCGGCGCCGTGCCGCTCAGAAAAAAGGGGTCGCGCTAAAGGTAAGTTTGAGACCCGCTGATCTAGACCATCCCCGGCAGGTGTTTGTCCAATCTGCTTTTAAAAATCCCCAATGGTGGAGATTCCACAACCTCCCTAGGCAATTTATCCCAGTGCTTAACCATCCCGACAGTTAGGAAGTTTTTCCTGATGTCCAGTCTAAACCATCCTTGCTGCAATTTAGCCCATTGCTTCTTGTTCAATCCTCAGAGGTTAAGAAGAACAATTCTTCTCCCTCCTGAAGGAGGATGCTGATAAATTGGTTCAGAGAAGAGCCACAAGAATGACTAAAGGATTAGAAAACACGTCTTATAGACAGACTCAAGAGGTTAAGACGTGACTTGCTCACAATCCATATGGACCTCCATTGGGTACATATATTTATGATGGGCTTTTCAGTCTATCAGAGGAAGGTCTAATGCTATCCAATGGCTGGAAGTTGAAGCAGGTCAAATTCATACTGGAGATGAGGCAGAAACTTTTAACAGCATGTGTAATTAACCATTGGAACAATTTGCCAAAGCTCGTGGTGGATTCTCCATTACAGTAAAACCTCCATTTAACGGACTAATTCGGGCGAGGGGGTGTCCGTTAAATCAGAAAGTCCGTTATTTAATTAAAAAAAACAACGAGCTGTTGGAGCAGCAGCCCACCCGCCACAGGGCCAGGGCGGCAGCTCCGCAGCCCGCCCCTCTGGCATGACCCAGGCGGCAGCCGGGAGCAGGCAGCCAGCCCGCCCTCCAGCCAGACCTCCCGCTGCCTGGACCCGGGCGGCAGCCGGAAGTAGGCAGCCAGCCCGCGAAAAACGGATTTGGGATGCATCGGACTTGCTCATAAATTTTGTCCGTTGCATCCGAAGTCCGTTAAATCGAGGTCCGTTAAATCGAGGTCCGTTAAATTGGGGTCCGTTAAATTGGGGTTTTACTGTACTGACCATTTGTAAATCGAGCCTGGCTGTTTTTCTAAGCGATATACACTAGGAATTGAATTGGGGCCGCTCTCTGCCAGGTGCTCTACAGGAGGTCAGGCTAGATGATCCCAAAGGTCAATCTGTGAATCACAGGCTAGCCTCATGAATAATCCCCCAGGGCTGTGGGCAGGTTTGCACAGCTCTTGCTGAAGGTCACACTGTCATGCCTTGGCAGCTCTGGAACCTGACCTAGCTCTGGATGTCAGCTCAGGCTGTAATCCCACCATGGGAGTGCAGTCGAGTGGACCAGAGACTGATGTGGTGGGGCCAGTCCTGCTCCAGACTAGATCGCGGTGCTACTCTTCACAGTAAGGCGCTAGGCAGGGCAGATTCTGAAAATACGGCACCTTCTGCCTGTTCTCAGCTGTGCACCTCACCACGCAGCCTCGGTGCTGTCCTTTAGCACCTTGATTTGAGCTGTTCTCCTGCAGCCTAGCACACAGCATGTAGATGGGTAAACTGAGGCAAGGAGGACCTTTCTCTCCAGGGTCACAGAGAGTTAGAGGCGCAGCCGGGATTCAAACCAGGAGTGCCAAGTCCATGTTATTTAATTGGCCATGCAGCACCCCCTTATGGTAAATACAGGACCCTCACAAACTCATTGCAATGGGCGTTTTTCCTTTTGTTGGACAACTGCCACTGATGCCCCAGGGTAAACACCTCTCTAGGGCCAGCGTGCGCCATGAAAGCATGGCGGGGGGGCGGGGGAGGGGCTGCAGGCAGCATCTCTGCACATCCCTAGCACATGCAGGGAGCTGTATCACCCTACCCCAGGTGGCCAGAGGGGCTTTTCCCCACAGCTTGCCTCTTGCCCCTCCGGTAGCGGTTGGTGTCCTGGGGGGTTGCTGTGCTCTGGGGAACCCAGGATTCTGGGGGGAGCCCACAGTCTTAAAGGTACAGGCTCAAACTCAGCCCTGAGGGGACTCCACTGGACAATGACCAGCTGCATTGGGGATCAGTCTGGCCCACCGTCCTTTCGATTGTCCACCTGGGTTTTCGGCTCTCTCTCTCTCCCAGAGTGCACTCGTTTCGGTGTCAGTCTAGTTAGCTCTTTTCCCCTCTTCCGGGTGTTTTGTGCCTGATTCTGATCTCCCACAGGGTTAGCTCCAAGGACCCTAGGGGAATAAACCCCAGTTTACACCAGCGTCAGTGAGATATGAATTGTGTTTCTTTCTTTCTTTCTTTCTTTCTTTCTTTCTTTCTTTCTTTCTTTCTTTCTTTCTTTCTTTCTTTCTTTCTTTCTTTCTTTCTTTTATTTTCTTCCTTCCTTTCTTTCTTTCTTTCTTTTCTTTTCTTCCTTCCTTCCCACTCCCCTCCCCTCTCTCAGCGGTATGGGAGCCGGCCGCTCACTGCCCGCCAAGATTTTCCTTTCCCCCTTTGCCCACCATCTCTGCTTGCTAGCGCTGGTTCGGCTCCACCGGTGACAGGGAGAGCAAGAACCACTCACCTCCTATTCTGTTCTGCTCCCCAGCCTGTTGTCCTTTGCCCCGCTCATGCCCCCCTTCCGATCTGCCCGGGCACAAGGGCACCCTGTGGCCGGCTCAGTGCCGAGCACTGTGCCCGCAGGCGATAAACAGTGTCAATTATAATAATGAGGCATCAGAGTCTCCTTTCCCTGTGACCCTCCTTGCCCCATTCTTCCTATTTGTTCCTCTCCATAGGTCCAGCGACCCTCTGCCTCGGTCTGCCTCGGTCTCTCCCGCTGTCCCCATTTCTCCTTGTCACTCAGTGCCAGTTCTCTTTTACCCTCCCTTTGGTTCCAGCGCCCCTCCTTCCTCCCCCCCCCCTGCCTACTCACCTTCCTTTAAATAGCAATATCAGGAAACCAGTTGTCATGGTATTTTCCACCAGCCAGACATTCCCCAGGAAGCCCAGAAGGAACCCCCCCGCCCCAGCCCCCAGAAAGGCAAACAGGACGGGAGGGAAGCAACACATTGAAGAGAGCAGAGCTGGAATCAGACAAACTCAATCCAAAGCACCAAACGGGCCCAGCCTAACCTCCCGGCGCCTTGGACTGTGGGTGTAGGGGTTGTGTGTGGAGTGAGGCACGAGTTATTTACATCGCGGGCCGAATTCATTGCTGGTGTAACTCTAGTGTTCGGCGGGAGACAGCCGGGATGGAGCTAGCCATGTGTGTGCGTTCGTGGGTGTGTGTTGTGTGTGTTGTGTGTGTGTGTGCGTGCATGCATGTGGTGGAAGATGGGGGAGAAGCATTGCACAGGCAGGTGTCCAGTGAGGTGTGCAAAGTGTGTATTCTGCGGCTGCAGTTGTGCAAGCAGTTCCCCAGTTCCCGGGCACGCCCCCGGTGACTGGGCCCGCGGAGGAAGACATTTGAAAACGGGGGTCCTGATCCGACACACTCACTTAGCTCACTCCAGGGGACATGGGCTGGAGAGAGCACCTCAGACAGTTCGCCAGGGAACCACCCAGTGCTGCCCACGGGGGATTGTCCTCTTCCCTCACTATCTTCTAGGACTCCATGAAACCCTGGAGACCAGCCGCTTTTCGGCCAGGGCAGCTTAAGGCTGGATCCTGGGATATCAGTCCCGTGGTCGGAGGGGCCCAGAGGGCAGCTGGTGATTCTGGCAGCGGGATCCCTGCTACTACGGGACCAACGGAGGAGGGGGAGCACCCTGGGCCCATGGGCATGTCACATCACAACATAGCAGGAGAGGCGGTCGCGTCAGGCCCCAGCTGGGAGTTATGTGGCTTGATCTCCACCCCTAGGGCTTTGTCTACACATTGCCACCCCGGCTCCCAGGGCAGCGCCAGACCCACCAGGCTTTGAACCGCCGCATCGGCCGGCTCTCCTCTGAGCAGGGGGTCATTAAAACACTGGCCACCGCTGGCATCCTGTCCATGCTCAGGGTCCCTGCCAGCGTCGGAGCTGAACCAGCGCTAGTGACGGTAGGAGAGGCTTGGCACGGACACTGCCGTGGCGTGGCTGGCACACTGCCCAGAGTGTAGGGGGGAGACAGCCACAGGGGACCGGCCTGAGCCATCTTAGTACACAACCCTCGGAGTAAGCCACCCGGGACAGCTTCCTCCTCCCTGGAACGAGGAGACACGCACGCACCCCACCACTCCCCCATCCGTATGACGGCTCTTCCGGAAGGGAACTCTCCGCGCCAGGGAATCCTTTATCCCTCAGTTATATAAGGCCCCGGGTCTCCTTTTATGGTTGGCTTTCCTGCCTTGCCAAGAACAAACGCCGCTTCATCTGCGTCTGTGGGCTGGAAGAGCAATTAAAGCATCTGATTCAAGCACTTTGGATGGGCGGATTTAATTTGGTGGAAAACCTAGAGAAGATTCCCCCCCCCCCCCCTTCCTTCCCTCCCTCCCTCCATCACAATCATCCCCAAGCCAGCATCTGGTCTGGTGTCATTAAATGCTGGGACAATTCCCACCTGCCTAGTGCTTTAGAAATTCCTGAGTGCTTTCATTTGCATCCCAGGGGCTCCGTCCACTCCACTCCCTCCCCTTTCTCCTTGCTGCTGAACGCTCACAATTTTCAACCATTGTCGGGGTGGGTGGGTGTGTGTGTGTGCGGGGGACCGTGGGTGGCTGGCTTGGTGTGACACACTGAATTCATAAGCATCTCCCCCCTCTGCGAGCGCGGCTGGGGGAAGCATGCTAATGATGACCTCGCTGAGTACACAGTGGTGCGATGAATAAGAGCTTTCTGGGAGCTGAAAGGCAGAAGGTGGGGATTACTCATCCATCCATCCAACTGTCTCCAGAACCTTTCAAGCGCTTCAGGCGGTGGAGGCCGGGGGTGTGCGCGAGGGGGCGGGAAGCAAAGGGAGGGCTGCCAAGATTTGGGTTGCCACAGCCACCGGGCCCGCGCTCCTCCAATGAGCGCGGAGCTGCGCGTGGAGGAAGGGGCAGGGCCCCGCCCACAGCTTGAGCCGTGTGCGGTATAAGTACAAGGGAATGCCCGAGACCGGAGCAGTTCCGACAGGGAAGCGATTGAGCTCTGTGTCGCGTTCGCCCGGCGCTTGGCAACTCGAAGTGAGCAGCGGCTTGGAAATCGCTGGGATATTAGCAAGCGGCTTCCGGCTGTGTGCGTGTTTGTGCAGAGGGAACTCTCGGCCGCTCAAGATCCCGCCCGCCGGACGAGGAGCGGCAGGCACCGCACGCCGGGGGAGATCCCAGGCCGGGACACCCTCCCTTTCCCAGACGCTCGCCGCCCCGGGCACGTGGGACCAGCGCCCTTGGAACGGCCTGAACGAATTCGCCACCGACTCCTGCTGGCTGCAAAGGGGACTGGGCAGCTCTCCTTGGGGTGATCTCTGACTCGGTTGTGTTTGTGCGAGGCGTACTTGGGGAGGCAAGAGGGGGCAGGGTGTGCCTTTCGGGAGAGGATTTAAAAGCAGGGCGGGAGTGTAAATTCAAAGCCAGGGGTAACCGCTCTGGGCTTTACCTCGAGCTGTGTTGCATTGCTGCTTGGTTTAGCCTGCTCACGCCACGGGGACCATGCAGTTGGACAGCATCACCAACGGGAGCGTCCACACCTTCCAGGGGCACCGTGGAGTAGCCAATAAGCCCAATGTGATCCTGCAGATAGGGAAGTGCAGGGCGGAGATGTTGGAGCACGTCAGGAGGACCCACCGGCACCTCCTCACCGAGGTGTCCAAGCAGGTGGAGCGGGAGCTGAAAGGCCTGCAGAAGTCAGTGGGGAAGCTGGAGAATAACCTGGAGGACCATGTCCCATCCACGGATAACCAGAGGTGGAAAAAGTCCATCAAGGCCTGCCTGGCCAGATGCCAGGAGACCATTGCCCACCTGGAGAGGTGGGTTAAGAGGGAGATGAATGTTTGGAGGGAGGTATTCTTCCGGCTGGAGAAATGGGCAGACCGGCTGGAGTCTATGGGGGGCAAATATGCCCCCCCGGAGCATGCCAGGCAGACTGTCTCTGTGGGGGTGGGCGGCCCAGAGAGCAGGGGCAATGATGGGGAGATTTACGATTATGCCCTTGACATGAGCCAGATGTATGCCCTGACTCCCTCCCCCGGGGAGATAACTAGCATGCCCCAGACCCACGACTCCTACCAGTGGATCACCGCCCCGGAGGACGTGCCAGCCTCCCCGGTGGAGACCCAGATCTTTGAGGACCCCCGGGAGTTCTTGAGCCACTTGGAGGAATATCTGAAGCAGGTGGGAGGGACTGAGGAGTACTGGCTCTCTCAGATCCAGAACCACATGAACGGCCCAGCTAAAAAGTGGTGGGAATACAAGCAGGACTCGGTCAAGAACTGGGTGGAGTTCAAGAAGGAGTTCCTGCAGTATAGCGAGGGCACCTTGACCAGGGATGCCATCAAACGGGAGCTGGATCTGCCCCAGAAGCAGGGGGAACCCCTGGACGAGTTCCTGTGGCGTAAGAGAGACCTGTATCAGACACTCTATACTGATGCGGAGGAGGAGGAGATTATCCAGTACGTGGTAGGCACCCTCCGGCCCAAATTCAAGCGCTTCCTGAGCCACCCCTTGCCCAAGACCTTAGAGCAGCTGATCCAAAGGGGGAAGGAAGTCCTAAGTGACTTCGACCAGTCCGAAGAGCCGACCCCCCAGAGAACCCCAGAGCATCAGCCAGGGGACTCGGTTGATAGCTTGCCACCTTCAACCACAGCTAGTCCCATTGCCAGCGATGAGACGCAGCCCGAGCCCCCCAGCCCACCAACTACGGTGATATGAGCTAGTATAACTACGGGGTTGGCCTGTATTATACGAAGGTGTGGAGGGGGCTGATTTAGGAAGCTTCTCCTTAGCGAGAGGTTCTGGCTGGGACCGGTCACGGCTGGACTCAGTCCAATGGCCCTCAGCAGAGGAATGAACTTTGTTTACAGGATGGGCCTCGTGAGAACGTAGCTGCCCGCCTCACCCGAGTCACGTGACGGGGGTGGTGCAAGTCTGAGGATACTATTTGAACCACTAGGGGGTGGACGGTTTTCTGATACTCCTGGTAGGAAACTAGATGGTTCCCCCTTGCAGAGGCAGCCACCCAATGCTGGTGCCTTTCAAGGACTTTAATCAGGTGCAGCAATTGATCAAGAGTTCCCACCCACCCACCCGTCTCGTGTCCTCTGGAGAGGGGTCCCCTTCCTTAGTGGAACATCCTTGTTTTGACTCTCGCCCATCTCTGCCTTATTGATGGGACTTGGTCCAGTCCAAGAGAAAGCCACCGGCTTCTGCTTGCTTCACAACCTCCCACCAAAGCTTCAGGGAGGAAACTTTTTTAAAGTTCCTAATGGTTTTGAAGCGAGCCTAGAATGGCAACAAATGGCAACTTTAAGGGGTTTGATCCATTTTTACGGCCTGACATTTTATCCCCCACTGGCACCTGCTCTTATTTTTCCTCCCAGTGGTTCTCTCCCTTTCTTAGCTCCTTCTCTCCCCATGGGTGACTCATGCCAACAGGCTGTTGCAGCAGCAAGGGGAATTTCATCCCATGTCTGCTGCTACCATGGGGAGGGAAACCCAAACTCACTCCTCACCGTCCCTCCAGGTGGCAATTCAGCACGTGCTCTTTCACCTCTAGACTGGACGCAACTAAACCTTTGTTCCTTGCTGCATTGGTCTTCTCCATCTGTGATTCAGGACCAGGCAGATGAATGGGGATAAGATACTTTGGGGGATGAAATGAGATGGGGCAATCAAACAAGGCCCTAACGTTGTACAGGGGTAAATTCCTATTTTTGTTTTAATCAAACAAACACACCCTGAGTTCAGAGCAAATATCGCCCAAGCAGCAAAGCAAGGCCCCTCCATTGGAGATGCCAGTACAGTAGGACATCAGCAGTCCATTTCGGTGGGACTTTGCCACAGGAGAGCAGAAACAAAGTTAAGAGGTGCTACATGTGTTGGGTCCCAGACCCGGCTCGCAAAGATGACTCCTTGATGGCGGATCTTCACACACGTTGCTTTTGGAAGGGCTGATGTCCTAGGTCTGAGGCGTCGGATGACTGAACTGTGTCTAAAAGGGATGGACTTTCTAAACCAGCCCCTTCGTTCTACAAGCTGCTACTAGATGGAGCTGGAATTGGGCTTCGGTGCTACGTTTCCACGTTAAATAGCAAAGACCAGAACTGGCTACACGTTGACTAAAGCATAAAGATGGGACGTTTGGACTTTTGTGATCTTCAGGCCTGGCTAATGTACTGAGGAAGGCTTTACTGGGGGTCTGCCAGCAACAGTGCCCCACACCACCGACGGCTGCACCTCTGCAACCGCATAGCATCCATCACCTGATTTAATAGGCAGCATGAGTCCGTGGGAGGAAGAGAGAAACTACAAGGAGTAGCTGGAATTTCCCTGGGACTCCACAGCTACCAGTGGGGGCGATTCCTTCCCAGAGGCAGAAGGTAAGACAACTTCTCCACTCTCAATTAGCAAGTGTTAAGGCAGGTGTCATAGGAGCTAACTCAGCCCCATGGTGCGCGGATCCCAGGGGTGTTGCACCAAGACTGACGTTGGCCCCCAAACTTCAGTGCGCCGCTGAAGCAGGTAACGCCAGAGATAGGGATGGAGATTACTTAGCATGGCCCGAGGGGGTACAATAGCTCAAAGGAAGAGGAGCGGAATGAGCAAAGGGAAATTAAATGCACTGAACTGTGGGGTAATGTCCCAAGGGGAGCGGTGGGACATTTAAAACAGGGACGATTACCCCTCCTGCTAGCTAAGTGAACCTCCCAGCTCCCTCTTTGGCACAGCTGAATAAGCTACTGCCTCTAGACTAAGAATTGTCAAGTTCAAGCCCTGGGGAGAGTAACTTCCCAGGGTGAGCTGGGTCTCAGGTCTGGGGACTTTGCCCAGGGACAGAGAGCAAGTTTTCTTTCCTGGCTGCCTAGACATCTTTGCCTGGCTGCCAGTGCAGAAGAGGGAATCTTTGCACTAGTCAGGCGGGGGTCTGTGGGGATGAACGACAGAATATCAATTCAAATGCTCACTGAGGCTCACGGGTATTATCTACTTGGTTACAGTGACTCACTCAGACCCTGCTCTGAAGAATTTGCTTCACCCTGCTCCTCGCCCGGAAGAAAAGAGGCTTGAATTCCAAGGACTCGGCAAAGAGGAGTGGATGTCAGATTGCAAAGTCACCCTGGGCCTCATCTGCAGCCCGGAGGGAAACACCCAGCCCAGGTAACTAGTGCTCTGCCAGAGCTTCCCAAGCCAAAGGGTCTGATGCCAAGTGCCCCCTGAAGGGTGCTCTGTGCCATTGCATGCCTCACCCAGAGGAGAGGGGGAGAGGGGATCACAGCCTTGTCTTCTGCTTAAGACATTCAGGCCACCAAGCAACCGGGGGGGGAGGGGGGTCTGACCCAGGCCACCGGGGACATGTCTACACAGCAAAGAAAACTCCACGGCTGGCCCATGCTAGTCGACCGGGGCTGTGTAGACATCCGGGCTGGGGTTAGCGTGTGAGCTCTGGGACCCTTCCATCCCACCGGGTCCTAGACCCTGGACTCCACCCTGGTGGCCTAGCCCTGAAAGTATTCCCTGCCCTTGCTCCATCCTGCACCCTCCACTTAATCCCGCTGCTTGTTTCTTTTAGGGATTGCTGCTTGTGTTGATGAGCCTCTTTTGGTGGAGCTCGGAGCCGCCATTTCCGCTGGGAAGAACGGGAGAGCCCAGGGCTCCCAGGAGAGCCTTCTGCCAGAGAAAGAGGCGATGGGATGAAAGCTGCTTTAAGGACACGGTGATGGAGAGACGACGAGGGAGCTACATACGCTGAGCAGGAAAAGCTCCCGGGATTGTGCTGATCAAATAAGGGCCAAGCCCAAGAGAGAAGTTCTTCATGGAAGGAAAGACAAAAGTGGTCATGAAGGACCAAGCTGGTCCTTGGACTTCGGGGACAGCAGGGATGCTGGAGTTGTGCTGTACCTGAGCAATACTCCCTGCTGAGTTAGGCCTAACTGGGAATTGGAGGCTGATGGGGACTGGAGGAAAGAATTGATCCTTGGCTGTGAACTAAAATCCCGCTCTGATTCAATTTGCCAACCAGGCCGCAAACCCTCCTGGCTGCGAATGTGTGAACTCGTTTGACCTGACTGTGGGTGGTTTCATGCCATGCAGGTAGCCGTGGTCAAACCTCAATAGCTTTGGAGGTTCAGAAAAGTATCCTGGAAGCCAGATGCTTGTCTGAACCATGTGAGTCTGCACAGCTGGGCCAGGCCACTCAGAAGAACAGACATGCTTGTGAGACAACAGGCACTTCCTGCTTCTGGATGGGCCAAATTACCACAAGAACAGGGTTTCTTGTGCTACTTTGGGGCTTTTCTTTCCGGAGCCAGGAAGTGTAACGGTGTGTGAAAAACAATAATGTGAGTGAAACGGACCCAACTTTTTTGAACTTCAAGAAAGTTTGGGTTCATGTGTTGGGTGAAGGGTCGGGTCGGTTCTTCTTTCTTCCAAATCCACCCGTCCCGTGTGTGTGTGTGTGTGTGTGTGTGTGTGTGTGCGCACACGCTGAGCAACCAAATCAACCCCAATAACCAAATTCTGCAGCATTTTGTTACACTTTGACTGAACTGATGATATCTGATGCATACTCCAATGACTAGTCAGCAAAAATGCTCGGGCACCAGATTATGTGAACGCCACAGGAAGTTGGCAGCCAGGTAGACCACAGAGGTAAAAGTCCTTTTGGTTTTGCAGTGCTCAGTGCGAAGGCTTTTTCCGGGACCTCCAATATCCACTGGCATTGTCTTCTGGCATTTTCTTTTCCCGACCATTTATTCTCACTTTGTTAAATAAGTGAAGCTATCCAAGCCATGGCACCTTTTGGCCCTGGGATATTTTTCACCTGACCTTTTGGAGTATGCAGAACTGGATCTCTGGTACTTTATTTCACTGGTTGCTCCTAGCAGATTGGAACTTTACTCGTAGCACCCCGGTTTATATAATCAGCTCTTCTTGAAAGGCCTGATAGTATTTCTGTCCCGGGGCAGACTGACGTGTGTGAGTTGGTGTGTGTTGTGTCTGTGGAACGTAAACAGAATTCAACTACTGTATCATTTTCTTAGGCAATTTTACATTTAACTCTGACAAAGCTGGTACATAGGTTTATTTTTACTATAGATCTTATTAATTCAGATGGTATTGTATAAAAGGTGATTGTATAGAATCATTACGGGTCATTCTATTCACTACATTTGGGTTGGAAGCCAAAGCTCTTTGCACGGTGACATAACTTGACCTCATTCTGACTGTATCTGCTCGTTTGTTCCTTATGTGTCATCTTGGAGTTCCTGACTCACACAAACGGTGTCAGTCTCTGGAATCTGTCGGTAGAACAACACCTCACTCTCATTGTAGCAAAGTCTGTTCTTAGAAAAGAGCCTTTTGTAGATTTATTTAATAAAATGCTGAAATATCTGCTTATACTATTCCGCTTCTTGCTCTCCATTCCTCACCTACCTCGTTCCGTGCAGCGCTGGGTACATGCCAGCCTGAGAAAAGTTTTGAATTTGCTCACCCAGAAGAAATGATTTAACCCCTTAAAATCCCGCTGTCATGTCTGCAGGAACAAAATGTTATTTTAAAGTACATATTTCCCTTTAACCCTGCGGATCCTCGATCCATCTTGGAGGCAGTAAGCCATCTACTTAAATAAAAGGGGGCCCAGGTCTGTGTTATGATCATAGAATATCAGGGCTGGAAGGGACCTCAGGAGGTATCTAGTCCAACCCTCTGCTCAAAGCAGGACCAATCCCCAACTAAATCATCCCAGCCAGAGCTTTGTCAAGCCTGACCTTAAAAACCTCTAAGGAAGGAGATTCCACCACCTCCCTAGGGAACCCATTCCAGTGCTTCACCATGTCATGATCACATGATGCTCTGCAGGGGTATGAGATGCAGGACAAAGATGGCTTTAAGTCATTGTTAGAGGGTGGCCTGGCCCTTGAAGAGGGAACAGCTCCAATCCATCTGTGTCTCCTTAACAGCCTCTCTGTAAAGAGCTGGAGGAAGAGGGGTGCAGGAGAGTGAAGGTGCAAAGAGTTGAAAGCTCCGGCAGGCTGCAGGGAGAGGAAGGTTGCAGAGGAGTCTTGGACTTCAGGGGACAAATGACTCCAGCCAGGCAGGGCTGGGGGTGGCCTGCCAAAAGCAAGGGAAGCCTCCGTGGGAAGGCCTGGATTGGCCCAGGGGAAAAGTGGTCTTGGACCCTCTCTGGGGAGAAGCCCCAGGACTGAGTGTTGTGAATTTTATATAATTAAATGAGACCCAAAAGGGGGATGTTTCTAAGGACTCTGGATTGGTGGAGTTAATGGAAGGGGTGCTGGGAGAAAGGGAAACTGAGGCAGAATGCTGCAGCGCCATCTAGGGCGGGGAGGCATTTGTCTGGTTGCAGTCACCTTTGGGCTTTCCCAATTTGGGGTCCAAATCAGAGGCAAGTTGCAGCAGCCTCCACGCTGCTCTAACGACACTTAGCTGCCCGTTGTCCAAAGGGGACCGGCAGCTCAGAATAGCCAGAGTCCAGTAGCACGCAGGCCACGCCCATGTTTCCCAAGTCCCCTGTCTCGGGAGCAGCGAGGAGGAGAAGTGGAGAGGTATTTATGCTGGCCCCTTTCCAGCTGGGAAATCTCTCGACACCCTGGATATTTTCCACTTGCTGGGGCAACGTCTTTAGGGCCCCAGGGCAGTGTAAAGGGAGCATGTCAGGGCCAAGAATCTAGCCCAGGAGGTGAAGGGAACTTAGGGCTGTTGAAATGTGCTGGGCTGACTGAGTTGGAGGTCACTCTTTGTCCGTAGCACCGCGCAAGACTCTGCACTCCTCTTGTGCTTCAAACCTGACTGGAAGGAGCCTCTTTTAAGGGGGAGGGTTAGTTCAGCCTCTGTGTCTATGGGCTAGTCTACGCTGACACCCTTAAAGAGCGCTCCCTGCACTCTAAAAAGCCACTTCTGCAAGGGGCTTAGCTCCCAGAGCTGGTGCACCGTCTACCCTGGTACTTCACAGCGCTGAAACTTGCAGGGCTCGGGGGGCAGGGTGTTTTTTCACACCCCATGAGTGAGAAAGCTGCAGCGCTGTAAAGTGCCAGTGTAGACAAGCCCTATGTAACCCACATGCCTCATGGGTGTGGGGTTCTGTCCCATCTAGGCCACTTAGAGAAAGAGAAAATGAGTCTGCTCTACAGCCTTAGCTAACAGGCAGCTGGCTTTTAGCTTATGCAGTAGACTCGAGGCTCATGCACTAAGCTCCAGAAGTCCCAGGTTCAATTCCGACGACCGGGGTCAGCCGGTGTTACACCAACTCAGCCCTTTGTCTGTCTGCCTCGGTTGCCATACAGGAAGCTCACGTTAGTGATAACTGCATTGGTTTGGGCGGACGCTGAACTGGACTGAATCACGAATCTGCTTCACGGTCATCAGACGATCCCGCCTGATGATCATTACTGAACCAGACCGGATCGGTGACAGCTGAGCACGCCCCTTCTCCGTTTGATTCTCAACACCACTGGGCAGAAATCGATGTCATGTTAGGGGGGACTATTAGCTCTAGTACAGTGACAGGAACTCAGTCAGCAAATCCCACCATAAGAATGCTTTGGAACAGGGTGTAAGATAGCACCCAAGTGTAATGATGCTTTTGGGATGGTCATCTGCAAGGAATGAACCCTGGGCCACTGTAATTAAAAGCACAAGTGTTCACAGTCTGAGCTAAAGAAGCAGCCCAGCTGAGCAAGAGACAGTAACCGACTCCTCCAGTAGAGGGGGACAGAGCTACTCTAGTGGAGGTTAAAATAAAATCGTTTTCAAAATCTATTCCGCACAACGATAACTAAAAGCTCATGGACAGAAAATATAAGGTCCGGGGAGGAGAGGTGTTTTCTGATCTGAACTGAAAAATACCCGGGGTGTCAGTGAGCTGAAGATATCAAAAAGGCTGGGCAAGGTGGCAGAAGCGACACAGGAGAAGGTTCTTGTACCACTGGTAGCTAGATGCTGTAGCGGGATGGCAAGAGGGTAGACGCTAGCTCAGGGAAAATGGGAAGAGAGGGATTTTGCTGTGGAGGATGCCGGGAGCCCGGAGGGCTTTATCGATTGGCAAGGTTTTCAATTTTGTGTCAGTCCTGTCTGGGTTTTAATCCAACCGCAGCCAAATAATCATTATTTACCTGTTTTCTTCTGAGGCATCCCCCTGTCCCTGGGGAGCACGGGGTTTAAACCTCCAATTAACGAAGACATGCCTTATTACAGCAGCAAACTTAGTCATTAGGGAGTCCCCAGGGATGTTCACAAGCTGGGAATGGACTGAGTCCAATCGACATAGGACCAGCCTGAAACCTTTGACCAAACTAAGACAGGATCCTTCCGGAAGCTTCTTGCACATTGGAGTCAATGAGAGTCTTTCAACTGACCACAGTGGTGCTTTGGATGATTGGATCAGACCCTTAGAAAGCAGAAAACAATCATTATTTCAGGTTTGTTTAAAGGTTTTTTTGCATCCCCTAGTTTTGATGGGCCAGGGCGCCATAGAGAATGCAGCGGGTGGGACCTTTCCAAGCTGGGCATTCCTATTCGATTATTTTTGCATGGTATTTTTTTAAATCTCCGTGTCGTTGGGGTTTGTTTTGTTTCTTTGTTTCTTAAACAAAGACATTGGAAGGGTCAATCTTGTCAATCATATTGATTGACTCTTGTGAAAGTCGGGCATTGGTGCACACAGAAAGTAACTGCTCCCCGGAGCCATTATACAATGGTATGTCAATGAGTAATTAGGAAGGCAATAAAACCTACATTACTGACACAACAGGCTGTAACAACCCCAATTATCATGTCAACATGATGTTGCCAAAACTACTGACTTAATAGCCTGCTAGCTGTTATGATCACCGGAGATGATATTGTCGCATGTCCATTCCAGGAGATGCTACAGGCAGGCATGCAGTGTGTATGCTGTCCACCCTGACACAGCAAAAGTTCATGGCCCCTGTAGGGGTAAAACTCAGATTCTCTTTTGTTGAAAACAGGCTTCCTACTTTCCGAGCTAAAAGAGAATCTCCTTCAGTGCTTAGCAGTAGAGGTCCTCTGACATATAGCTGAACAGTTCTGATTCCACTCAGTAGACAGCGCTACCAGTTTAAACAGCTTGCCAAAGAGGGGCCTTAACTCTGACCCTGCCTTGAATTGTGATACCAGCCCAAATTCAGCGGGGCATCTAGCAGCAGTCTATGTGGGTGTGACTTCTATCCTCTTCAACCTCCAAGCCACTGTGGCAGAGTATGCCTGGCTTTCTCTGTCCCTTCACATCTCTACCTGAAGGGAGAGTGTCACCTGGAAAAGAGGGGCAGCGAGTTTAGACCACTGCACGCTCCCTAGAGAAGTCACTCAAGGCTGGGTCCTCCAGTAGCTAGAAGGGCTGGCAGGAAGCAGTAGCCAGTCAGGGCCCACCGGATGAGATAAGAAACCTCGCCTGCCCCTCCATAGGGAGAGTGCTGGGCGACACTAGAGCAGGAGAGGAGCTCCCAGGTCCTAACCCAAAACACCCAGCCCTGGGACAGGGCCTCACAACATGACTGGGCCTTCAGTTAAAACATGCAACAAACTCCTTTTGTAGTCAAGTTTGCCAGGTCAGGTGGCCGGTTCTGTGTTGGCTTTCTACGAATGGTTAGTTCTGAGAGGAGATGGATAAGGGGAGGGGCACGGTATAAAACAACAACAGGGAGAGAGGTGTGGTGATTTTATCCCTCTCCACTCAGCTTCCTGGTTCCCGCGGCACCCCCTACTCTGGAGCGGCAGCTTTCCCAGGGTGGCACCACCCAGCACCCCCCCACCAGTGACACCCTCCTATCTGGCACCTGCAGCCTGCACCACAGCATCCCCTGCCTGCCATAATCACAGCCAGCTCCCTTAGGAATGTCACCTGACGTGCTGAATTTACCTCTGAGCCCGTTTTCCCTGCCAGCCTGGGACCCCAGAACCCTGCCTTGTTGAGCCAGACACGCCAGCCTGCTGCAACACAGACCCGGGTCTGCCCCATGCCCCCAAAGCTGCAGACTTTAACCAAACACTTTTCCGCAGGTCACCTATCTCCAGCACCCAGACACCCAGTTCCCAGTGGGATCCAAACCCCTGAATAAATCTGTTTTACCCTGTATAAAGCTCATATAGGGCAAACTCATAAATTGTCTGCCCCCTATAACACTGATCAAGAGATAGGCACAGCTGTTTGCTCCCCCAGATATTAATCACTTAATGTGGGTTTATCAAGAAACAAAAATGATTTTATTAACTATAAAAAGTAGGATTTAAGTGGTTCCAAGTAATAACAGACAGAACAAAGTAAGCCACCAAGCAAAATAAGGTAGAAACACGCAAGTCTAACCCTAATACATTAAGAAACTAATTACACAGGCAAAATCTCACCCTCAGAGATGTTCCAAGAAGCCTCTTTCACAGACTAGTCTCTTTCCCAGTCTGGGCCCAATCCTTTCCCCGGTACAGTCCTTCTCAGTTCCACCAGACATCTTATCTGGAAAGTAGTGGCTTTCTCGGGACTGGAAACTCCTTTGTTCTGTTCCACTCCTTTTTATATATTTGGCACAAGGGAGGAATCTTTTGTCTCTCTGGGTTTCCACCCCTCCTTCTATTCTAAACGGAAAAGCACCAGGTTTAAGATGGATCCCGGTACCAGGTGACATGGTCACATGTCACTGTAAGACTTCATTACCCACTGGCTGGCACACAGGTATACTGGAAGGCTTACAAGTAAACAGAGGCACCACTAAACTACCATTAATGGCCCACACTTTGCATAATTACAATAGGGCCTCAAAGTTATTCCTTCATGTTCCTAGTTTCAGATATAAGAATGATACATTCATACAAATAGGATGAATATATTCAGCAGGTTACAAGCTTTGTAATGATACCTTATAAGAGACCTTTTGCATGAGGCATATTCCAGTTACATCATATTCACACTTATAAGCATCTTTCCATTTAAAAATATGGAGTGCAGTCACAATGAGATCTATACAGAGAGTTATCGTGATACTCATATGAGCCCATTGCTTGCATGACTGACTATGCTCTATTCAGTGCCTACTCCTATCACCTCTGGAGGGGACCCAAACCAGCCACCCTGTGGCCTGTCAATTCCCAGCCCACCACTAACACAACACCTTTATGTCTCACACAAACTATACACACAGAACCCACTGACATGCAGCCACCTCTGGAGTGGAGGGTCACAGCCAACTAGTACATGTCAATGAGTGGGACAGGTTGGGAGGGGCTTAATAATGCTTCTTTGAAATGTGCCGTGGGATCTTTTGCATCCACGCAGCCGCAGATTGGACACAAGGGGCAGTTTAAAGGGCTTGGTCATAGGGATACCCGTGCAGAAGAGTTAATGCACTCAGGGCTTGGCTACGCTTACAAGTTAGAATGCACTAAAGCCACCCAGAGCGCTCTAACTCACTCCCCGTCCACACTGGCAAGGCACGTAGAGCGCTCTGACTCCACGGCTAGAGCGCTCCTGGTAATTCCTCAGCGAGAGGAATAACGTCTGACGCAGATTGGCTGAGACGCCCCAGCGTCAGTGTGAATGAAGTGTTGCATGACTGCGCTCTGATTGACCTCCGGAAACATGTCATTTAAGTCAATTGGCCACTCTTGTCACTGTTTTGAACTAGCTGTAGGAATGTGGAAGTGCCCTTTCAACGCTCCGTTTCTGACAGCTGGCTGTTTATCTGCTCCAAGACATTTACTGAGGAATGTTGCTTGTTTTGAGTGAGTGGGGGGCAGGGAGCCTGAATTTACAAGACAGCGTGCTGACACACTCTCAGCAACCCCAAAACCCACTCTCTCTCCCCGCACCTACACACTCCCTATCACACTCCACCCCTACACCCCGCATTTGAAAAGCACGTTGCAGCCCCTTGAACACTGGGATAGCTGCCCGTAGTGCACCGCTCCCAATGCCATTGCAAGTGCCACAAATGTGGCCACACCACTGCGCTTGCAGCTGTCAGTGTGGCCAGACTGCGGTGCTTTTCCTACTGTGCTCTCCAAAGGCTGGTTTAACCCAAAGCACTCTACAGCTGCAAGTGTAGCCAAGCCCTAAGTCTGCCTTGGCGGGATGAGTCACCAGGGTGGGAATTTGAACTCATATGGTGCTGAGTTCAGTTCATTACTGGGTCACCATCGGATATTTTAGAAGGAAAGAGAGTTTGGAGCCTGATCCAAGTCCCAGTATCTTAATGAGGCAGCCCCTCGGTGAATGTAAGCCAGAGGCTGCTGGGGGCAAAGGAAGATACTTGGTGTGAGTTATGATCGGGAAGCCACAAGGGGATGCTGGAGACAATGGGCATGTCTATACTGCAGACTAAGTCCAGGCTCTGAGTCAGGTTCGAGCCCACGGCCCTTCTCCGTCCACACACAAATCAGTCTGACTCAGGGCAGCAAGCACTTCGGACCCGCATACTATGACCCTGCTAGCAGGGTGGATCAGCGCCCAAGTACCACTGAGACTCAGACCCAAGCCCTGTCATTTGTGGATGCAGCTCAAGTCACCGACGCGAGTCAGAAGGGGTGCGTAGCGTAGTATGGGTGCGTCAGCCTGGCCGTGAGACCAGGTCCAGCAATTGTAAACCCAGGTTTACAATGCAGTGTGGATGTACCCAATATGAGCCAAGAGCTTAGGTAGGTTTAGGGGGCTGTAGGGGAAGCAGGAGGGAATTTGTGCCAGGACCGAGCAGGACAGTGTTGTCTAAATGCCGGGTAATAGCTTTGCACCAGGGCACGAAGGGGGCGATGGGGTGGGGGGGGAGGGGCAGTCACTATTGCAATCTCCTAAATTTGGGTGCAGCTTCCTGCTAGTGCCGGCTGGGGATGGAGAGTGGTTAGCTGTGCCCCTGCCCACACCCTGCACTGGCCAGAAGGGCTGGCTGGACGTGGAGAGGAAAGGGACCCGATGGGGTGAGGTGCTGCCGTGGCGTGTTCTAGTCCCTGCTGAGGCAAAGAAACCTGAACAGTGCTGGAGGGGAAGGGCAGCTTGGAGCTATGGCGCCTTATAGGCCCCGGTGCAGACTCTGCCCCACCCTTCCTTCTCTCTCCCCTCACCGTTCCTGTGCTCTGGGGTGCGGCATGGGGGAGGGATCAGAGGGGTCTGTCCCTCACCAACCCTCTGAGGGGCGGCACCCCCCCCATGAGAAACACTGGGTAGGGCCTCTGGGGCCTGTCGCTCAGTGGGATGGAGGAGCAGGCTTTGCTGTGGGGAGCGAAGGACAAAACTGAATGTTCTGGGGGTGGGGAAGGGGTGGCCTTTACCCATCAATCCTCTGAAAAGCCCAGTGAGACTATGTGACATCCCTCCCCATTTCCCTTCCTGCCCCCCATCAGAGGGATGGGAATGAAGGCCCCTGGTGGAAGTCAAGGGTGACCGGTGGGGCAGGAGGGCTGGCGGATGAGTGGCACTGACGTGGGTAGAGGGAGGGAGAGCTGGTTTGATGTGGGGGCCAGGAGAGAGAAAGACCAGGAAGAGGCACCTTATGGTCCGTCCCCGTCCCCCCCATTCCTTCCTCCCCTTACCCTGATCTGGGTCCCAAAATGACTCCCTCAGGACTTTGGATCTAATGAGAGGGCAGCAGCTCCCACTCCCACACAGCCCCTCTCCCGGGGGAGTCTGGATTCTCAGGTCTGACTCATTTGCTGTATGAACTGTCAGCCTGGAGATGAAACAATCCCATGCCCCCCTCCCAATCACCCCCCGCCCCCCCACCATCCAATTCACACGGGAAATGAAAGCGGACCAGCCGCTGCCGTGTGGTACGAGGAGACCATCTCTGCCTGTTTAGACGGAAGAGCCCTCCAGAACCACCCACGCGCTGTGAAGTCAGCACATACTCTGGATTCCCCCACGCAATTCTGTTCAACAAAAGCAATCAGGCATCTCTGCCTCCCCACCCACTCGCCCCCTCTCCCATCATCCCAGCGAGGACTGGCCGCTTGCCTGTGCGGTACCTGTTTGCTGGAATAATGATGGGCCCTCCGTCTCCCGAGCTGTCGATCCAACATGTCTTTCGCTGGCAGGAAATTGACTTAGGGAAACAAAACCAACGCCCTGCGGTGAGAGACTTTCATGCACATTCATAGTCCGTTTCTATGACACCGGGGTTCTACCTCTCAGAAGGTGTTAGGTGTCAATCATGATTTCGCTGCCGGCGAAAACGGCCCAAATCTCTATGGAAACGAGACGTAGGTTATTATGGCGCCTGTTGGGCTGCTGTCTGCAGAGTTCCCATCCTGCACGATCGCATTGGTATAGGGGATTAATATTGCCTTTGCAATAAAAAGGGCATTAGATTCCCCCTGGATCTGGGCCACACTCCCTCCTCCCCTCACACCTAATGAAGAAACGATGCTCTGAGCCTGTCACTTATTCCCCTCCTTTGGGTACTTATTAAACATGATCCTAATGATGGATGCAAGATGGAAATGGAGCGAAGGGCTTTCCCGGGATACAGACATTATAGGAATAAAGGGGCTTTGCAACGACTATACAACAGGGCCAATGTTTGCAAAGAGGACTAGCGGTTTAGAGCGCTTCCATTTCTGGGGTGTCCAGCTTGAAAGAGGTGAAGGCCCTTTAAAGGCCCCGCAGGTGGGAGCCCCCCCAAAATGGAGGCACCCAATATGACTAGAGACTTTTGAAAATCTTGCCCTACAACTTTGATTTTGTCAGTGGAGTCCGGGGAGGAGGCAAAGTTATTCTGTGGGCGAGTTGCTTCCCCTTTCCTTCTGTGGCTTCATGCCAAGGTTAGGTGCCGAGCCAGAAGTCACCCATCTCTGCACACCACCCTTCATAGCAACAGGCTCAGGGATGCTAGATAGCATATGGCCAAATTACAAGCAGAGGGAGGCAGAAACTCAAACACACCGTCTATGCGAGGAAGAAAAGAGACTTTTTCAGCTGGCATTTGAAGTGGAGCTGGGGAGTCTCTGGGCTTGAAAGATACCAAGAGCTTGTTGCAGGTGCAAAGGAGAAGACTCTCTCGTTCCGGCACCGAGGAGCGTGTGGGAAGCAGGGAGAGAGGAGGGCTGTCCCAGATGAGCTATGAGGGGTTGGAAGGAGAAACGGGACATAGATGACACTTAAGTGGCAGGAAAGACAAGTGTGTGGAGGGTTTGCCAGACATAGGGGGCAGTTTGAAACAAACGGGTGTGTGAACTGAATGGGGGTAGGGGATGATATGGATTTCAAAGGCTCTGGATTTGTTTTACGAAGATGTCTGATGTTTTCTCCCCTGTCTCAAAGCTCCTCTCACCACCAAAAGTTGATCACAAGTAGAGTCTGGAGATACCAAGTTACCCACGAACTACTTCGCCCCACTACTGTACTGTAATGAGCCGGCAGCAGTTCTCAGACACACTAGTCCTCTGCTGGATCTGGAATCACTGTTCACGCACCGTGTGTCGTGTGGCCAATACTGCCACCAGCTAAAGAAGATTTTCCTGGAGCTCAGCTTAGTAGTCTGTGCTATTAGAACAAGAGAGTCTGAGTTCTGTCTATGCAAACCCCTCTGCCATGCTCACCAGCATCCTTCTGGGCAGGGTCCAGCCCGGAGACTGAACCGCTTGCTGACTAGAGCTGGTCTTACTAGGGTATAGGTTAGGGTGGAGGCTCATCCGAGGGGCAGCTTATGGGAAACTTGCATTGCTGCTGCCTTCCCTGCACCTGTTCTGTGCATAAATCAAGGCTGTTGATCTCCAGGGCTGTCAGCTGGAGCCCTTACTCCAGCACCAAAGCGGATTTCTCATTAGCTGGAGTTTGAATGAGGAAATTTGCATATCAGTTGGATGGTTTCCAGTAGAGGGGAGCTTGAGGATTCACTGAAAAGCAACTCTGACCCCCTAGGGTGCTAACAGCAAAATGTAGGGCACCTAATTCCTCAATCAGGGCACCACAGGGAGTGAAAGGCTCCTGAATGGGATGGGGAGATAATCAGATCCAAGTGCCTCCATAGTTTCTGTTGCTAGGGAGACGGCTTCCTTGGTCTCACAAGATGAGAATGTCTGTACCTTTGACTTCTCCGGAATTAGGTTCTCAGGCCATGTAAGAAAGAAGAGAAAATGAACCCGAGATCTAAGATTATTTTTTTTTGAAAAAATCTGTCCCATAACCAACAAAAACAGGCTGAAGCTTATTTTTAAGGTTAGAATGCTGAATCTTGAACCCCTAAAAACCTAACCCCTGAGCAATTTGCCTTCTGATGGAGACATGAAAACAATTGATTTCCAATGTGTTATTAGCTCTGGTCTAAACCAACATGTGATACATCTATCGGAGTGATACTCAGACCTCAGGGGTTCAGGAGCCCAATAAGAGATCAGCATTACCCAGAAGAGCCGCAGCCATGTGAATTCATTGTTTCATTCACTATAGTACTATAGATTCATATTTAAACAGTACGACAGGGGAAATATTTAGTATCTATGTATTAGTCTCACAGCAAAATGACTGAGCAAGTATTAATATTTTATCAGCTACAATTGGTTAATAACATAGTAAAAGCATCCTGATTGGCTAATAACTTAGATCAGTTAATAATGAAATCACACCGGGTTTTAATATCATGTGCTGTAAAGAGCCGCAGATGACACACTAAAGGTCCCCCGGTGGCTCTCTCCTCAGGCTGAGTATCACCGATCCAGGGTAGAACCTCAGACTTACAGCCGCCTCAGGAAGGGGGGGGTTGTTCGTAACGCTGTACAAAACATGAGGGTGGTTTGGTTGTTCTTTTCAAGTTGACGACTGAACGTTGACTTAATACAACTTTGAAACTTTACACTGCGGAAGAAAAATGCTGCTTTTAAGCCTCTATGTTTAAATGAAACAAGCACAGAGACAGTTTCCTTCCTTTGTCAAGTCTTTTTTTAAAAAAACTTTTGCCTTTTTTTAGTCATTTACATTACACACAGCACTATATTGTATTAGCGCTTTTTCTTTTTGGTCTCTGCTGTCACTTGATTGCATACTTCCGGTTCCAAATCAGGTATGTGTTGACTGGTCAGTTCCTAACTCCAGTGTTTGTAACTCTGAGGTCCAACTGTAGACTCTGGGATTAGAGATCTCTGTCGAGCCTTCGAATGGGTGTCTCACAGGCAGTGGGATGCAAGCTTCATCTACCGACCTGCTAATGGACCTCAGTCCTCTTCTCCAGGGATAAAAGGGAAACAGGTTCCAGGCACGTTGCCCTGTGATGTCATTGGAAAGACTCCCATTGAGTTCAGCAGGCTCCCGTCCTTGGCTTTTCCGCTGAGGCTGCCTGCAGAGTTGGCAGCTCTGACCGTCGGTGGCTTTGTGACATGCACACCTGGGTCTAAGAGGACTGGGTCCACATCAGCCCATTCACATAGGCCTCCACTGGGTCCCTGCCATAGACATTGGATGTTTCTTAGGACAACCACTTGGAAGAGGCAGGATGGCAATTTGCGGGGATGTTAGCTGGTCATTCGGACCCCAGATGTAGCTTCTCTACAATTACCAGCTTCAGAGAACCAAATATGGACGCAAGCCCTTTCATGGTTTTGTTTGGGGCTGCCGTTGTGGATAGGGGGCTGGGGCATGATTTAACCATTTCCCTGCAACGATGGCAACCTATCCACCGCAGCAGCAGCATGAGAGAACCCGGAGGTGGTGCTGATTTGCAGATCATGGCCCACACTACAAGCCAAACCCAAAGCCCACTAAAGGCAAGGGGAGTCTTTCAAGGCGTTGGCTCAGACCCCATACTGACAAAGAAGGGGTTAATGAGAGCCTGGGGACTCAAATGGCTACCCCTGGGAAAGTTCTCACGCCCAGAGGGAGCAGTCACAGGTGCCGACTTCCTGATTTTCCTGGGGGTGCTTGACCCCTGCTCCACCCCAGGCCCCACCCCACTCCACCCCTTCCTCCCAATGTCCCACCCTGTCTCTTCCTGTCCCAGCTCTTCCCCCGCCCCACCTCTTCCGCCAAGTGCCCCACTCTGGCTCTTCTTCTTCCTGCCCCCATTCATCCACGCTGCCCCCAGTGCCTCCAGCCCGCAGTGGAACAGCTGATCAGTGGCGGGCAAGAGGCACTGGAGGGGAAGGGGAGGAGCTGATCGGTGGGGCCCACCAGTGGGTGCTCCCACCCCAGTGCACCCACGGAGTCAGCCCCTATGAGAGCAGTTACATAGGGCAGGGGTCTGCAACCTTTACCACTCAAAGAGCCATTTGGACCCGTTTCCCACAGTAAAGAAAACACTGGGAGCCACAAAACCCTTTTGACATTTAAAATGAAATAACACTGCATATAACGTTTTCTTTGCCTTTATGCTATGTATAAACAAACTATAATGTGTTGCATTTAGATCAGGGGTGTCCAAACTTTTTGAGAAGAGGGCCAGATTTGGTAAGGACGGTGAAGATGTGTGAGGGCCGACCCTCTCCCCCCCCCCCCCCCTCCGGCCGTGCTCTCGCTCTTCTTCCCTCCCCCTCCCCTCCAGCCATGCTCTCGCTCTTCTTCCCTCCCTCCCCCCCCTCCGGCCGTGCTCTCGCTCTTCTTCCTCCCCCCCGCTCCGGCCGTGCTCTCGCTCTTCTTCCCTCCCTCCCCCCCGCTCCGGCCGTGCTCTCGCTCTTCTTCCCTCCCCCTCCCCTCCAGCCGTGCTCTCGCTCTTCTTCCTCCCCCCCCCCGGCCGTGCTTTCACTCCCCCCCTCCCCCAGCTTGCCTTGCCTTGCCTCGTGCCCCGGCCTCGGCTCGCTCTTATCCGCCGGCTCCGCCGCGCTTCGCCTCCTGCCCCGGCCCCGGCCCGACTCGCACTTCTCCGCCGGCTCCGCCTCGCCTCGTGCCCCGGCCCCGGCTCCGCCTCCGTTCTTCTCCCCCCCCCGCCGCTCGCCTCTTATTGACCCCGCCCCTCTCTTTCGGCTGCGGCTCCGCGCACTGGTTGGACAGTGCTGGCGGGCCGCATAGAGAACAGTCTGCGGGCCGGTTAAAATTAGAACACACAGGGAGCCGCATCGGAGGGATGAAAGAGCCGCATGCGGCTCCGGAGCCGCGGGTTGCTGACCCCTGACATAGGGGAAAGCCCGGCTCAGCCGTGACTGACTGGGAAGAGGGCTGGACCTGTTGGGCTAGCTTCTTGAATGAAGGCCTGGCCGGGCCCAGGGCCTATCCAGAGCAGGACTCACGTCAGGCCAGAGTGCTCCAGGACGGCCATTCGGAAATGATCTTACTGTACTCCCGGGGCTCCGGCTGCTCTCGCTCACTGAAAGTACCGGGAGTGCGTCCCAGCAGGGCTGGGGCACAGATCCAAGGACGGCCCGAAGAAAAGCCTGGATGTGGCCAAGGCCCATATCTACTCTGCGATTAGACACCTGCGGCTGGCCCGGGCCAGCGACTCCGCTCGTGGGGTTCCAGCTGGCGGGGGGAAAGAGGGGCTGTTTAATTGGACGGCAGCCCGAGCTCTGGGATCCTCCCGTCTCACAGGGCCCTAGAGCCTGGACCCCAACCTGAGCCTGGAAATCTACATTGCAATTAAACGGCCCCTCCACCCAAGCCCGAGTCAACTAGCTCAGGCCAGCTGCGGGTTTTGAACTGCAGTGTAGTCGTACCCCAGGGACGGACGGAAAGGAGGCCTGGCTGGGGATAGGATCCAGCCAATGACTGCTAGACTCCAGAGTCCTGGGGACAGGCAGCCCTGGCGTGGGACTCCGATAGTTGCTTTGTTTCCTGTAGAGAATGTATTTTCCTTCTGAACCTGGCAGAGCGAGTTGTGCCCAGTTTGGGCCTGGATTAAGGCCGGAGTACGAGCATGGTAGCCGGTGGCTGCCTTCAATAAACCCGGATGATGTGACCCTACGCGAGCCCCCGGAGCAAGCTGTCACACACACACACACACACACACACACACACACTGCGATCACCGGCCCTAAAGCTCGTGTGGGCCGCTATGTTGAACTTCGGGCTGCCGGGGCGTTCCCTGACCCTGGCGTCGGGGGCATGAAGCCGAATCGGCTGGGGAAATGGAGCATGGCAGGAGCTCCGGCTATTCCCTTTGCGGGCTGCTGGGTGCAGAGACGTGTAACTATGACGAAGCTGGCTGGTCCCAGCATGGGGGGAAAGGCTCTGACCCCCTGCACGGAGCAGGCTAGGAGAGCAAAACCAAGCTGTCAGCTCTCTCACACCCGCTCAGAGGTGCAAATCGCAACCAGGGGCCACGCAGCGCAAGCGGAGCGGGGCCTTTCCAGCTGGTTGGCATCCTGTCGTTTTGCAAAGGCTCTGTCTGCTCCGGGGATTTGCCCCAGTTACAGCCAGGACGGGACGACCTCCCGTGTGAATGTCCCACATTTCTGGGGTCAATCCACTGAAGAGCCGCTTGCCAGTGCACCGTGCCCTTAGCCTCATGCGGTGGTGAGCTCTGGAGGGGGCTCTCTCTAGACATACAGAACGGAGGGGTTCCAGGAAGGCAGTACGATTTGGTGCGGAGGTTCCCAAACTTTTTTGGTGGAGTTGCTGCTTTGGTGTTTCATGTCCCACGTGTGTGTAGACCCCTTTTTCTAAGAAACAGGAGTTGGGGGAGAGGGTGCCCTGTACACACTTTGGAGTGGAGGGAGGGGTGCCCGAGGTGTGGGGAGGAGATGCCCTGTACCCATGGGGGCTGCAGGTGGGAGGGAGGGTGTGCCTTGTGACCATGGGGATCTGGGGCAGTGGGCAAGGGATACCCTGGGACCTATAGACATGAGGTCCTATAGACATGGGACCTATAGGCATGAGGAGGGGACCTCTTCATGTGTCAGTTGAGAACATCTTCCACTCCCTGCAGTGGTCGGGGGGGTCTCGGCTGCCAGAACCGAGTTCCCTGCCCCTTGCTCCCTCCTCCCCCCGCCACAGGGCAAGTGAACAGGACTGCGCTGACGGGCCAGGGTCAGGAGAGGAGTGACAGCGGGACACGGGCCCTTACTCACCCCGGCGCAGTCCTGTTTGCTTCCCCTGCGCGGGCTCTGTCTGGAGGGGGGAAGCGGATGGGGTCTGCACCCAGGGTCTGCACTGAACAAAGGGGGCTTTGTCCAGAAGTGGGGTCAGTGTCCCCGGGGGGTGGGGGGCAGCCTTGCTCCCCCAGCCCCTGCCAGCTCCCCCAGCAGAGGAGTGGAACTACCAAGGGGTGGCTGCCGCAGCATTGGGCAGAGGTCCCGGCAGCCGAGACCCACCCACTTAGAGCCTCCTTCTGGCCTCGGCAGGTCCTCACACCCCCAACGTCCTCCTGGAGCCCCCACATTTTGAAAACCTCTGAGCCAGTGGATAGGACCCTAGCCTGGAATGCAGCAGACCTGGGGTCTCTTCCTAGTTCAGTGGCTTCATGTCTGGGAGCAAGTCACTGCATGTGTGTGTGTGTCTGCGTCTGTGTTTGTATGCTACTGTAATCCGTGAAGTCATTGCTCCCTGTGACACGGGTGCAGAGGGGAACGTTGCCTTTGTCCTCTAGGGCCTGGGCCACTACCCTCACGGCTGAAGTCAGGGCAGACCTCCTCCCCCAGCGTTACGGTGACACGCAGCAGTTTAAAAATAGTATCCCTGTCCCTGGAAAACCGCCCAGCCCCACTCTCCTAGGTGGCGTTTTGCAGCAAGCTGGTAAAATCTTGCTCAACAGCATCGCAGGCTCGGGGCCTTCTCCCCTTTGTTGTAGGGGAGCTTTGATTTGTATCTTTCTTTCCCACCCAGTCCGCTGCCTGTTCCCGTCCCTCCCTGGCTCGCTCAGCCTGATGCCTGCGGATCTGAACGCATTCCCTCTCCAGATAATCTCTCCTCTTTAAGACTAAATTAAAGTGGCCAATGGGAGTGATTCATGGCCTCCTGCGGCTGTCTTGGGGTATCAGTCAATATTCTATTACCCAGCCTGTCTGTGCATCCCCAGCCCACTCCCCCCCCCCCTTTTTTGACACAACCAGCGATCCACTGTTAACTAGTGACAGGTTTCTGGTTCCCTTCCCCACTCCTCAGGACAAACAGAGCTTGCTAAAGCTACAAAGGAAGAACGGACTGCACCGCATCCGCGCAGCTAATGAAAAGCCGCCCTGGGAAGATCGGAGTGTGTCCCTGGGCAGAGGGTGAAGGGAGGAGGGTGGGCTGCAGGCCCACTTGGGAAACACACGGGAACTTAAAATCAACGGACTGAATTTCCGCTGACAGCTGAACAGAGCAGCACCTTTGGGTCTGTCTAGCCAGAGCATATTCCAGTAGGGGGCTCCAAACCAGCACCAATGGCTGCAGGTGACTTCATCAAACTATTGGCGTTGGTGGGCAGGAGGACCAGGGCTTCTCTATTGAGTTTGCCTCGTCCTTAAAACACGCTACAAAATTGTAGCGATGGGGGAAGATGCTGGACAGGCATCTCTGGGAAGTAAACTCCAGTGCGTATCCACAGCACGGACAACAGCCGGTATCTCTCCCTAGCATTGGGTGAGATTGAGGGCACTAGGTGGGGGAATGAATTGGGCACCTTTATTCCCAGCCCTGCCACTGACCTGTGGTGTGGCATTGGGCAAGTCACTTCACCGCTCTGTGCCTCCATTTCCCTTCTCTGTCTTGTCTAGTGTGACTGATCGTCAGGGCAGGGACTAACTATGTGCTTGCACAGCACCTAACACAATGGGATCCAGATCTCGCTTGGGGCCACTAGGTGCTACCACTAATAACAACAGTCCCATCCCAGTCCTTACATGGCTGGACCAACTGAAGGGATAGAGGACAGTTGAGTCTCCAAGGCCCATTCGGTCTATGGCTCTGTTCCGGGGTGCGGCCTCTGAGGGGGGATGCAGAGAAATGGGGGGGGGAATAGGGGCAGGACCTGGGTCAGCCCCCACGGGAGAGAGGGAAGGAGCGCCACTCAGCCCTCCAACTTCACTCTGGCCCTGCCTCCTGCTCTGCTCCGGCCCCATGCACAGCACAGCTCTGGCTGTGGCTCCGGTCCAGGCCCCCAGCTTCCGGCCACGCTCCTGCCGTCGGTTCCTAGCTCTGGCCCCTTGTCCCTGACTGCATTCCCTGGTCCTGCTTCTAGCCGCCGCTCCCAACAGCTGTTCAGGGGTGGGGGGCCCGCAGACAGGTTCCATTGTGGGTAAGGGGGTTGCAATAGAAAACGTTTGGGAACTATTGCTCTATGGCATCTCTGCTGAGGCTGGCAGTAGAGGTGAGTTTTTTGTGATGCCTTTTCACTGGACTCAGCCCCACCAAACTCTTTTGAACATAGGCCATGGTGATACTTTTGGTCACCAGCTGGGCTTAGAAAACCACCAAGAGGCGAGCGGGTTTGAGGTCATTAGCCTACATCTGGCTCCTTTAGCATCACACCTGCCCTCGGTGGTCCTGTTCATGTTGTTTCAGGTTCTCTACCAAGGCCTCTGATTTCATAGGAACAATTTTCGGTATGGGATACAGAGGTCTGGAAGCAAAGCAGTCTGCTTATTTGTATATTATAGTAAAGTGGTCATGACAAGGTTAATGAGGCTACCCAGGGTGCTATGGGATGGAGCCAGGCGCCACCTCCTTCCTTCCGATCTGTTTTAGTTAGTGGGAGATTATTTCCCCCTCCACCCTCTGCAATCTGTTGTGGTGAAGTTGAATAAAGCAGCAAGTTCCCAGCCTGCAGTCCTAGGAGTTGACTTGTTGCACTGAGCTGCTCCTTCACAAAACAGATCATTTCTTCCAGCTTGCAGTCGCTGTTGCCTGAACTCTGAGAACATCGCAGCGTAATTGGAGCCCAGATACTATGGTGATGGACAGGAGTCAGTGAATTCCCGAGCTAACTCAGAACTGGGTCTGGCTTTCCTCTCCTTTAGCCTCCATACCGTTACGATGTTGGGGTGGGTCGTATATACCTGGTTTCACCGTGGTTCGGCCATCTTGCCACCCACTGGTGATCTCTTGAGGAGTTGGATACTTCCCTGCATAAACTCAACTCTGGTAGAGAAACTACCCATGACTGAATGGTTGAGTTTAGTACAGGGGTTGGCAACCTTTCAGAAGTGGTGTGCCGAGTCTTCATTTATTCACTCTCATTTAAGGTTTCCCGTGCCAGTGATACATTTTAATGTTTTTAGAGGGACTCTTTCTATAAGTCTATAACATAGCACTAAACTAGTGTTGTATGTAAAGTAAATAAGGTTTTAAAAATGTGTAAGAAGCTTCATTTAAAATTAAATTAAAATGCAGAGCCGCCCCGGACCGGTGGCCAGGACCCAGGCAGTGTGAGTACCACTGAAAATCAGCTTGCATGCCACCTTTGGCATGCGTGCCATAGGTTGCCTACCCCTGGGTTAGTACCTCATCCAAGCATACAGCAGAAGGACGCTTCACCTCGAACCAAGAAGCCCTCAAATTCATGCACATTTCTGATCTAATTTAGAATGGTGTAAATCAGGAGTAATAACATTGACTTCAACGGGGTTTCACCGGCATAAAGCTAATGTGAGGGAGACCAGAATCAGGCCCCGGAAGTCTCCGGGATGAGGTGGTTTTCAAACAGAGACAGAGTCAATATGTAAATGTGCTAATGAGATCAGTGCCAACAGCAATGGTACATTCTGTTCCATTCTGGATAGAGAAGTTTTGAAGTTAATGGTTGGTGGAGTAATAATCTGCCTGGCAGTTCCAAGAACATTCTCCCAGCTGGCAGCTTGTGCATGCAGAGCAAGGGAAATTGGCTAGCTGGGGTTTGATTGTGGGAGCACTGAATTATTATTAGGAGTACTTGTGGCATCTTAGAGACTCTGTTAGTCTCTAAGGGCTGGTCTCCACTACAGGGGGAAATCGACTGTAGATATGCAATTTCAGCTACATTAATAACGTAGCTGAAATCGATGTCTCTACAGCCGACTTACCTCCCATCCTCGCGGCGGTGGCGGTCAGCGGCGCGGTCCCCCGTCGACTCCAGCTTGCGCCTCTTGAGGAGCTGGACTTCCGGAGTCGACGGGGGAGCCGCTGGTGGTCGATTTATCGCGTCTTAACGAGACGCGATAAATCGATCACCAAAAGATCGATCCCTGCCGGCTCAAGTGAAGACAAGCCCTTTGATGCCACAAGGACTCCTCGTTCTTTTCGCTGCTACAGCCTAACACGGCTACCCCTCTGAATTATTATTGTAGCCTTCCTAACGCTGTCACATTGCAGATGAAAAATTAGTAATAATTCTCAGAGTAATTCTTTCCCCTACTTGAACCTTACATTTTCTTTCATTTAAAACGATTCTGTTCCAATCCTCTGCGAGCTAATAATAGTTGCGATTATTTATTGTTTGGATACAGTGCATAGGAGCTCCAATTGCAGCCCAGGACTCCATGGCATTAGAACAAAAAGACATGCCCTGCCCCACAGAGTTTCCAATGGACAACAGGAGGCTGCAGACAGACTGGGGAGGAGAAGGAAACAGTGAGACAAGAGCAGTCAGGCTGTGGTCTGAGCACATCAGCAGCCTGGCTGTTAAGTTTAAGGTGGTCCTTATGGCTGAGGAGAGTTTTAAGGAGGATTTTGAAGGAAGCCAGGGAGTTAGACGTTCACGTGGCGCTCCTCCAAAGAGCCAGGGGCAGCAGGGGAGAAAGCACACAGTCTCCAAGATTGCAAGTGGCAGCCAATGGGCATCAGGCTGTAACACAGGGGGTCTGTGCCCTCCCCCTTGGATTGGTCTCCAGTGCAAAATCCAGGTGGCTCCACAGTTTGGTTTGGCTTTGGGGAGCTGCAGTTGTCCAGGACCCTTAGGCCTGCTATGAGGCTTGAGGAAAAGCTCTGTAACGGTTCAGCTTTCCTGCCATAGTCATCCCCCTGCATGGCCAGGTCTGGGAGCAGCTGGAACTCCTCCTTCCAGCAGGCCCATCGCTGGGCTGTCCTTGTGTCTGCAAGATCCCGAGCTCCAGCCTGCTGACTTGGCTGCGTCAGCAATAAACCAGAGTGGTTTCAGGCACTTTACTGGTTTGCCAAAATCTCTCCATACAGGGGTGGGGAGGAAGTGATTTGCGGCTGATCTAGACCAGCATCCAATGACCACCACCCTGGGCAAGCTGAGTCATGGGAGGAGAGACCCAAGGCTCCACCCATTCCCCACCCCAGCTCCCTCCACTTGCTTCACTCCGTCCCTCGACGCCACCTCCCCACTGCTGCCGCAAGGCCCTTCTCTGTAGCCGCTGCCATCTGGAGACACGTGTGCATCCCCTCCCCCTTTCCCAGCTCACCCTGGATTTTCAAAACTGAGTGGCCTGCATCTTTTTGCCCTGGCCCGGGCCTTCGAGTGACTTTCTCTTGCCGCTCGTTATTTATTGATGCCTGCTTTGTTTGACTTCGCAGCAACAGTACTGCTTCCCCAAAGCACTTTGGGGTGTGCTTTGTAGGAAGGATGCTGCTCACAGTTAAGCCGTATTTTATTCAATGGTTCTTACACTTCAACTGTTTCCACCCTGGGTTATTTCCCTGCAGAGCAGCCCGACGTATTTCCGCCGGGGTGTTTTTTACTCAATATCTCTGAACCTATTACAGCTTCGGAATATGCATATGCTCAGAAACAATAAAGCAGGACTACACCGCCAGTGAGCAGCTGTTCCTAAGCCTGGCACAGTCTCACGCCTGTGATTATACGGGGATATAGGTTATGCGAGGACACTCCTCACTTACAAATGAGGCCGTTTCTGATTTTTTCAGCCATAAAGCCGGATTTTGTTTATCATCACCGGCTATAACATTTCAGGCTTAATTTTACATCCCATATGAAAGGGAGGTGAGGCAGAGCTGCTTGTTGCCTTGTTTTCATCGCCCTGATGGCAAATCTAGAGACATAACAATCGCAGCCGGGGTGGGGCTGGGGTCTGCAGTTGCACGAAGTGCTAAGAGTCTCAGAATCATACCTGTATGTTCAGCAATAACCTCATTCCTCCTCATCTAGATTTCCCTGTTTATGCATCCAAGGATTGTGTTAACCATTTTGTCCACAGTGTTGCACTGGGAGCTCATGTTCAGCTGATTATCCACCAGGACCCCTAAATCATTTTCTATGTTCCAGGATACCGTCACCATCCAGTAAGTGTGCCCTAAGTTCTTTGTTCATAGATGTAGGCATTTACATCTAGCCATATTAAAACACATACTGTCAGTTTACACCCAATCATCCAAACGGTCCAGATCACGCTGAATTAGTGACCTGTTCTCTTCATTAGCTACCACTCCCCCAATTTTGTGCCATCTGTGAACATTATCAGTGGCTATTTTGATGTTGTCTTCCAAGTCATCGATAAAAATGTTAAATAGCGTAAGGCCAAGATCTGACCCTTCAGGGCCCCCCACTAGAAATACACACGATCAATAATCATTCACAGTTTTCAATTACATTTTGAAACGTATGAGTTAGGCAGCTTTTAATCCATTTAATGTGTGCCATGTTACATTTATATTGTTCTAATTTTTTTGTCAAAGTGTTATGCAATGCCAAATCAAACACCTTACAGAAATCTAACTATAGTACACCAACACTATTACCCTTATCAACCAGACATGTAATCTCATTAAAAAAAGATAAATTAATTTGACAGGATATATTTTTCATAAACCAGTGTTGATTGACATTAATTATATTAACCTCCTTTAATTCTTTATTACTTGAGTTCTGTATCCGATGCTCCATTATCTTGCCTGGGATTGATGTCAGACTGACAGACTTATAATTACCTGGATCATCCCATTTACCACTTTTAACTACTGGCATAATAGTAGCTTTCTTCCAGTCTTACAGAACTTCCCCTGCATTTCAAGACTCATTGAATAGCAACATTAATGATCCAGCAAGTTCCTTAGCCAGCTCTTTTGAAACTCTTGGAGATAAGTTATTGGACCCACTGACTGAAAAATGTCTATCTTCAGTAACTGCTGTTTATCATCTCCTGAGATTGTAATGAGAATGAAAGCTTTATCACCTAGGGCGCAATCCCACCCACCACACAGAAGTAAACAAATTGGCATCAGGACCCTCTTGTGGTCCCTAGTCACCCTGTTGAAGACATGTGCGAATTCATGGGTGTTTTTGTTATAGCCACGGTGGAGGAGCAGGACCTGAATGCCCTTCCCAGGAGGGCAAGGCCTAGAGGAGTAATAAATCTGAATTCAGTGACACATTAGCACTGCAGCCTTTTACACTGGGGGTCCGGCTCTGAGAGCAACTCAGGGAAAATTAGTCACCATGGCAATTTCAAGGCAGCTCCTGCAAAGCCTCCGGTTTCCAAAGACAGCCACGGGCTCAAGCAATGGGCACATCAGAAGCCCTCCTATTCAAGAGCGATGCAAATGGGTAACCGGCAAAGGCCTAGACAACTAGATCCTGGACTGAGCAGGGGGGGGCCATGTGGACTGTATAAGCACAAGAGAAATGGTCAGAAGCAGGGAAAGGAGTGTGGGAAGGTTGCACACTGGATGAGACATTCATCTGTCAGGAATGGTCTATCTAGATAATACTTAGTTCAAGTTCAGGGACTGGACTAGATGACCTCTCGAGGTCCCTTACAGTTCTGTGATTCTATGAAAATCATGAGTGGCATAAAGAAAGTAAATAAGGAAGTGTTATTTACTCCTTTTCATAACAGAAGAACTAGGGGTCACCAGATGAAATTAATAAGGTTCAAAACAAACACAAGGAAGTATTTCTTCACACAACGCACAGTCAACCTGTGGAACTCCTTGCCAGAGGATGGTGTGAAGGCCCAGACTATAAAAGGGTTCAAAAAAGAATTAGGTAAATTCATGGAGGATAGGTCCATCAATGGCTATTAGCCAGGATGGGCAGGGATGGTGTCTCTAGTCTCTGTTTGCCAGAAAGTGGGAATGAGAGACGGGGGATGATGGATTACTTGATGATTACCTGTTCTGTTCATTCCTTTTGGGACACCTGGCAATGGCCACTATCAGAAGACAGGATACTGGGCTAGATGGACCTTTGGTATGACCCCGTATGGCCGTTCTTATGTAAAAAGGAAGCCTAAACTATGTCCCTGTAAACAAAAGGAAAGGACAACAGACATAAAGGAAAACTGAAATATAACCCACCATAAACCTAATGACGCCCCAATATACATACAAATGGTGTGAACTAGAAACCAGCAGAAATGCCACCGAGAGACATACTGCATCAGGGTGACTTCAGATTTTTTAAATTCCTCTTTTCTGAGCAGATTAATTAATTAAATGTGTAACGAGAAGAGATTCTCTTCAGCACCACTGAATAATTCTCTCATAAAGACTCGAGAGCTAATCTGTCAAGCCCAAATCACGTTGCTGCTCTGTAGTTCCCTTGTGAGCCGGTTGATAATTCCACTGCATTTATGAAAGAAAATCAAAGGCAGAGGTCCTCACTGTTTAGTAAAAAGTCTTCCAGAACACAAGAAATCACAGGGAGCAAACCCATAAAAAATACAACCCTGTCCGCCTGTAGGAATTTGAATCTTTTGTACACACATTCTCCTATAGCAGTGATGGCGAACCCGTGGCACGCGTGCCGCTGCCGGCACGCCGAGCCGTCTCTGTGGGCACGCCGTCAAAACGCCGGAGCAGAGGGGCGGGGTCAGTAAGAGGCGGGCGGGCGGTGGAGGAGGAAGTGAAAGGACGGCCGGAGCCCGGGAAGGAGAGCGGAGGCGGGGCCGAGGCAGGAGGCGAGGCGAGGCAAGGCAAGGCAAGGCAAGGAGAGCGGAGGCGGGGCCGAGGCGCGAGGCAGGAGGCGCGCGGCGCGAGGCAGGAGGCGCGCGGCGCAAGGCAAGGCAAGGCAAGAAGGAGAGCGGAGGCGGGGCCGAGGCGCGAGGCGCGGCGCGAGGCAGGAGGCGAGGCGCGGCGCGAGGCAGGAGGCGAGGCAAGGCAAGAAGGAGAGCGGAGGCGGGGCCGAGGCGCGAGGCGCGGCGCGAGGCAGGAGGCGAGGTGCCGCGCGGCGCGAGGCAGGAGGCGAGGCAAGGCAAGGGGGGGAGGCGAGGCAAGGGGGGGAGGCAAGGGGAGGCAAGGGGGGGAGGCAAGGCAAGGCAAGGGGGGGGAGGCAAGGCAAGGCAAGGGGGGGGAGGGAAGGCAAGGCAAGGGGGGGAGGCAAGGCAAGGGGAGGCAAGGCAAGGGGGGGAGGCAAGGCAAGGGGGGGAGGGAAGGCAAGGCAAGGGGGGGAGGCAAGGCAAGGCAAGGGGGGGAGGCAAGGCAAGGCAAGGGGGGGAGGCAAGGCAAGGCAAGGGGGGGGGAGGCAAGGCAAGGCAAGGGGGGGAGGCAAGGCAAGGGGAGGCAAGGCAAGGGGGGGGAGGGAAGGCAAGGCAAGGGGGGGGAGGCAAGGCAAGGGGGGGGAGGGAAGGCAAGGCAAGGGGGGGAGGGAAGGCAAGGCAAGGGGGGAGGCAAGGCAAGGCAAGGGGGGGAGGCAAGGCAAGGGGGGGAGGGAAGGCAAGGGGGGGAGGGAAGGCAAGGCAAGGGGGGGAGGCAAGGCAAGGGGGGGGAAGGCAAGGCAAGGCAAGGGGGGGGAGGCAAGGCAAGGCAAGGGGGGGAGGCAAGGCAAGGCAAGGGGGGGAGGCAAGGCAAGGGGGGAGGCAAGGCAAGGCAAGGGGGGGGAGGCAAGGCAAGGCAAGGGGGGGAGGCAAGGCAAGGCAAGGGGGGGAGGGAAGGCAAGGCAAGGGGGGGGAGGGAAGGCAAGGCAAGGCAAGGGGGGGGAGGGAAGGCAAGGCAAGGCAAGGGGGGGGAGGGAAGGCTAGGCAAGGGGGGGAGGGAAGGCTAGGCAAGGGGGGGGAGGGAAGGCAAGGCAAGGCAAGGGGGGGGAGGGAAGGCAAGGCAAGGCGAGGGGGGGGAGGGAAGGCAAGGCAAGGCGAGGGGGGGGAGGCAAGGCAAGGCGAGGGGAGGGGAGGCAAGGCAAGGCGAGGGGGGGAGGCAAGGCCGGGGGGGGGGGGGCGAGCCGCGCTGCTGAGGCCGGGGGGGGGGGGTGAGCCGCGCTGCTGAGGCCGGGGGGGGGGGTCCCGAGTCGAGCGGAGGTGTTGGCACTTTGAAAAAAAACACGTCGTTTTGGTTTGCAGTTTGGGCACTTGGGCTCAAAAAGGTTTGCCATCACTGTCCTATAGGGACACACCTCACACACAACTGGTGTACCCATACCCATAAATTCACAGTCAACTCTCAGACACACAAACACCACTCTCCCACACAGCTTGCACATAGAGACACAGTCCTACCTGCACACCCAAACACAGACTCGTACACTCATACATGTGCCTGTGCAGACAGGTGTTCACAGGCATTGACAGTCATACAAATTGACGTCCACATTCACACACAAATGGCACACATTCACACACAACAATCTGGGGCCTGATTTTTCTCGAGATTTGCATCAGTGAGAGCAACACCCCAGAAGTGGATGACATTAATACAATGGCACCGTCGCTCTTAACAGAGCATGGTGTATGCGCCAAAGTGGTCTTTGTTGACTAGTGAGTGCGACGCACGAGTGACAGTCCTATTCACAGGTAGGGCACACCCATGCACTAGCAATGCTCTGAATCTAAGGCTGGGAAATAAACCTGTCAGTGGAAGGTCAGAGCTCTTCCGGAGGTGCCTGGACTCCCATAGCAAATTGCCATCACCAGGACTGTTGAGTCACACTTGCCCTTTAAAGAGACAACAGGTGAGAAGTCTCCAGGAGTAATGTCCTGCTGATGACACAGGCAGACAGCTGCAAACTGTTCAGGGGGGGGGGGGGCATTAAGCTACACACAGTTTAATCTGAGTATTAGAGACTCTCTTTGTTATCAGGAACAGGGGGAACAAATAGAGATGAGCAGGTAAAACTTTCCCTCCAAAATGTTTGAGATATTGGAAAAGAATTCCTGTCTTGAACTGGGATGAAACGTCAACATTTAAAACACTTTTGCAAACCAAGTTTCTGGGGCAGGGGGACTGGGTCAAGTCAATTTCCTTTCCAAATGAAACATTTCAAAATGATTGATTTTTGACCATTTCTGTTTTGTAAAAAAGTAGCGTGAGTTTAAATTTCCAAACCAAAGGGCGTTTTCAGCTAGAAGAAACAGAAGTTTTTTCCTTAGAGCGTGTCGAACAAAAACATTTTCACAATTTTGAAACTTTCAGAAGCAGGGCTGGCTCTACCTTTTTTGCCGCCCCAAGCAGCTCCGCCAAAGAGGGAAGAGTGACAGAGCTCCCACGGGTGTGCCCCTGAAAGACGTCTGAGTGCCGCCCTGACAGCGCCCAGGATACTGCCCTCTGCCATTTCTGCCCCAAGCACCTGCTTGCTAGGCTGGTACCTGGAGCCGGCCCTGTTCAGAAGTTGAAAATTTCCTCAAAATCGACCCTTTTCAGCGAACCATTTCAGTTCCAGCAAATTGGTATTTTCCAATGAAAAAAATATTTCAGCAGAGAATTCCTGACCTGATCTAGAAGTGAACCTGCAACATAGGGAGCAGCTAACACCATTGCCCGTACTGCAAGGGTTCTGTTAACTGGCTGCAAGCACTTTCCCTGACTCCTCTCTCGCTGAATCATAGAATCATAGAATATTAGGGTTGGAAGGGACCTCTGGAAGTCATCTAGTCCAACCCCCTGCTCAAAGCAGGAACAATCCCCACCTAAATAATTCCAGCCAGGGCTTTATCAAGCCTGACCTTAAAAACCTCTAAGGAAGGTGATTCTACCACCTCCCTAGGTAACCCATTCCAGTGCTTCACCACCCTCCTAGTGAAAAAGTTTTTCCTAATATCCAATCTAAACCTTCCCAACTGAAACTTGAGACCATTACTCCTTGTTCGGTCATCTGCTACCACTGAGAACAGTCTAGATCCATCCTCTTTAGAACCCCCTTTCAGGTGGTTGAAAGCAGCTATCAAATCTCCCCTCAGTCTTCTCTTCTGTAGACTAGACAATCCCAGTTCTCTCAGCCTCTCCTCATAAGTCATGCCCTCCAGGCCCCTAATCATTTTTGTTGCCCTTCTCTGGACTCTTTCCAATTTTTCCACATCCTTTTTTGTAGTGTGGGCCCCCAAATTGGACACAGTACTTCAGGTGAGTCCTCACCAATGTCGAATAGAGGGGAACAATCACGTCCCTCAATCTGCTGGCAATGCCCCTACTTATATGCCATTAGCCTTCTTGGCAACAAGGGCACACTGTTGACTCATATCCAGCTTCTCATCCACTGTAACCCCTAGATCCTTTTCTACAGAACTGCTGCCTAGCCATTCGGTCCCTAGACTGTAGCAGTGTGTGGGATTCTTCCGTCCTAAGTGCAGGACTCTGCACTTCTCCTTGTTGAACCTCATCAAATTTCTTTTGGCCCAGTCCTCTAATTTGTCTAGGTCCCTCTGTATCCTATCCCTACTCACCAGTGTATCTACCACTCCTCCCAGTTTAGTGTCATATGCAAACTTTCTGAGGGTGCAGTCCACGCCACCCTCCAGATGATTGATAAAGATATTGAATAAAACCGGCCCCAGGACCATCCCTTGGGGCACTCCGCTCGATATTGGCTGCCAACTAGACATGGAGCCATTGATCACTACCCGTTGAGCCCGACGATCCAGCCAGCTTTCTATCCACCTTATGGTCCATTCATCCAACCCACACTTCTTTAACTTGCTGGCAAGAATATTGTGGAAGACCGTATCAAAAGCTCTGCTAAAGTCAAGGAACAGCACATCCACTGCTTTCCCCTCATCCACAGAGCCAGTCATCTCATCATAGAAGGCAATCAGGTTAGTCAGGCATGGTTTTCCCTTGGTGAATCCATGCTGACTGTTCCCGATCACTTTCCTCTCCTCTAAGTGCTTCAGGATTGATTCCTTGAGGACCTGCTCCATGATTTTTCCAGGCACTGGCCTGTAGTTCCCTGGATCCTCCTTCTTCCCTTTTTTAAAGATGGGCACTACATTTGCCTTTTTCCAGTCATCCGGGACCTCCCCTGATCACCAGGAGTTTTCAAAGATAATGGCCCAAGGCTCTGCAATTACATCAGCCAACTCCTTTAGCACCCTCGGATGCAGCGCATCCAGCCCCATAGACTTGTGCTCGTCCAGCTTTTCTAAATATTCCTGAATCACTTCTTTCTCCACAGAGGGCTGGTCACCTCCTCCCTATGCTGTGCTGCCCAGTGCAGTAGTCTGGGAGCTGACCTTGTTCATGAAGACAGAGGCAAAAAAAAGCATTGAGTACATTTGCTTTTTCCATGGGACTTTAATTAAGCCGGTGCAGGAATGCTTTCCGAAGGCCTTGGCTCTACTTGCAAGTTAGAGCACACTAACGCCACCCAGTGCTCTCTAGCTCACTCCCCATCCACACTGGCAAGACACGTAGAGCGCTCAGACTCCGCAGCTAGAGCGCTCCTGGTACTCCACCTTGGCAAAAGGAATAAGGTCTGATGCGTATTGACTGAGAAGCCCCAGTGTCAGTGTGAACGAGGCGTTGCATTAGTGTGCTCTGACTGACCTCCGGAAATGTCCCATAATCCCCTTAAGTCAAGTGGCCTCTCTTCTCTTTGTTGTGAAAGCGGCTGCAGGAATGCGGAAGTGCCCTTTTAAAGCTCCGTTTCTGACAGCTGGCTGCTTATCTGCTCCGAGACAAAGCAACCATTACTAAGGAATGTTGCTTGCTTTTAGTGAGGAAGAGGTGGGAGAGGGGGTCTGAACTTACAAGATAGCGTGCTGACACACTCTCAGCACCCCAAAACCCACTCTCTCTTCCCCCACATATACACAACACACTCCCTGTCACACTTCACCACACCCCCTGCATTTGAAAAGCACATTGCAGCCACTTGAATGCTGGGTTATCTGCCCATAATGCACTGCTCCCACTGCCACTGCAAGTGCTGGAAACGTGGCCAGGCCAGTGCGCTTGCAGTTGTCAGTGTGGACAGACTGCGGCGCTTTCCCTACTGCGCTCTCCAAAGGCTGGTTTAATCCAAAGCGCTCTACAGCTGCAAGTGTAGCCAAGCCCTTATAAGTGGGGAACCTGAATTTGTCTGGCTTCAACTTCCAGTTCTTGGATTTTGCTATGCCTTTGTCTGCTAGATGAAATCTTTCCCCCATGTAGGTAATTGCGGTCTGTGCGCAGATAACCCCTTAACCTTCTCTTTGATTAAACTCAACAGACTAAATTCCCTGCGTCTCTCATTGGAAGGTACATTTTCCCAACCTAGACTTTTCTTGTAGTTCTTCTTCGAACCCCTCCTAATCTTGATGCTTTTAAAAGTGTGGGCATCAAAACAGGACACAGCTATTCCCACGGCGGTCTCAGTAAGGGTTAACATGATCTGTGGGTGTAAAAACAGAAGAATATCGTGCAAAAGAAGATAGGTGCTGCTCGAGGTTCTCCTCTTTTTACACCCATGGATTGTGTTAGCTCTTTTTAGACATCGCAACACACTGGGCGTTCAGCAAGCCAGTGGCAAAGGACTCCTGATTTCAACACACACACACACACCATGCATCATCTGCTAAACCAGATTAGGAGGGAGCTGCCTGCCTGTCTATATGTAAATAGGTAGAAATGAAGTCAGGTGCCAGTAGATGATGCTCAAGAAGGTATGGCGCAGTTCCTGGAGTGTGCAAACTAATGACACTTGTGTGTACAGGCGGAATGGCTTTCTTTGTGCAGCTCATTATATCAGTTCTTAACAGATGTTTCCTCCCCATCTTGTAACCGCCCTGAAGAAACTCATCGTTCTGAGAGCTATTCGTACGAACTCGTATAGAATGAGACCCTAACCTACACATAGAGCCTAGTACTTTATAGTGGAGCAGGATGAAATAGAAGAGGACAAGACATTTAAAAAGACTCGTCAGGACTGGGATTGATTCTCCTTCTGGCTCCTGAGTAGGCTTTGAAAAATCTCTGCTTGTTAATAAAGAGAAGTAACTTTGAAATATCACTCATGCGTGTCATCATTAAAAAGCCTCTCTCTCCTGCCAAAATCATTACAGACGATCAGCGCGAAGTGTCGGGAAACCATGTTGGAGGAGAAACTCTCTCTATGAAACCGGAGAGCCAGGAGCAGCTTTCTAGGCAGAAAGACTATTAATAATGAGTCTAATAACTAAAGCGGTTGCAGACAGAGAAAATAATGAAGAAGCTATTGGAAGTGGGTGGAAGATGAACAGGTAGTATGAAATATCATCCTAACTTTATTATACCATAGCATGACGTTTATCAGAAAGACAGTGCTTTCCACTATAATGTTTTGCAGTCATGTTTGTCCCCATTGCATTCATGAGGCTAAGTATAGTTTGCTTAGACCCCTTAATAACTTCACGTCATGTCCTAAAAGTGTTTTGTAGTGTTGCTGTGTGCTGTGATCCACCCCAGAGCTGGCTGCATTCCAGGGGCGGGTGACGCAATTCCTGGTTCCTTTAAGGTAAACGTTGGTGTATGAATGCAAGGCATGCTCTTTTTCTTACCCTCATTTTCATTCTGAGTATTTTTACTTATTTGAGTAACATAGTGGCCATCTGGAAACACTCCAGCAACAGTCTTGTCAAAATCTTTGGAACCAGTGAAGGGCAAGGAAAGGAAAAGGAAGACCTAATTAATAACAAGTGTGACATGAATAAAATAGCGATTTGGAAAGCTACACTGTTTGAGGTTATTCAGAGCCCGGGTTTCAGTGTAAGCCTTTATTTTGATAAGGAGACACTTGCAAAATCCGGTCCAAATTCCAAAGCCCCATCTGGAGTGTTAGGACCTAGGGGCAGACTCAGCTGCCTATCTTTTAGGGGCGGTATTAATATGGCTCTCATTACTATAGTATCGGAGCATCCTGTGAGATAGGGAAGTGCTATTATCCTCAGCGAACGGAAACTGAGGCACAGAGAGGCTAAGGGATTTGCTCAAGGTCACACAGGAAGTCTGTAGCTCAGCAGGTCATTGGAGCCATTCTTAGGCTAGCCCTGTTGTGATAATTGGGCTGACAAATGTACCCTCATTTTAAGCTCAGTTGTAACAAGCATGTAAAAGTTTACAAAATGAGACAGTAACATAGAATAACAATTTTATAATGGAAAATAGGCCCATCTGTTCTCAATAATGACCATTCTACAGGTGCAAGAAAGCCAGCCAGACTAAATGAGTGGAAACAAAAAGCCCAAGTGGATATAATTCCAGGACTACACTGAAATCTTATTCGGTTCAAACAAAAGATGTGGAACTGGAAATTAATGAACCAAAATGGGCATGTTGGATATTAGGCATAATTGGTGGACTGATTAACGAGAGGATGGGCTGTTCCGCCCACCATTCCACTTGGGGGTCCTTAAGGAATGAGATTTTGGGGGGAAAATATGAGGGAAGAGATGGAGGCTAATGGTGTGAGCTTCACCATCATGACTGCCACACACACACACACACACACTCACACACACACACACACACCCCGCTGCCATCTCCTGGGAACCAGGGACTTCATCAACCTGATCCTAAGAGATGTCTGACTAGGCCAGGCCAGAGAGAGGGACCCAGATAACATCACCCTCCCTACCAGGTCCACCTGGATCCCAGCCACCACCTAAGATGAAACAGGATTGGACAACAGCAGCAGCAAACAACAGCTCCAGCTCACCTCACCTCACTTCTTCTCTTCTCCCCCAAAGAGGAGTTACCGCCTCTGGGACCATCTCAGAGACTGCCTGAGAAGGGGATGTTTCTTTCGAAAACTCTCTCCAGCTAAAGGGAAAGGGAACAAGGGACGTTGCTAAAATGCAAGCCTGACTTGGGACTTTGCATTTCAAAGGCTTGAATTGCGTTCCCTTCTTTAATTAAAAAGATACAGCAGAGGTTAAAAGGATTTTGAATAACGTTTGCAATGGGGCTAAGCAGGCTGAGTCTCTGTATACAAAACACCAGATCTTCTTTAATGCTATTTAATGTCAGACAGTGACTGGGTTATGTTAACACCTTTGGCCCATATGGTCCATCTATATTAATACAACAACACCCTAACCACTAGGCCATCCTTCCTCCCTGAACCTCCTGCTGCTCTGATACAGTATAGGAGCTCTGCCCTACAGGGGTGAGATCCAGGCACAGATCCAGTTAAAAGTATGTGAATCTGTTGCCCTTTTCAAGCACAGAGATGGAGACATCATTAGACCCCAGAGCAACAGTTCACTTTCAGCATTGCACCGTACATGGGAGAGCAAGCCAAGCGGAGAGAATCATAGAAGAACCATAGAAGATTAGGGTTGGAAGAGACCTCAGGAGGTCATCTAGTCCAACCCCCTGCTCAAAGCAGGACCAACACCTCTAGAGCTATGATAGAGCCAAAATAGTCTATAAATCTTTGGCTCTGCATGTTTATACTGCTACCGACTGGCATCTATTCATCAATAAATGGTTAATGCCTCATTCCTAAGATGGTGGCAATGACTTTGTCTACTGTCAGCAAGATCTCCATTGAGCCATTTAGTTTCACTCCCCGGGGTGCCAACGTGTCCAGGTATTTGTAATGACACTTCTAGCATGTAACAATAAGTTGGCTAGTTGGCCACAGAGGCCTCTGGAATGCTTCCTCCAAGGGAAACAGGTTCCAAAGGTGAGGAAAACACCAGCCATTTTGCATACTTAGGCAATATGTAGACAAAGCCCCAAAGACTATAGGAATGAGACATTTTCTTTACAGTTGAAGGAGATATCATGAAGGAGTGAAGGGTACTGAGGGTGGAGCAGTGCTGGGGAAGGGGAAGGCTGAGCTGGGGAGCTCAGGCCTGGCAACCTCCAAGGCTGGGGCCTGCTAGAAAGGCCTGCAAAGGTACTGGGCTGCATAGGACGGCAGCAGGTCCACCCCTCCCCCCCCCCTTGCCTAGGATGACATTGTGGGGGTATTGCCAGAGGACAGCACCCCAGATAACGGGGCACCGGGGTCCGGGAGGGACACGGGCCAGTGGACGGCGAGGCACCGGCCTACAGAGGGGCACTCCGGCTAATTCCCAGATGTTCAGCAGGAGGCGCCACAAGGGTGAGTCATCCCATCACCACACTGCTCTTTAAAGATCTTGCAAATACCTTGTTTGGGATGAAAAGATAGGAAAGGAGAGAGGTAGCAGGAAAAGAGAACTGGACTCAATTCCCCCACCTCAGCACACACAGGGTTAACGTAAATCGGCTCCTGCTCTTTGGGCTGCAGAAAAGCTTTCCAGGCTATTGTACTGCAGGAATAAAAGCAATTATTCTGGTGAGTCATTATTTTTGCATTAGAGCAGCGGCCAGACGTCCCCTGCTGGTGTCGCAGAGGGGCCGGTGAATGGAACATATGACTTTCTACCGGTGTGCAGAACAATTTAAAAAACCCAAAACAAAGCTCCCCAAATCTGCTAATTAAGATCAGACACCAGGGTTGCGAGTTATAGAAATAATCCAGGAGCCCCACAGAGCAGGCTGTATTATTTGGTACAACCTTTTACGTATGTTGGTGTAGATGTATCGGTGCTAATAATGGCTTTTTGTGGGGACTGGTACACTAGCTCCCCTATTAGACTGTAATGGGGCTCAGAATTGTGCTACCAATGCCTGCCTCTCATTCTCCCATGCAGGTACCAGTTTACCATGGAAGCTGGCTGCTCCAGACTCCAGTCTCAAAATCACGAGCGGCCGTGGATTTGTTGGGTGGAAGCTCACACAGTCAACTGGAAATAGCCAATACAGATCAAGGTTTAGTAGGGGAAATTCCTACACCTGAGTGGGGAGGCTGGGAACCACTGTTTTCTTGAAGGCTAGTAAAATAACGGCTGGATAATCTGCCTATGAATTAACCATTGGTAGAGTCAGGGGCGGATTAATTGCTCCTGGGGCCCTAAGCACAGCCAAGCAATGGGCCCCCCTTTCAACTCTCACCCCCATTCACAACCCAGCTTTTACTTGCAAAGTGTAATCGACGCAACATTGGGGGATTTTGGGGGGCCCAAGAGGTTAATTGAGACTTTTTTTTAATTTAAGGCCGTGCAAACTTGTAATTTTGTAACCATTTTTTGTTGTTGCTTGGGGCCCCTTTTCTCTTGGAGCCCTAAGCACGTGCTTATAGGTTAATCCACCATTGGGTAGAGTTGAGAGGAACACCAAAGGTTGGAGGCTGGGCAATCTATTGATATCCAGCCAGAGGGAGAATGTACAAGGTGAGACGGACTAAGATGGGGTCTGAGATTCGGGAGATCTGTCGGGTTTTGCACTGTGACCTTTAGGTCAGATGTTCAAAGGTATTTAGGCACCCAAAGATGTAAATGGGTGCTCGGTGGGATTCTCCAAAAGGAGTTAGGCATTTTGCTTAGGTGCCTAGCGGGATTCTCAGTGGCACCTGTCTGCATCGGTAGGTACCTAAATACCTTTGCAAATCCAGCCCTTAATCGCTCTGGGCCTCTGTTAAATGAGAATAATGATAATAATCCTCCTCTTCCCAACTTTTTTTTTCATGGTTTACCTAGAATGTAAAATATAATGTATTATTTTAGAATGATGTTAGGATATCGATATTCAGGCCTATCTGTAAAGGCCTAGAATTAGAAAGGTGATCTGATCTATCGCCTCCAGAGAAAGGGAAGAGCCTAGAAGTTGTAAAAGGAAATTTGGTTTGATGGTTTTCTACTTGGTAAGAATTCCCTTATCAACAGACACAGCTGGGAAACGGTGAATGTCGTTGTGAAATCCTCACTTCTGTATTGTTTTGTCGTTATAGTTCTCACTTTGCTATTGTTTATTTGCATGGTCTCTGTCTGGTTCTGTGATTGTTTCTGTCTGCTGTATAATTAATTTTTCTGGGTATAAACTAATTAAGGTAGGGGGATATAATTGGTTGACTAATCATGTTATAATATGTTAAGACTGGTTAGGTAACTTTCAGTAGAATGATTGGTTAAGAATATTATTATATAAATTAGGGGCAAACAGGAAGTAAATTGGGATTCGAAAATAAGGAAAAAAAAGGGAACTTGGATTAAGTTTGCTGGAAGTTCACCCTAATAAACATCAAATCGTTTGCACCTTTGGACTTCGGGTCTTGTTGCTCTCTGTTCATGCAAGAAGGACCAGGGAAGTGGGAGAGTGAAGGAATAAGCTCTCTAACATATATGTTAAAGAGTTAACATGGAAATAACCCCTATTGTCAGTACTAGGCTCCTTATTATTATTATTATTTTTTTGCTGTACCGTAGCACTCAGGAGCCCTTGCCACAGACCAGGAGCCCATTGTGCTAGGAGCTGTACAGACACAGCGTGAAAAGATGGTCCCTTCCCTAGGAAGTTTGCAATCTCCAATCAAAGACAAGAGATGACAGATGGATTTAGACAGAGAGGGGAGTACAAGGAGACAATACTGGTCAAACGTAAATGTATCCCTGTAGGAGCAAAGGATGCCAGCTATACAGGATGGGTTCCCTAGGGAGATGGTGGAATCTCCTTCCTTAGAGGTTTTTAAGGTCAGGCTTGACAAAGCCCTGGCTGGGATGATTTAGTTAGGGATTGGTCCTGCTTTGAGCAGGGGGTTGGACTAGATGACCTCATGAGGTCCCTTATAACCCTGATATTCTATGATGGAGGCGCTGTGGTGGGAAGCGGTGACTCTGGAGAAGATTTGGGGCTTGTGGTGGAGACTCACACTGAAGCTGAACACAAAAAGGACATCAACAGGGGAATCTCAAGTAGCAGCAGAGAAGTTATTTTACTTCTGCATTTGGCACGGGTGCGACCACTGCTCAGATCCTGTGTTCGGTTTTGGTGCCCACAATCCAAGACGGGTGTTGACTAATTGGAGAGAGGTCAGAGAACAGCTGGGAGAACGTTTAAAGGATTAGAAAACATGGCTTATCGTGATAGACTCACAGAGCTCAATCTCTTTAAGGTTAAGGGGTGTATTTCTATCCCTCTGGTTTTTCTGTTGGCTGCAGAAGGGGAAGGTGCTGGGATCAGCAGCACCACTGGCTTTTCCACAGCACTGTGCCTCCGTACTGATCACAGCGAGAACGGGGGATGCTGAGAGAAGCCCCACCCCCAGAGAGCATCCAGTCGAATAGGCAAGCCAGAGGATTGGCTCGTACGCCTCCATGCCTCCCCCCTCTTGTGTGGTTGTGCGGGGAGACCTCTGTGAGACAACCACTGCAGAACCTTCCAGCTGCACCTGGCCGGCGTGCGCACTCCCCGGCAAGCGGCTGGTTGCATCAGGCCTGTGGAGGCTTCTGCGGCTCACAGGACTGTCTGGTGGCCCTTGGATTAGAAGGACGCCTTTGCTCCAGCCACTGTGACGGTCCCTGTGCAGATACGGGGGCTGGGGGCTGAGACCCGGGGTCGTCCTGAAATAAACAGACGTTGGTTTTCGATGCGTCCAGGCCCCCTCAGATTTTGCACTACGGAGTCCCGCACACAGATCTGGAGCAGACCTGGGGAGTACACACGGGCACCCGGCTGCTCAGCACACATCTCTTTGCGCCAGCGATGCAAGGAGGTGCAATTTTCATCTCCTTGAACTACTGAGGGCTCCTATACCCCTGGGGATTCCCCCTCCCCAGCTGGAGGGATTTCCCCTCTCTCCTTACCTTCCTGAGTGTTCTAGCAAGGGAGAGAAGGCTCATGAGCCTAAGGAACTGGCGTGCAGGCCCCAATTGCCCCAGTCTTTCCCCTTCCCCAGAGAGCAACACCCACGTTCAGCGCTGCTTCCCCTACCCCAATCTCAAAGGTGAGTGTGGCTCAAGTCACTTCCCACTGCCCCAGCCTCCCATCCTGGAGGACTTTCCAACCCCATTGGCCAGATTTTTAAGTGGTGCAGATCCCGGTAGCACCTTTACTGTCAGCGGCACAATGCCCGCTCACATCAGCTGAGGATCCAGCCCGGAGGATCTAGCGGAATGAATCCAGCCCTGAGAGTGCCCTTTGGAGAAGCTTTACCATACGGCCGCACCTTGCCTGAGAGATCTAAAGAGGTAAAGGCCCAGTGGAAATAGACACATTGGCTATTTATCCCTGCATTTGAAACTCACACACCTGACATGAGTGTCGCTGGGAAGGCAGAATTTTGAAGCCACCTGCTGGTGCCTGCTTTATATTCTCTGCATTGTTGAGCTGTAATTGTGGTCAGAGTGTCAAGCGTTCCTTTTGATGGATACATTCACTCCTCTCCAAGTTCTTACTTTGAGTGATGCAAATAATTGATCTTTAACCACCTGTAAATGGCAACTTTCCTTTATGGCCTTTCTGCCATCAGCGGGGTTTTTATCAACTGAGTAAAATCGCCCCTGTTGCTGATTGTCAGGGGGAAGCCCCAGCCACGGGGACAGCTGGTTTTCTTTCTGTTTTCTAAATATGTTAATGACGGATTTTCGGTTGCTGAAGTCTGAGCTCGGTTCTGTTGAAAAGTGCTGGAGTGACAGGGTCAGCGAAATTACAGCTCGGAAATAACCAGTAGGCCACCTAGACGACTGCCTAGCAGGCCAGTAGCAGTTTCTGCCTTTGTGTGTGTTTTCCACGCTAGTTTTGAATGACTCAAAACAATGGAGCCTCCATCCCTTTCCTTGGGGGACAACAGGGCCTTATCCAAAGTCCACTTAATTTGGTGGAAGCAGGTCCACTAAGAACATGAGAACGGCCACACTGGATCAGACCAAAGGTCCATCCAGCCCAGTCTCCTGTCTTCTGACAGTGGCCAATGCCAGGTGCCCCGGAGGGAATGAACAGAACAGGGAATCATCAAATGATCCATCCCCCGTCGCTCATAGTTGCTAATTAGCAGCGGGACTCCCCCCCGGGGACAATCAGAACAATCCTGCAAATGCTCGCTCATACCAGCTGTTGCACTCAAAGAGTGGAAGGCAATAAATAAATAAATAAGCAGTTGGATTCAATCTCAGTGCTTGAGTGCAATTAAGAGAGCAAAGAGAAATGGTAATTTCCCGCTCGTGAGTGCTAATCAATTAAGCAGGGCACATAATAAGCCTTTGGACTGGAATCACTTTGGCTTCCTTGTATTGCCTTTCCTCCCTCCCCCGCTCCGCACTATGTGTGTCTGAGGCGGTACAGCAGGGTCGTCGCTTGGTTCTGCGCTTACCCGGGGAAGCGCAGCTCTGAGTTGCCGGGACACTGAATTCTGTCGTGCACTAGACTGGGGGGCACCACCCAGACAAACTGCCTGGAACTGGCTCTCGGGTGGCTTTTCAGCAGGGGCGGGAGGGCTGTTCTGTGTTAATTGGGTGACCGGGCTTGGTGCGGGGGAGGTTTTGTCTGGACAGCAAGGGAGACCCCGCAGAGCAGAGGGAGAAGGGGTGGCTCTGAAGATTCCTAGGCGGCCTAGGGTGATTACATGGCAAATGTGAAAAATCGGGACATGGGGTGGGAGGTAATAGGAGCCTATATAAGACAAAGACCCCCAAATGGGGACTGTCCCTACAAAATGGGGACAGAAGGGGCTGTTGTGATCACCTAGTCTGACCCCCTGTGTGACACCGATTGTGCAAGGCTGGGTTTGCCAGGAATAGGACCGAAGGATCACGGGGCCAGAATTGAACCCCTAAGTGACAATAATTGCAGAGGTGCCAGAAATTATCGGGCTCCTTTGGCAGGGTTTCACCTGGGCTGTTCCCTTCCCCAGGGAAGAAAATGAGGGTCTGACATTAACCTCGTGAATCTCCATCTGCATGGCTCTTGAGGGCTTCTGGGGCACAGAGCCATCCATGGAGACACTCCTGGGTCTGTACCCACCTCCAGGGCTCCCGAGTTGCTACTTGTCCCTAGTGCCCCGCCGAAGAGGGGCCTGTATTTCCATCTCTCTGGTTTTTCTGGGTGCAGCAAGGATCGGCAGCACCACCGGCTTTTCCACAGCCCTGTGCCTTGGTACTGACCCAGTAGCAGCAGGGGGCGGGGGAGAACACCTCCAGGGAGCCAGAGGCTGCCAAAAAGGGGTCCCGTGTGCACTGCTCCCTCCCCCCGACCCTCAGGGAGCCTTCCTTAGGGCCGCAGGAGGGGCAGATTTCACGGTGGAGGGGCTGGAACTCCTTGTCTGCCTGGAGAGTAGAAGATCTATGAAGTCTTTTCGCTCTCCTAAGGCTGGGTGCTGGGGAAGAGGTATTCTGCTGCTTCTTTTCGCTCAGTAGGCTGAAATGCAGATTTTCTTTGTCTTCTTTCTTTGCTCTCCCATTGACTGAAGACTCTGCTTGCAGCCTCGATGCAAATAGAGGTCAAAGACACCTCCATTGCTCAGACAGGCTTCAATGGGGCTACCTGAGTTTGAACATGCACCTTTAACAACATATGGGGGAATTTCGTCCCCCCACACGTAATGTTGCTACATCCATTTCACCACGTTGTTATTGACCAGGGAGTTATTCGTTTTCAAATGATACCTCACAAGGCGCAAATGATGCCTCACAAAGATTATTACAATGGTGTGGAGGGTGTGAATCCAGGCGTGCATTCGGTCACACTGATCAGACCAATGGCCCGTCTTCTGACAGATGCTAGTGCCAGATGCTTCAGATGGAATGAACAAAACAGGGAAAACATTGGGTGACCTAGCCACTGTTATCCAGTCCCAGCTTCGGGCTATCAGAGATATAGGAACACCTAGAGCATGGGTTTGCATCCCTGATTGTCTTGGCTAATAGCCACTGACGACCTATCCCCCATGAACTTATCTAATCATTTTTTGAAACCAGTTATCTTTTTGGCCTTTACAACATCCCCAGGCAATGAGTTCCACAGGTTGACTGTGCCTTGTGGGGAAAAAATCTTCCTTCTGTTTGTTTTAAACCTGCTGCCTATTAATGTCATTGAGTGACTTCTGTTTATTGTGTTATTGAAGGGGTAAATAACACTTCCTTAGTCACTTTCTCCATGTCATTCATGGTTTTATAGTCCTCCTTCCTTAGTTATCTTTTTTCTCAGCTGAACAGTCCCAGTCTTTTTAATCTCTCCTCATATGGAAGCTGTTCCATACCCTGAATCATTATTGTTGCTCTTTTCTGCACCCTTTCCAATTTTAATATATCTTTTATTAAGATGGGGTGACCAGACCTGAACAATTTGTGGGCGTACTATGGATTTACATAGTGTCATTATGATATTTTCTGTCCTATTCTCTATTCCTTTGTTAATGGCTCCTACCATTCTGTTTGATTTTTTGACTGCTGCGGCACATTGAGCAGATGTCTTCAGAGACCTATCCACAATGACTCCAAGATCTTTGTCTCGAGTGGTAATGGCTAATTTAGACCCCCCCTCATGTTGTATGTACAGCTGGGGTTACGTTTCTCAACGTGTCTTACTTTGCACTTATAAACATTGAATTTCATCTGCTGTTTTGTTGCCTTGTACAGCATGTCCTGGTACAATGCTTAGTGCAATGTTGGCCTTGATCCCCATGGCAGCCTCTTGGTGCTGCTGCGGTACAATGATCTGCAAGGTTATACAGCTAGGAACAAAGAATGTAGCTCACACTTGTACGAAGGGAATCAGCATCCTGGACGGAAGGATCATCCTCAACAACAAATTGAACATAAGCTCCCTGTGCCGTGCTGTAGCTAAGAGGGCACATGTGATCCTCCGATGCACCAGGAGGAGAATATCAGCTAAGAATAGGAAGGTCACGTTGCCTCAGTATACAGCACCAGTGCAACTATTACTGGACACTGTGTATGGTTCTCGGGTCCCCACTTCAAAATGATGGTGAGCAATTGGAAAGGTTTCTGAAAAGAGCTACAAGGTCTGGAAGAAAGCATGCCTCCCACAGCGAGAGTAAAGAAGCTCAATCTATTTAGTTTCTCTCTAAGCGAAGGTTAACAGGTGACTTGAACACAGTCTATAAATACCTACATGGGGAAGAGATTTCTGATATCAGATGGTTTTTCATTCTAGCAGGAAAAGGCAGAACGAGATCCAATGATTGAAAGCTGAAGCTAGACAAATTCAGACAAGAAACAGGACACAGCCATTCAACAAGGGTAATCAACCATTGGAACTACTTCCTGAGAGGTGTGGCAGATTCTCTGTCACTTGACGTTTATAAATTGAGACTGGGTGTCTTTCTAAAATATCTGCTCTAGCTCAGATAAAAGTTATGGGCTTGAGGCAGGGAGGGGTGGAATTGCCTCGTGTGTGTTATGTAGGGGATCTGACTTGGTGATCATAATGATTCCTTTTGCCCTTAAAATATATATATTAATTCCAATACTAGAGCTGGTTGGAAAAGGAATATTTTTTTGTTGAAAAAATTAAGTTTTCTCCATTTCACAAGGTCGGAGACAGACCCTTTTTTCAATTATTTTTTCAAAACTTTCCATAAATATTTTCTATAAAATGTTTTGTTCAGAGGGACCATAGAATATTTTTGTTTACATAAAATCCTGGTTTTTTTTACTAAATGAATAATTATCTCTTGATGTTGATCAAGAAAATGAACATTTTTCACAAAATAAAAAACCCCAAACATTTTAAAATATCGTATTTATATAAAATAATTTAAAATGGTCAGTTGACTAACAAGAGGAAGAAGCGCTCTGTGTAGCTCAAAAGCTTGTCTCTTTCATCTACAGAAGTTGGTCCAATAAAACATTTTACTTCCCCCACCTTGTCTCTCTAATATCCCAGGACTAACACGGAAACAGCAACACTGCAAATAACTAATTAACGAGTAATAATTCCGCAGTCTAATAAAAATCATTGTAAGGATATTCAGAATCAATTTTCCTTTCCTCTTGTTCATCCAATCGTTCCTAATTGGTTTAGAGTTGAAAAAGTTTGCTGTTTTTACATTCTGCAAATGCTTGTAGACAGTTCTGCTCCCCTTGGTCACAGCTTAGACAAGCTGTAGTATTGAGCCTTTTTAATCTCTCCTCCCTCCTGACTCTTTAATGCTTCTACTTTGTCTCTTCAAATCCATCCCAATTTATCAATATCCTTCTGGCATAATGGTGTCCTGAACTGAATATGCTGTATGCATACGTCAACAGCTGTCCCCGTTACAGTAGTCTTACAAGTTCTCTTTCTTAGGACGTCAGGAGCCAGAGGATTGCATTGTTTTGTTATGCAGTTTTATTTTGGGAAAGCTGTTGCAAACAGCAAGCCTTTGCTCCCTGTTTTAATTTCCCTTCAATTTTTGAGGTCGTGTTGTTCCCTGGCAACTTAGCATTGGTATTCAGGCTGAGATTTCTGAAAGAGGGAATGCTGTTTGTGACCACCACTGTTCAAGGACTGGTGTATATAAACAGGTTGCATTAAGAAAATGCCCAGATTCTGCATCACTTTCACTATTAATAGAAAATCCACTTAGTAGGCCTCAAGTTCTGCTCCTGTTTAGCAAATGGACAACAACAATATTACAGGGACAGCTTGACCCGTGGTATATACAGACCCTCTGTGTTTCCCCCAATTGCAAGTGGCACTAGCAATTGGACGTGTATCCCTTTCATGGCTGACTATTCCACATTCCATAGGCGAATGGACTTTATCTAAACACGTCCCTGCTTTAACATGAATGATCTGCATTTGGCGTCTTGTGTCCGGAAGCTATTTTCCCGGGGTTCATTCTGGGTTTTTCTTGGCTGGAAAAAACCCCTCGTTAATGCTAATGGAGTTGGTGGAGGCTGCAGGTTTGGGAATGCAAATGGAAGATGTGGGTGCTGCTGAGATGTGGACTAATTGGATCTGTGGGTGCTGTTGAGACGTGTGTTCCTCGGGGGTGAGGAAGGACGTGGATGCTGAGAGACATTCAGTGGGGTTTGTAATGAACACGCTAGAGTGGCACCTGTGGGGCTTTGTAACTAGCATGCTTAAGGACAATAATCGTGTCTCATAGGGCCTGATACAAAGCCCATTAACGTAAATGGGAAGATACCCACTCATTTCGGTGGACTCCTTCCTCCTGGTCTGCTGTTAGAACCAAGAGCCTAGCAGAGCAGCTCTTTAGGATCAGCCAATTCTCCTGTACCGTACTGCAGCCATATTCTTGGCTGCCAAAGCACTTGTGATTGGACACAATAATGGAAGGGGGTACAAAGCAAAGGGTTTGGGGTTGTTTACAAAGGGTATATTTAGTAAGGGGAGGTGGGAAGCATAGTTTGCCTGTACTTATCAGGCTGGGATCTTGAAATGATAACTAACAAATGAATTATTATGATCTCGCTGCAGTTCCCACCGGCCCAGGGGCTGCAGGGAGGAGCCCTGCCCAGGAGAGAGCAGGGAGGAAACCGCTTAGCTCTGCAACTGCTGGTGGTGAGTGGGGGCCCAGGGCTCTTTTAAATGGCCCGGGGGTTGCGTGGGGCAGGGGCGGAAGGTGAGGTTGGGGGAGAGACCAGTGCTGGAGTTAGGCCCGTAATTCCTGGTGCCCAGGCCCCACGGGCCCATAGAACCAGCCACCCATGCCCGGGAAGAGGGCAGGAATGGGAGTCAGAAACGCCTCCTCGCTAATCCCAGCTCTGACACTGACTGTTTTGCTCTGGGGCACCTCGTCTAGGCCCACGTGTTGACCCTCCTCTTCCCGGTTCCACATACAAACCCCCTGATGCATGCTGGCGAGTTCAGATCAGCTCTGACAATGCGTTGGCCCCGGCATGACACTCCTTGTCTCTGGAGGCTGGTGACACCTGAAAGTGGGTGGACAAAAGTGACTCAGAGAGGTGGTGCTTGCAGCTGGTTCCCTACTGCTGCCGGGGGGCAGGCTATGCCAGGCTCCAGCCAGACTAGGCAGTGCCGGGGTGCCAAGGAGTCCCCGCTGGGTTCCCCTTCGCCAGCCCTGCATACAAACAGCAGGCACGGAGGAGCCTGCCAATCCTCCCTCATTCTGAATCCCTTGCAAGGCCTTTTTTCTCCCCCCAGCCGCTCACGCTCCCGCATCGCAGGTTTCAAATCGATGAGGCGTTTACACTCTCGCTCTCCCTCCGCGCTCCTTTAAGTTGTCACAGCTCAGCAGCCCCGTGCTACCCGGCTCCTAATTGCCCAGATTACATCTCGATCGATGTCCCGGGATCACGCTCCGCTTTCCTGTGCTGTGACTGACAGGGGACGGACGGGGAGGCAGGGGAGTGCGGGATGAGGAGCAAAGGCCTAGACGCTGATCGTGGTTTAAACCAGGCGAGCCGGAGGCTTTTTGACCCACATGGGAGTGAGTTGGCTCAGACACCGATCCTGCTGACGAAGCCTGGGGCAAACATACCAGAGGGAACTTGGGCTGGAAAAAGAGCTAGTAACAGTCCGTGGCAGTAATTCTAGTCACCGGAGCTGCCTCCCTGAGTAAGATCCTGCCCAGATCCAATACCGTGACCCATTGATCTCAGTGGGAGATAGGGGTCTGAATCCCCCTTAGGATCTGGGCTGATCAGCACCTAGCCCCATGGGCCTCCCCACCTAGCTGCCCCATTGCCACTTGCTGCAATACGGTAGACTCTCGATTATCCAGGTTAACCAAGATGTGGATTAACCAGGATGTTAAAAATACGTGTAACTCGCAGGGCCGGCTCTGGCTTTGTTGTCGCTCCAAGCAAAAAAAACATCCCAAAAAACCCACCAGGGTGCAGGGCAGCCAGCGAACCAACACCCCCTTCCCCCCAGTGCAGGGTGGCTGGTGAACCAGCCTCCCTCTCCATATTTCCTATGGATGGTGATTATCCCGGATTTTATTAACCAGGATTAAATTTTTCCCTATCATCCTAGATAATCGAGAGTCTACTGTATAATTAATCATCCTCATAAATGAGGCTACTCATGCAAGTGCAGCTTAGCTGGGCAGGTAGATCAGCTGCAGTGCTCGGTGCCCCCTCCTGCTGCTTGGAAAGAAAACACACAGAGATATGGATGCCACAGGCTTTCTGTGTGACCTTGGGCCAGTCACTTAACCCATCTACACCCCAGTTCCCCATCTGTACAAGGGAGATCACAGCGGTGTCCTACCACAGTGGGACTGACAGGATAAATACATTAAAGTCCGGAGGTGCTCCAGTATATTGGTGATGGGAGCTGTAGAAGTACCTTAGACAGACGGTCCATAATAACAGCCAGCTCTTATATACAGGAAAACCTATTTCCTCAAGGTGCCAAGGCCCACAGGAGATGCCCCGGTTAGGCAAATCACCCAGCAATTCTGATTAAACCAGTAAGGGGACCATATTGCAAGGGAGCATTTCCGAATGCATTGCCCGTGTTGATTCCGTTACAGAAAGATTCACTCAGTCACATCCAGCCCCTTCCGTGCCCACTGTCAGGCTGAGATACGTCACATTTCTTTAATTAGGCCTTTGTTATTCCTGGACAGGCTTCCTGTCGCAAGGCCTCGCTGTTCTTTATTAATGAGTATCCTTTTTCCAAGATGGATTTTTTTCAGACACAGAGGGTTCTGAGAGCTTTAATAGGGAGGCCTGTTTAAATCAGACACGCTTACTTACAGCTCTCCAACGTCTTGGCTTCTTGCATTGCAAGCAACTATCATGGGACATTGGGACCCAGACCAAAGCTAGAAGGGCTTCTTTTCCTCTCCATTGGCACATGCAGTGACAGTCTGCTGTGACGGAAACTATCCAAAGACCTGTCACTTCGTGAAGATCTTTCATGCCACACAAAGCTCCAGGAGTTATTTGTGTCCTTGGTAAACATACACATGGCTCCTAACGCTCGGTGGGCAATGGTGCTGGCATAGCTGTGCACGGCCCCAGATATCCAAACCAAACACTACATTTGGAAATGTTGCATGTTCTCAGGTGTGCCGCTGGACAAACAGGATGTAATCTACAGGCTTGTTTGTGTGAGTTGCTGCCCTCTCCTGGAGGACTTCCTACCATGAATGGTCCCTTATAATATATGCTAACTACTTATGCTAAACAATCGGTTCCATCTTCCATTTAGCTGTAATGCTTGGATTACCTCTCCCAGACCCGAAGAAGAGCTCTGTGTGGCTCAAAAGTGTGTCTCTTTCACCAACAGAAGTTGGTCCAATAAAAGATATCTCCTCACCCCCCTTGTGTCTCAGACCTGAGGAAGCTACCACCCACTCCTGGAATTTGTGGGTCTGAACCAGCCTGGATTTATATGGGCCTGTCACAAGACTACTACAGGCTAGACATTGGGAAGCAGGGTAGTCTAGTAGACACAGCATTAGCTCAAGATTTAGGAGTGTGTCATTTCCCCTTTCTGTGCTTGCTTCCTCTCCCACTCTTTGTCTTGTGTATTTTGACCATCTGCCCTATTGGGCCAGGACCATCTCCCACTGTGTATACACAGCACCTAAATCTTGCTTGAGACCTCTTTGGGCTGCCTTACAGTAAATAACAACAAAAAGGTTTGCAAAATATCCAGCAATTTGACATGGCATACGGCAGGAAGGACTGGACATTTTGTTTTGCTTGAATAGTTTCTTATCCTAAGTGCCCCCAATTTGCAACCTCTGAGGTTTGCTACATGAGACTGGAGCTCACCGGTAACCACCTCTCTGCTCTCCTTGCCTCAATTCAGACAGGGCCAGGGGCAGAAATGGCTAAGCCTTGTGACCTTGCTTGTGGGCCACCTTCCCAACTGTGTGATTGTTGCCATGTGCTGTGTTGTCTTGTTGGAAAGCAGTATCGTGATGTTAGGACACAAAAGGAGTGCTCCAATGAAGTGACACCATTTGGCAACTTGTTCTAACACCTGCCAACTTGGGAACTGATGAATGCTTCCACCTCCTCTTTCTTTCTTTCTTTCTTTCTTTCTTTCTTTCTTTCTTTCTTTCTTTCTTTCTTTCTTTCTTTCTTTCTTTCTTTCTTTCTTTCTTTCTTTCTTTCTTTCTTTCTTTCCCAAATATCCCAGGAAACCTCGAAACAAAAGATAAGACATCTAGGAGTGAAAGGGGAACAATCCCCCACAGTAGAAAGAATGAGGAGAAATGAAAAGGGTGGATACAAAAACCACGAGAAGGGACCAAACACAGGCAAGAATCAAGCAGCCCAAATCAGTGGTCACCACAGCCACACCCTAAAGGCTCTTATTTTGGAACCAGCCAGGTTTCCACCTCTCTTGATCTCAAGGTGGGTCACCCATTCGATGCAGAGGGAAAATGGTTAAAGGTTGCAAAGCCAACAGCCTCTCCACCGAAACCAATAACCACTTTCCCCTCTCCGCAGCTGGATCTAAAAGCGCTTTGCAAAGGAAAGGAGTAAATTTCTCCCCACTGGGGGGACGCAGAGATATAGCTAGTCAAGGCCAATTGCACAGGCCACACAGGGTATGTCTACACTGCTCCGTGAGCAAGCCTCCCTGTCCAGGGAGACAGACTTGCCCTAGTGGGATTTGAGCTAGCAAACTAAAACTAGCAGGGTGGACATTATGGCTAGGGTGACCAGATGTCCCAGTTTGACCGGGACAGTCCTGATTTTGGGGTCTCTTTCTTATATAGGCTCCTATTGCCCCCCCACCCCCTGTCCTGATTTTTCACATTTGCTGTCTGATCACCCTAGTTATGGCTCAGATGGCAGCTCAGGCTCTCAAGCCCCCTGGCCCCTGGCTCCGAGCTCGGGTGGCCAGCCCGAATCTGCACCAGAACCACAAAGCGCAGTAGCTCAAGCCCTGCTTGCACGAGAGCCTGGCTAGTGTCCAGGCTGGGAAGCGCGCGCCCAGCCGCAGGGTACAGGGGCGGCTCTAAGGTTTTCGCCGCCCCAAGCAAAAAGGGCGGCCTGAGGAGCGAGGGGGTGTCCTGTGTACCGCGCATTCAGTGGCGTTTCTGCGGGAGGGCCACCAGGCTCGGAGCGCCGGTGCCTGGCAGTGTAGACACACCCGGAGTGACTCTCCAGCCCGGCTGGATGTCGAACGCAGATCCGCTGAGTTCTAGGCCCCTCGCCGCCCTCCCGCCGGAAGACACGAAGGGTTTCCACTCACGGCAACGCGGCCAAGATTCGTGATTCCTCAGAGCTGAAAATAGAGCGCTCTTGGCAGGCGCTGAGGCTCCTGCTCATGGTTCCTAGCTGAGTGGGTGAGCTGAGGAAGCCAGATGGCTGGGGCAGGACTCCCGCTCTTCTCATATATCAGCCTCTAAGGAGATCCCAGTGCCAGCGGCTCCTACAATTCATGGTCTTGCCCCACCTCGTGGATAAGACGGGACACTGCACGGTGTTTAGGGAGAAATGACACCACAGTGCACCTGGGGACAGAGATCTGGAGATGGAGAAAGAGGCAAACGTCAGAGAGAGATTCGGCCCCGGATCGCACGTCTGGATCATGCGGCTTTTGCTGAACTCATCTCATTTGCTGCACTTTGAGCCTGTAGCAGAAAGAGCCTGGAGACACCTAAAAGCCCTTCCCCCGTCTGACTTCCACTGCACCCTACTGTATCATTCTCAGATGACAGACAGTTCACCTAGGCCATAGGCACAGCAGTCACCTTAGATCCGAAGCTGCTAGCTTTGCTGTTGCGCTAGGCGCTGTACACACACCTGCTAAGAGACAGTCTCTGTCTCAAAAAGCTAAGAGTCTAAATAGACAGGGACAGACAAAGGGTGGGAAAGGAACCGGAGGGGAGGCGATTAGCCCAAGGTCACTGGCAGTGTTGTATATGGAATGCAGGTCACCTGAGTTCCCGCCCAGTGTAGATGTGTCGAGTGGTGTTTGTCTTTGCTAGTGCACCCAGCAACCCACATTGTGACTTACCCTAGTTTTTTGCTATTATTTAATAGAGTCCAAGCGTGCAAAGTGCATTGAAATCCTTCCCATCAGCTCAAAGGTGTTGTGTCCGTGTCGACTGATTAGCTAAGAGGTTGTGACCTTTCCTTATGGACTTTGCCCCTGTCATCCATGCGGCTCTCGCGTCCAGATTAGACAGCATCGTGCTCTAACTTTGAAGAGCCTTCGGACACCTCAGCTCCTACCGAATGTGCTCGGGTCCCTGGCTATTGCACTCACTTCCCATCTGCGCCCGGGTCCAATTCCAGGTGATGTGCCTAATCCATAAAGAACCGCGCGCTTTGCGACCTGCGTACCTTAGAATCCACCTCTCTTCTTTAGGCCCCTTTGAAGCGGCAGAGACCCGCTGAGATCCTAGCGGTCTAGGGGTATGGCTAGAGCCGCTAGACTGAAGATTGTAGCGTGTTTATTTGTAGCGCTTCCCAATGTAGCGCAATTGGTATCCCGCTAGAGACTGTACAAATTGAAACTTTGTAGCGCAAAATAATGGCTACATTAGTGGTGCTTCTGTCGGCAGTAGCAGTTGCGGGATAGGGCAGGTATCCCAGCATTCAGCTGGGTGCAACGTGTTTTGCAAAGGAGGGGGGCGAGGGGGAACTGGGAAGTTGTTCACAGGGAGATGAGATCTGGTTGTCAGTTACTTTTCCTTAGCGAAAACTGACAGGCTGTCTATTTCAGACACACAGCTCCGTCTGCAAGCATTTTCACTGGTTATTTGCTGTGTTAGTTGTTAGAGAGAAACTGCAAAGCTACTTCCGCCTTTATAAAAACAAAACCTCACGTCATTTGCCTTAAATGGCAAGTTCATTGTCTTTAATGGCTTGCTGATGGCCCTCAATGGGTTGCTGATAGCTTTCCATGGCTTGGAGGCATGCAAGAGATCCGATGGGTGTCCACATTCCCACCCTTGCGCTACAACGTTAGCGCAAAAAGGCTTATCCCTCTCGAAAAGGAGGTTTAACACTTGCGCTGTAAAAGGGGAGTCATTGCGCTAAATCTCCCTTTGAAGTGTGTTCGGTAGGAAAATTATAGCGCTAAAGGAGGGTTTTGGCGGTGCAAAGCGCCAGTCTAACCATGCCCTAGATGTTGCAGTCACAATCCCGGAGCTGTTCCGTGGATGGTCTTTTGCTGTGGAGCTCACTCCCATCTTGCTTCGGGCCCTGTAGAACATGCTGCAAATTTCACACAGTGGGGGATAGCATGTCGCCGGGCCTGTCTTTGGTGCCTCTGCACACAAGGGATAAAAGCCTGCCAATACAGCTCTCCTGCACAGCTTCTCCATTAGCCTCTCCCTTTCGGTGTCTGTGGGCTCCATCCCCGGGGGAGAGTGGAATTGGTACCCAAGGCACGTCTCTTGGGCTGAGGCTGCTGGGGTGGTCAGGCAGTGGGGAAGGGTGGGGGATGTTTGCACTGGCGTCCGGGGCTGGCAGTTTCATTTAAGGCTCCGCTGTGTGTTATTTATGGTGTGTGCCCAGCTGCCAGGCACAGAAATAGTTGGTTTAATAAACAACATCAATAAACCATTAGTCGCATGCCACACGTTAGCAGCCTGTGCCCTGCATTGAGTGACAGCCTGTTGTATGGCTGGAGACCTCGGGGCCAGGGATCTTCCCTCTACAGCTCTTACTCAGTCTCAATAGCTGAGTGAGGGATGCAGGATTGGGCCCTCGGACTGGGCTAAGCAAACAGGTCCCTATCTTGATGTCTGTACCTGCCTTTCCTCTGAGCCCTAAGTGGCAGGATGGTCTAGTGGTTAGGGCACAAGCTAGGACTTGGGAGTCCTGGAGTCCACTCCCTGCTCTGCTACGGACATCCTGTATGAGCATGGATAAGTCACTCAGTCTCTCTCTGCCTCAGTTTCTCTCCCATGAAATGAGGATAATAGCACCTCCCTGCATCACTGGGGTGCATTAAAGATGATGAGGTGCACAGATAAGACAGTGATGGGGTCACATCTGTACCATACACATGGTTTGTAGACTTTATACGCGATGGTTGCTTCCGTCGAAATGACTGGCTGGTAGGAAAATCCTGGACTGGTTGTAATTTAACAGCAGGGCCCTTCTTTCTTCCTTTCCCTCGGAGGTCTCCCACTGGGAGGACATCAGAAATAAACCTCCCCTGCCTACGGGAGGCCATGGCGCCAGCATTGCTGGGAAGATAGGAACAGCGCTTCAGGAAAGGGACCGGGAGAGTAACATCAGTTGCTGGCTAACAGACATCGACTTTTACCTCAGACTCTACAGCTGTCATGTGGAACCGTTCCGGGGGCCGGCCATAACAAGGGGACACTGTAATTTGTGACAGCCACGCATGGCCGGGCCGGGCCCGGAATGCAAATGACATGCTAATGCCGGGAGAGGTACCTGTGAAAGGAGAGAGAGCAGAGAGCCGTGAAATGAAGAGACTGGGGGAGAGGGGAAGTTTGGGGAAAGACATAGGGAGGTCACAGGTGCTACTGAGCCTGCCATATTTGGTCACTTTGCCTTTCTCAGGTCAATCAAGCTTTTTTGCTTAAAGATCTGCCTGGCCCCTTAGAGAGGATTGAAGTTCTCAGCAGAGAGGCTGCAATAAACAGGGAACTCAGGGTATCCGAGAGGCACACAGAGTTTCTGCAGTGAAGGAACCCCATGAAGACAACCACGCTCCCCTGCCCTGGCCCTCCAGCCTGCGCTTAACGCGCCGGAGAGCTCTGCTCGGCGGAGGGGGGCGTTCTGAGCTAGATCCACGAAGGGATTTAGTCGGCATTACAGCGCCTAACGTCTAGGTGCCATGTCACCTACTGAAATCCTCAGCCCTGTGCTGGGTGCCCTGGCACCCTCTATAGGGGAATAACCAAAAGCCAGCATGCTGAGCAGGGATCTAGCTTAGGCTAGCCAGGGGGTTATACAGGAACTCAATGCTATTCAATGGACTGCACGCTGCAGAGCAGGAACGCCCCAGCCGGCTCCAGGACTGCACATCTGTGCAACCCCATCGACTGCAAGAAGGTAGCTGAGAACCAAATTCAAGCCGCAAGTTTTTGTCTATTAAACTGTATCACTCCTAAGGTGTGTCCATATAGGGCATCAGCCAAACTCCATGAAGACTGACGTCAGTGGAAAGTCATTGACTTCAAGGGACTTTGGGTAAGGCTCTTGGACATCACTCTCTGGGCTGGAAGTTCTGGGGCTCGGGTTTTTTTTGACCACAACTACCCTTGACTTGCACAGCTAACAGAAGCAAGCCATGAGTCTGCCATTGAATATCACTGCTGGATGGCCCAGGGATAGGTCTGATTGGGAAATGGGAACATGAGCATGTTAAAAATGTTGATAGTTCAGCATTGCTTCCATTTCTCAAGGGTCAGAGTGGATCCATTTTCTGTTTTCTTTTCCCTGTGTTTTCTAATCAACATCAGTTTTGAAATTGTAACAAAGAGTCCTGTGGCACCTTAAAGACTAACTAAAGTATTTAAGCATAAGCTTTCGTGGACTAATACCCATTTCGTCGGATGCTATTAGCCCACGAAAGCTTATGCTTCAATACTTTAGTTAGTCTTTAAGGTGCCACAGGACTCTTTGTTACCTCTGCTATTCCAGACTAACACGGCTACCTCTCTGATTCCTGAGTTTTGAAATTGTTACTGGAAGTCTTTGGTTACCAAACCCTGTACTTTACTAGTGCCACTGGGGGGTTTGGTAAACAGAATTTTTTGTAGGTCATGCTGACAAAAAGATTAACAGGAAATATCATGGGAAATGGAAAATTTTGATAACATCAACACCTTTTTTTCTGCAAAAAAAGATACATTTTTTAGAAAAAAAAATCTGAAAAAAATCCAACTTTTGCATGCGAAAAATTTTGACCAGCTCTTTTTAGGGTACATCTATACTATCCGCCGGATCGGCGGGTAGTGTTCGATGTATCGGGGATCAATAGATCACGTCTCGTCTAGACGTGATAAATCGATCCCTGAATCGACAGCTGTACTTCACCCTGGCAGGAGGAGTAAGCGGAGTTGCCGGGGAGCTACCATGGTTGACTCACCACCGTGAGGACGGCCAGGTAAGTCGAACTAAGATACTTTGACTTCAAATAGCGTAGTTGAAGTTGCATATCTTAGTTCGACCCACTCGTGCCCCCAGGGTAGCCCAGTCCTCTGGATATGGGCTATGAGAGACAGTCTTACATAGAATCCAGTATGGTCCAGGCCAGTAGTGGTACCATCTGATAGTTGTCCAGTGGCTTATCTCATATCAATCAGTTATCTCAGAGGATGTCTATTCTGCATGTAAGCGAGTCGGACACTCATCCCGGCGGCGCCTCCTTCTGGTCGTCTAGGGAATTAGCTCTTTTCGCCTCCGGAGCGCCCTCTGCTGGTCGATGTCCGCTCCTGTTACTGGCCCCGTGTCCCTCCCGGACCCCGGTGCCCCTGCACTGAGGGTGCTGCACCCTTGCAGAACCCCCACAAGTCTAGGGGTCTCCCCTCCCCAGGGAAACCTCCACCCACTATCCCCACCTTGCCTCAGGCTTTGCCCCTGCTAGTCGTCTCTTGCCTCCTCTCACTGAGGCAGACTGCAGTGTCAGGCCGCTCATCACAGGCAAGAGGGGTTTGGCCAGCTGCTTCTACCCAGCCCGGGGCTGCCCCCTTGCAACTCCAGTACCCCGTGGGTTGGGCCTACGCTAGGCTTGGCAGCCTGGGCCCTCTCACTAGAGCTTCTCAGCTCCCGGCTCCCAGTTGCCTTGCCCTTGCCCTGCCCCACTCCGAGTACCCTGTTTTAGGCTCTCAGCAGCTAGGCCTGTCTCTCCCTGCTTACAGAGGAGACTCTGTCTTTAGGCCCCTGCCTGCTCTTGCAGCCTGGGGCTCTCAGGCTAGAGCTTTCCCCAGCTCCCCGTGCCTAGCCCCAGCCCTGCACCAAGCTCAGTACCATTCTCAAGGCTCCCTGCAGCAGGCCTGTCTCCCTCTGCTTACAGAGGAGAGACATCCAGGCCCCTGCCTCTCAGGCTTTATAGGGGCCTGAGTGTGTTTGGGGCGTGGCCCCCCAGCTGAGCTTGCCTCCCAATCAGGCTGGCTTCGCGGGCTCCCGGCCACACCCCTCTCTGGGCTGTTTCAAACCCCTTTCCCGGGGCTATCCCAGCCCTGTCCGGCAGGGAGCGGGTAGCCACCCCGCTACACTGCAAAACAAACTATGCACCAGCCAGTCTCAGAGCTCGGAGCCTAGGCTCAACTGATTTGGATTTGCTGGGTTAAAAATAGTGGTGTAGATATTCCCGCTTGGGCTGGAGCCTCATCTGTGAGACCCACCCTCTTTGCCGGGTCGGGGAGCCTAAATCTGAATGTCCACATTGCTATTTTTAGCCCTGTAGCATGAGCCTGAGTCAGCTGACCTGGGCTATGAGACTCATTCCTGCGGGGTTTTCTGCAATGTAGATGAACCCTCAGTCCAATTTCTAGCTGGCAGGTGTCTGCACAATAAAACCCAGTCTCCTAATTGGCACCAAGTGGCACCTTTTGATGGCAGTGTCATCAGAGAGGCCAACTCTTTTTGTTTTATTGACCATTTTTAATGATGTTCCTTAGCTGGTAGTGTAGCCGGGTGTTTTAATCACACATTCGTTAATACATGGAACATAGCAATCTAGGTTCAGACATCAGAGAAACGAATTAAGTGGCTAATCTGATCTGAAGAAGCTTCATCGGAGTGATTCTACAGTATATCTGGAAGCAATTTCAGATCCTTGCATAGTGCTAACTGATGTATTCAGAATCATTGGCTTTTCTAATTTTAAGACAGTACAAGGGAAAAGTCAATGGAACAGTTTCTGAGCTGGTATAAATTAACATAGCTCCCTGGACTTTAATGGACCTACACCAATTATCTTAACTGAAAATCTGACTGAATATGTGTTTGGTGGTAGTTGTAGTGGTGGTGGGTTGTTGTTTTTGTTTGTTTGCTTGGGGGGTTTTAATTTACAAACTGCAAGGAATTTGAAAATGAGATGATAACATTTCCACCGAGATCTGGTCCTCAGACTTACGGATACAAGTTGGAAAGGTCTCAGCCGGGCTCCTATACAGAGCTGCCAGCATTAAAAACATAGACAAAATTGCAGTCTCCGCTTGTAATTCATACCGGCCTGTTGTTATTGGTGGTACAGGTCAGATGCCTGTAGTTAAGTGTACCCAACATATTCTATTATCAGACCCTGTCTTCAGTTTCTTTTGACTTTGGCAACCTTGAATCATCCTGGCTGAAATTTTCCACACTGCCTGATAATTCTTTTCTTTTCTTTTCTTTTCTTTTCTTTTCTTTTCTTTTCTTTGTTGTTGTTTTAATTTCAGCAAAAACAGTTTAGCCCTTTCTCGGAACAAGGAGAGGGAAAATGTGTTGTTTTGCCCACATTAAAAAAATTCGTACAGCGGTTCCATTGAGAAGTTCTAGCGCCCCCAGGCTGCGGAGGAAGAGGGGCCAGCAAGTGTCTGCATCATAAAAACCAGCCGTACAGTTGACACTGTCTCCTTTTGAAGGCAAAGTCATCAGAGAGGCCAAACATCTTTGTTTTAATTCAACAAAGAGTCCCGTGGCACCTTATAGACTAACATTTTAATGATGGTTCATTAGATGGTGGTATAGCAGAGTGTTTTAATCACATATTCATTAATACTTGTTACGTAGTAATCAAAGTTTAAACATTATGGAAATGAATGGCAGGGAGCACCCTGAAGTCGGGGAGGTACCTTTTGTTGGCCCTGTGAAAATCCACACAGATTTAGCCAAACTATAAAATTATGAAAAAATCTTAGTAGAAACGCATTAGAGTCTGGCAGTTACATTCTCTGGAGAGTCTCTCAGCACAGAGCATACTGCATCCCCCGCTTCTGTGTGTCGACTGGACTGCACACTCCCCATCCCCACAGAGCATCTAGCCAGGCTGTGTTCTGGGCTGCGGCGGTTGAATAGGACGTTTCTGTAATTGCTCCTACTGATTGCTGGAAGCTACTGTAATGCCAGACACTAGGACATGAGAGCAGGTGGATTGTGTTCGTCACTGATAAAGTCTGCAGATGACACAGAAATTAAGGGAATAGTAAATAATGAAGAGAATAGATCACTGACACAGAGCAATCTGGATCACTAGGTAAACTGGGTGCAAGCAAACAATATGTGTTTTAATCTGGCTAAATGTAAATATATACACCTAGGGACAAAGCATGCAGACCATACTTCCAGGATGGCAAACTCTACCCTGGAAAGCAGTGATTCTGGAAAGATTTGGGGGTTGGGCTGGATAATCAGTTGAACATGAGGTCCCAGTGTGACGCTGTGGTCAAAAGAGCTAATGCGATCCTTGGATGCATAAACAGAGGAATCTTGAGTAGGAATAGAAAGGTTATTTTACCTCTATATTTGGAATTGGAATGACCACTGCTGGAATCCTGTGTCCAGTTCTGGTGCCCACAAGTCAAGAAGGATGTTGATAAATTGGCGAGGAGTCAGAGAAGAGCAACAAGAATAATTAAAGGATTATCCCTTATTGTGATAGACTCAAGGAGCTCCATCTATTTGGCTTAACAAAGAGATGGTTAAGAGGAAACTTGATTGCAGTCGATAGGTATCTACATAGGGAATAAATATTTAATAATGGGCTCTTTAATCTAGCAGAGAAGAGTATAACATGACCCAATGGCTGGAAGTTGAAGCGGGACAAATTCAGACTGATGTAAATTTTTAACAGTGATGGTAATTAATCACTGGAACAACTTACCAAGGGTCATGGTGGATTCCCCATCAATGACAAGTTTTAAATCAAGAGGGGATGTGTTTCTAAAAGATCTGCTCCGGGAATTATTTTGGGGAAGTTTTATAGCCTATGTCATCCAGGGGTCAGACTAGATGATCACATTGGTCCCTTCCAACCGTGGACTCTATGAATCTCTGTTATAAATGCTTCTGGCTGCCTGTGGCCCGTTTATAGCCAGGGCTCCTAATATTATTATTATTACCAGTAGATATACACTGAACTTAGTTGCAATAGCTGGAAATTTTGACAACATTTCCCTAGCATAGCTAGGGTCTAAAAGGTTTTTAACTTCAGAAATGAGGTGACACATCTTAAACTTCCAATTAGATTAGGTTAAAAAAAGTAGAAAAAGTTGCATTTCTCTTTTTTTGGGTTGAAATTTTGATGAAAAAATGAAGCAAGATTCAAAGGTGAAGAAACTGTTCACCAGCTTTTAGCTAGTCACAAACCAGGAAAATATTTCTTGACTTTCTCCCCTATATTTTTCATTTACATTCAAAATATTGATTGAAAATATTGTCCAAAGTTTAGCCAGCTCTGTTTCCAAAGCCCCTGGTGATATCCTGACCTCCTTGAATTCAACAGAAATTTTATTGCTGATTTCAGTGAGGCTAGGATTTCACCTTTTAGCTGCTTTAACTTACGTCCCCCAGAAGCAAGAAATATTTGCCTTTTCCCCAATGGAGAAGCCTGTGCTTGTTCTGCTGTTTTCAGAAGCCCTGTTAGTCGGGATGTTTGCTTAGCCTAGGCCAGGGGTTCTCAAACTATTGAGAACCGCGACCCCTTTTTAGTTTTTCACTCGGTGCGGCGGACCCTTGTACGTCCACCGAAAAGCCGCCGAATAAATTAACTTCGCATTAACTTTTGGGAGCGCTTGGCATGTCCGCCGAAAATAGCCACCGGATGCAGAAGCGATTGTGGCGGCGGCTTTTCGGCGGCAGAAACAGCTCACGACCCCTTGGGAGGCGGCTGGCAACCCCCCCGAGGGGTCGCGACCCACCGTTTGAGAACCCCTGCCCTAGGCCCTTCCAATTCCTGTCAGCAGCAACTGGTCCAGGAACCTTCACGGCTCTTTGCAACATTTTATGGCATGTCCCTCTGCCAAACTCTGTTTCTGACCACTGGACAGTGAACATCATCTTCTTTTTTTTAATGAAGGGAACAAAGGCAAACGAAAACAGATGGAATGAAAGCTTGGGATCATGGAGAAAATTCCTGCGGTTGGAGTTTCTTTAGTGTTAACTCTCTATAAACTCTTTTGTTTGGTCAGCACCATAGTATTGCAGTTACTGATGTGTTTGCCCTCACAACACTCCTGTGAGGGAGGGAGAGATGATTTCCCTCCATGTACCGATGAGGCATTGAGGCACGGAGACAGAGGAGAGGGAGTTCTAATTCTTGCTCTGCTGCCGCCACGCCGTGTGATTTAGAGCACCTCACTTGACTTCTCTCTCTCTATGTCTGTATTGCACAGTTAACCCAGCTTTTAGCTGTAAAGCCCCTACGGCCCATACAGAAAAACCTTTGAGCTGAGTATGGAAGTGCATGAAGCCCAAGTTAGCTGACCCAGCGGGGGATATAAGTTAGCAGTCAAGGTCCTCTTTCACTTAGTCTAGAACCTGCTCACTTTGCAATGCAAACACAGCCAAACTCTCGAGTCCTGATAGTCCTCCAATGTCCTTCCCACAGGTCCCCTCGAAGGACAGACAAGTTCCTCCGCCATTGAGCAGGGGGTTGGACTAGATGACCTCCTTAGGTCTCTTCCAACCCTAATCTTCTATGATTCCATGACACAACCAACTGGAAAAGAATCCGAGGGTGTCTTAGTGCAAAGAACCATGGGATATACCCCCAAACACACAGGTGAGTGCCAAACATTGAGGACACAGGGAGGGTTTTGCTGTGGGGACACTCACACCTGGGCTAGGCCAATCTGGGCACCCACACCCAGGTGCCAATCACTCAGGATAATTGTGCAGTGTAGAAATAGCCTCAGTTTCCCTGTCTGACAAATGGGGATAAGACCACTTCTTCAACTTCACAGGGATGTTGTGAGAAATCCTGACGAGAAATTATTTAAGGACTGTAAATAGCTCTCAGACGGCCATGACATAAGCATCTTGAAAGATGGGCCGTTTGGAGAAACAGCTAAGCTTTAGAGATCTTGGGCCTGGTCTACACTGGTGGGAGATTGATCTAAGTTACGCAACTTCCGCTACATAAATAATGTAGCTGAAGTCGACGTACTTAGATCCACTTACCGTGGTGTCTTCACTGTGGTAAGTCAATGGCTGCCGCTCCCCCGTCGACTCAGCCTGCTCCTCTCAGTGGAGTACCGGAGTCAATGGGAGAGCGCTCAGGAGTCAATTTATCACATCTAGACTATCAAATCGACTCCGGTTCAATCAATCGCTGCCTCCCAATCTGGTGGGTAGTGTAGACATAGCCTTGAAAACCAATTCAAACCTCCAGTTCTCTTACAGTTTGCTCATCATTTATTTAGAGTCAACCAATGGGAGAACAGGCTCTTCTCTCTCCGACTGGAGCACCAGGATATTTTACTGACTGTGGAGTGGAAATATTTTTTGTTTCCCATAACCATCTGGGTTGAGCACCAAGCGAAAAGGGTAGCAACACTGTAGGGTATCGTGTGCTTGTATAATTAAGTTGTGTCAATGCAAAATTGTTTCTTAATGACACATCAAACGGCACTGCTTGTCTTCTCCACCAATAAGCTGACTGAAAACAGATTCCTCCCATGCAGCCTCTGTAAAAACTTGTCATTTTATTAGCAGTTTATAAATTGTACAGAAATACCTCAGACCACCCTGGTTGCAAAATATCAGCAATAATTACACACAAGAAACAGCAAAGCCCAGGGGGAAAAGGAATATCTCTATAATGAGTGCCTAAGGAATTGTTCTGCCTAATGCAAATAATATGTTATGAATTAATAAGAAGATGCACAAAGCCAGGTTTTAAATTAGCTTTCATTGTTCAATATATGAAATGTAAATATTTACAAATTGAGTGCATAGCCCTGTATTACTACAGAGAGTGCAAATGAAGTCAAATGAGCCTTCCCTTCTTTGGAGGGAATGGATGGGCCAAGATCTGAGCCTCCGTTACACTGTTATACATCTACGATAGAGCCGCCACCCACAATGGAAGGATTGCAGATTTACTTTGGTATCATAACAAGGCCTAGTGACTGTGTGTATATACAAGTGTGCAACCCAGCCTGGGACAAGGTGGCTACTTGTTCCTCCCACCTTTCTTCTCCCCTCTCTGGTTAGACCTAGACCACACATAGAGGTTTGTGAGTCTGCTACGCTCCCAGCTCACTGTCCTTCACCTTGAACTCAAGGCTTATGCCTGTAGATGCAGAGGTTCGTGTTGAATCCCTACAGCTGAGCGTCCGGGGGCGTTGCTACAGAGGTGCAAAACATCCTGACCTTAGTCCAGTGCAACTTCCACCCCAACTCGAGGACAGCCCCACACGGGGATGATTCAAAGTTCAATGAAGGAAGGCGCTCAATCTTCCTCAGTCTCCACTGGCGGGTTCTAGGAGAGAACTTAGTCAGTCTGACCCCTGTGCTGTGCCATTGATCTAAGACGGTATCAAAACATTGTTCACCCTTATTAGTCTGTTGACAGGTTCCATGCTGGCTTGCTGGGATATCTCAGCACTTAACGGTGCCAATTAGCGATTGCTCACAGCCTGGCTGGGCTGCGGTCTCCGAGTGGGGAATACACACCTCGTGGGTTCTGGTTGACACGGGGTGCCCCTATTTCTACATTCCTGACACACGGAAGGAGAAACACAATCTCAGTTCTGCTTGATTTCTACAGAGACCGCTGTCAGTTTGCCACTGGAAGGGAAGGCCTTTAACAGAGTCAGCGGTTGTTTTGCGCCAGACGTGGTATTCAGGCGAGTCAACAACGGAGCCAGACCCCCAGATTCTCCTCCAGGGTAAGAACAAAATTCCCAAGGGCCTTACCTTCCCCCAGGTCAGGGATACGAGATACGAGAGGAGTGATTGACCTGGTGTTGTATGAGTTTTGTGCCTTGGAATATGCAGCTACGTGAAATATGCAGCATATGTAACAATCCCTAAGCCATTGTTGTTATTATTAATTACATATAGGTAGCAATAGCACCCGGAGGCCAAGCCGACTAGGACCCCATTGTGGTAATACGAATATCTCAAATGTTGTTAATATTCCTTATGGGCCCTGGGGCAGTGCCTAAGAGCTAGTCACGGGCTAGGGCCCCATCGTACTAGGTGCTGTACAAACATGGGACAGTGTCAGGAATCAGGGCTAGTCTCTAGGAAGCCTCTTCTCTATAGCGGGCTTATAGAAGGCAGCCTGATTAGCCACACCACCTGAGTGGCTGCAGAGGCCAGCAGTCTGGCTTGTAAGCCAGCAGCAGTAGCTTGCTGGCTTCTGAATGGTCATGCCCACCTGTGTGCCAGAGTAACGCCAACAGACTGGTCATCAGTGGGCAGGATCAAACCGGGGACCACTGGAGCTTAATACATGAGCCTCTACCGCATGAGCTAAAAGCCAATTGCCTGCTATCTAAGGCCATAGAGCAGAGTCATTTAACGCTCTCTCAGTGGCCTCGGTGTCATTAGAGGGGACAGAGCACCACACCCAGAAGGTGGGTGAGTTGCACCTGCTCCTGCATTACCCAGCTCCTTGTAGAAAAGTGGAGTGGCCTCCCATGGACCCAGAGGAGGAGGGACCATTCACCGAGCCCTGGTTGGTGGAGCCAGATCACGCTCACCCCACCCACTGGAAGTCAGTGGGTGGGGCAGAAAGTATAAAAGCGGGTCTTTGAGCTCAGTTGAGTGGCAGCCACCAAATGAACCAGTTGTCTTCTGTCTGCTCCCTAGTTGGGAGACAGCAGCCGGCCCCTGTGGAGCTGAGGACTGGCCAGCGCTATCCACTGACCAAGCTACAGAGGAGTTGCCAGGATGGCTGCTGGCCTTCTGCCCTGATGAGCTAGAGGAGCCCTCGTATGGATCCAGGTGCACCCCAAGGGGGAGGTGGGAAGTGGCCCAGGGACAGCCGACCTCAGTGCCCGGTCATTGTATTGCAGCTGGATTCTCCGTTGACTCAGTGGCAGACCACTCTGCCACTCTGAGACACAGTGGAGTTGGGTGGGCCCAGACCCCCCTGCCCCTCCACCCCGGGTGGCAGTACTTCTCCTCCCCAGGCCAAGAGGTAGCCTACAGTGCGCTGAGCTAGGACACTAGACCCTGCTCAACCCCCGCCGGAGCCCCCTACACTGTTTGGGCTCTCAGCCCCTGCCAGGGCCCTAACGACTTGTTGCCCCAAGCTGACTAAGTGCTTGGGCTCCTAACTGTGTTTGCCATTCTGCCCTGACTGCAGGCCAGGGCCCCAGGCTGTGTCCTGCCCTACTAATTCCACAACTATGGGCAACACTCTGGGATGTAGTGAAGCAGAGTGGCCTCCCACAGACCCAGGGGAGGGGGGACCACCACCACCAACCCACTACACTCTGGGTTTGCACCCAGCATTGCCTCTATCCTGCCCCCGCCGTGAACCCCTGGATACCCTGCTGGCTCCGGTTCCTGCCCTCTGGTTTGACCCTTGGCTTCGGCTCTGAACTACTGACTCTGGCTCTGATCCTAGCCCGGGGGGGCCTGATTCCCGCTATGACCATTAGGCTAGACTGCCCTCATCCCGGTCGGCTGCCAGACAGTCCCTGTCCCAAGACTGGCTTATTTATTGAGTTATTGCAAATATGTTGCATAACCCCAGTCCCTGCTACGTGTTTCCGTGTGGATGGGTTTAATAGCATGAGCTTAATGGAATTACTTCTGATTTACACCGAGGGCAGAAACTGGCCCAGAGACTAATGCCCAAGAGGATGTTACAGGCCTGATTCAGCAAGGTACTTACGCACATGTCTAGTTTTAGGCAGAGTCCTGTTGACTTCAGTGAGACTATTTACATGCTTAAAGTGAAGCATGTGCTTAAATAACTTCCTGAAATGGGGTCTAGGTCCTTAAGGGCCAAATTCACTGATGGTGTAACTCCACTGCGGGCATAATTATGGACCGAGGGCCCGATTCTGATCTCTCACTGGTTTGACACCCCCAATTTCAGTGCAGTGACTCCTGACTTCTGCTGTCAATGTCAGAATCAGGGCCTGTGCGCCTAAGTGATTTTGCATTAATGTCTTTCTGGCTCCACGAAGCAAACCCATCCCTTGTGCAGCTCTTCAGCGGAGTTACGCCGGGAATGAATTTGGCCCAAGTGAGTTCTTCAGGCGCTCGGTTCAGGTATAGGTGCCATCGTGCGCTTTTCAGTGCTCAAACACAGCACAGCCTTGACTGTCAGCGTGTGTCCTCCAGAGAAAGGAGATATTAGCCCCGGATACCTGGGATAATCCCGGATTACTTGGGGAAACCCCGTGAGGTCTCTAATTTGCACCTGGACAGCCAGCAGTCCTCATGTCGAATTTGGTCTACGGATGAGAACATGGTACACACACACACACACACAAGCACACACACACACACACCCCTATGCCAATCACCTGCTGCCTGTTGTGTAACCTTGGTTAAATCCCCTGCCATCTGTTTTCCCTTTTCCACCCTTTCTCTGCCTTGTCTGTTTAGACTGTAATCTCTTTAGGAAAGGGACTGTCCAGTCTGTTCCCAGTGGCTTCAGTGGGACTTTCTCTGAAGCTAAAGAACTGTGCTGATTTGAGATCAAACAAGATCCCGATCCTCCAGCTGGCTCTGTTCTCAGCAGATGCCCATGAGCAGCCCCATTGAAGTCAATAGGACCCTGTGTGTATTGTGTCAACACACAGCCAGCTACAGCAGTAGAGTCCACAAGAGACCGCGGGGATGGGTGAGAGGAGTGGTCAGAAGCAAGTCAGTGATGAAGGGGAAGTTGACGGCAGCATGTGAACAAACCTCACCCTGGTGACCATTGCATCCGGCTCTGCCACCAAAGCATTATCTGATGTGCTAGCTTGAAGCCTCTTTATTTTATATTCTCCCTGCTAATCACCCGCACACAGACTCCCCGCCAGCCAAAGCGTTATTTGTTCATTTAATATTTTCTGCCATTTGCCTTTTATTTTGCTTTTGCCATATCTCTTCCCCTTGTTTCTCCTGTGCTGCTTATGTTTGAATTAGAGCTCTTTTATTTTTCCCTCTTAGGAGGCATTCAAGCCACATTTGCCTGGCAGCAGAGACATAACAAACCAGGTTGTGTCTGGGATGCCGTGTTTCATCCGTCAGCAATATTCACTTGGAAGCCCGGCTCTTTGATTTTCATTCTTTCCATGTTTCATCCTTATCGTGTAGCTAATTCTTTGATTTTTTCCTACCTCACTAACTCAATTTTTACATCTTTTTCTCCCCTCCCCCCCAATATTTTGCAGCCTCTATAAAAGATATTTATATTCCAATTATTACCAGATCCCTGGTAGAACGCGTAAGAAGATTAAACATCAAAACTGCTTTTCATAGCCGTGCTCCTGTTCACAGCTGCGAAGGAGAGATTAGAGCAAACTTCGTCGGAGGTTTTGCTTAGCCCCACGTCATGTGTGCACACGCTCATTTGCGTGAACACTCACAAATAGTCACACACACACACACACTCGAACGTCCTCAGGCACAGTCACCCGCAGACATGCACACAAAAAACACAAATGTAATGACTGTACACAAACAAGCGTACATACACAATGTCACATTTGCTTTCAGAAAGCATGCCTTATCGTGATAGACTACAGGAGCTCCATCTATTTATCTTAACAAAGAGAATGTTAAGGGGTTTTGACTTGATTATAATCTGTAAGTACCTACAAAATATTGGATAGTGGACTCTTCAGTCTAGCAGAGAAAGCTATAACATGCTCCAATGGCTGGGAGTTGAAACTGAACAAATTCAGGCTAGAAATTCGGTGTACATTTTAAACAGTGAGAGTAATTAATCATTTGAACAATTTACCAAGGTCATTATGGATTCTCCATCACTGGCCATTTTTTAATCAAGATGGGGCATTTTTCTAAAAGATCTGCTCTAGGAATTACTTTGGGGGAGTCCTACGGCCTGTGTTATACAGGAGGTCAGACTACATGAACATAGTGATCCCTTCTGGCCTCAGAATCTATTAATCGGGCTCCTTCTAAGTAAGCACTTTTATTCTTAAGGTAAAAGCATTACAGAGAAGACATTAAAATAATAAAGAACCCACACACATGCTAAAAACCTTACCAGAGGTCACTGCCAACTGCAACCAAGGGCTCTGGTAGGTGTCAGTCCCTCAGACCCCACAGCTGGGTTTTCTATGTGGTTACCAATGCATCCATTTTAGATCCAGAATCAGAACAGAGGCTGGCCAGATCACAGGTTTCTTTACACTGCCGGGGCCTTTGATCTTGGCCTTCTATAATCAGTGCACGATGACCCTGTCCTCGGGGTTTAGCCCCAAAAGGCTGGGTTTTCACATAACTGGAACTTGGGAATTTGCATTAACCTCTCCCTAGGAATTGCTGAGGAAATTCACTTGATTCTTGTTGTCCCAAAAGGCCATACCTGTCTGGCACATTTTCAGTCTAGTCTTTTGAACACCTAGCTATCACAGCTGTTACTTCTCCTCCCTAGACAGTTTACGTGCAAACCTGGCCTAGAATAATACATAGACTTAATATAATAAAACCTTCCAAGGTTATGGCAGGAAATTGTCATATCTGTCACAGAGGTTTCGTGACATTGGGATTCAGACCATCTTGCCATTTCCTGTAGTCCAATAAAGGGTACTGTAGCTAAACTTCTGCTAGATTTGAAATAGTTCTCTCTCTCTCTCTCTCTCTCTCTCTCTCTCTCTCTCTCTCTCTCTCTCTCTCTCTGTCCTGTACCCAGGCCAAAGCAAAGAATTTTGGGGCCCTATGCATTATAGAAATAGCAGGTCCCCATCTTCCTTGAAGTAGACAGAGCATGTGAGATACCATCTGTATATATGAGAACCTCGCCATTAATTAATAATTATTGTTATATGAGAGAAGACTTTTTACGAAATCTAATATGAAATACATTAATATTAATAGATCTAGAATATTGAATTTAAAACAACATGGCAATTTGATTATTTTAAAAAAATCTAATACCCGCTCTCTCCTCTTTTGCTCTGGGAAACATTTACTAAGTAGCATAATCACTGGGTCTATTTGTGAAGTATGACTTAGAAATGGATTCAGCTGTGCCCACCTGCCCCCACAGCTATGGGGTAAAGGGGCTGTGACTAAAACAGAACTTGCTGGAGACCATACACATCAGAAAGGTGCGAGGGGCTAGTGCCTGGGATAACTGAGCCAGAAACGCTTTGCTGGAAACCAGGCAGGGCTAAGAGAGCTCCAACGGGAAAGGCCCCCCAGAGTCCCAATTGTCTGGGAACACAAGTTTGTTCCGATTCAATACAAATAAGGAACTGACTCTGAGACGTTGGTTGTGGGATTGGGCTGCAGCAGCTGAGCGCACAGGAGAGCTGGGTCCTTTCGCCCTGAGAAGATGGGTGGACTTGGGTGCAAGGACCCTGAGGCGGTCAATGGCACTGATGACCCCCAAGGCCATCCAGGAGGTAGAAAGAACCAAGGACAGGCTGAACCCTGGAAAGAGCCTGGGAGATTGGCTCCCTTCCCAGAAGCCCCTCCTCTGCTTTTACGTGGCTTGGATGGCCGGGGCCATCCCAGAGAGCACCGAGAAGAGGCACAGCTGCCTAGAGTGGCGCCGCGACCCTGTGCGCCAGGCTGCAATGCCATTCGTTGAAATGTGGCCTAGGCGCTCCCCCATCGTAAGTCGTGACAGGAAGCGACTGGGCCAATCCTGGTTGGGGCCCAACGAGGGTCGCCATCTCCAAAGGGCAGGAAAACTGGCCACTGCCCGTCTCTGCTCCTACCAAGCACCTCTCCACCAGTGTCACGCTCCTGTACTCCTCTGAGGTGCCCCTGCACCAGCCTGACCCTCCTCTTCCTCTCCCGGGCACCCCCCACACACACACACACCCCACCACTAGCGTGACCCTCCACCCATAAGGCCCTATGCTCCCACTCAGGCGTCTCTGCCTCCCTCACCCTGTTCCCTCCTTTTGCCCCTCCCTGCTGGCGAGCCTCGGGTCTGCCCTACTTAATGGTGCGAAGAGGAGCCGGAGCCAGACACTCAGCACCCTGAGGGCCCAGCACACAGCGTGGGACCCTGGTGCACAATGCGTCCAGCGGCCTTGCGACCTGTGCACCAAACTGGTTGCAACCGCCGATGATCCCCCCACCTACCCGCAGCAAGGGTTGTCGGTTGCTGCATGCTGGGGGAGGGGAGGGGGGTGTTTCCACTTTGTAACTTGCAAATTATAAATAAAAACCCCAGTGCACGGCAACCGGCAATGCAGGGGGAAAACCAGCCGGGTGGCTGGGAGCCCAGTGCAAGTGCACTGCACTGCATGCACGTTGGATCATCCGGACCTGATACGTACCCTCCTCTCTCTCTGTGTCCCCACAGGTTATCTACACCCCACACTCCTCTCTTTGGCGGGTCTCTGATTGGCCGCCCCTGGGAGATTCACCATGAAGGTGGGCAGCTGGCAGGGCTGCTTCCCTCTCTCTGGGGTTCCTGCCCAGGGAGAACAGCTGTCAGTGGCAGCCAGGGCTTTCTTGCCGGCCTAACACAGGCCTCTCCCTGCTTCTTTGGGCTCCAGTGGGTTTGAACGGACACTTAGGCCACATCCTGGGGGAATAATGCTCCCTCTCTGCCTCACAGGGGTGCTGTAGTGGGCTCAGAAGCCCTCCGAGCAGATGGATCATACAGGAATGGCTACCGCTGCTCTAGGAATGGCACAGGCAGCACTCCCCATCCTTCGAACCTGGCAGAGAAGCTCTGTTTGCCGGCAAGAGGTAAAGAGGCATGGCTAATGGAGTGCTGCTCTCTGGTTCCTATCCCTTAAGCCTCTGAGTTAATTATGATATTAACCGTTAACTGGTATATTATGCTGACATTTGAAGTAGTCCAGAAATTGGCACTTGATGCAGAATGGAAGAATTAAATACAGCGATATGAATAAATGCTGGGGCAAGAGGAGGGGGAAATGATTTTCCAATGGGAGAGTTTAGCTTAACTCTTCCCCCACTGTCTGTGATGTATGGCTTGACAGAGTGACATAGGTAGTTTTAAGCAGGATCACACCAGCCGAGGAAGAAATGGGGGGGAAAGGGAGGGTTGTGACTTACATTAAAAAAAACATAAAATGATCTAACTGAATAAATCTTCTCTGAGCAAGCACTAAATATGCTAAATATGTTCAGAAATCAAGCAGCTTAAATAGGTCCATCAGAAATGCAGAGTGTACACGTTTTTTCTCAAAGCACTTAATGTGATGGAAAGGAACACAGTTGCAAACGAAAAAAAATTGATCAAAAACAATTTCCATCAGAGCTTTTGGAATATGTGCCATGGATTGTGTTTCCGTTTTCCTGCTCTCAAACTCTCCAGTGGTCGAACGTGTGTGTATTGGCAAAGTTGCCCAGTCTTGCCTAGTGCTGGCTGATGGCATAAAAGTATGATGTGCCAATTTCACATGGCAAGATAACAGAGTTATGTCTCTTCTTGGCTTCTTTGCTGCACTTGGAAAAGTGTTTGGTGAAAGTAGAGATGGTAGAAGCTTGAGACAGTTACGGAATTAATACCAGTGACTTTAATGTGGCCTAGCCTGTGTTGTGTTGTCTGCTAGTGTGTAGTCCACTAGACTGGAGGATAACAGCCTACTACTAGTTGTAGTAACCATTCGAGCTATGCCTTTAGCTCAAATGATAGAGGTCTACACAGTGGTGCTAAAGGGGTCCTGGGCTCAGATACACAGAGAGATTTCTTAACGGAGCAAAATAATGTTTAGGATGAGGAGCAGTAGAAATTTCCTGAAAGTGAGGTTTGTTACAATGCGGAACAAAGAGTCTCCCAAAGAAAATGAGACTATGATGAAGGGAACAATCCTGTTTCAGGTTAACTCTGTGATGAAGTTAGCTAGTGTATGTGTGCACCACTGCTCTCTAGTGGATGGAATTAGAACGGCTCATCCTGTTTTATATCCTATACTGCTAAGAGATAAAGGAGATTCTCCGTTCACTGAAGTGGATAAGGCCTCTGCTTTTGGAAAAGGAAGGTGTAAATTCTATCCCCACGGCCGCTGTAAAGGTCAGAGCGACCATGCTGTGCAGCATAAGCACAACTTTGAAGTCTGTTGGTGGCCAAGGGATTGTTCCAGAATGTTCTAAAACATCTTCCATCTGTAGATGGAGGCACTAGAACAATTTTAGAGGGGGGGGGGGGCTGAGAACCATTGAACCAGACTGTAAAACCCATAGGCAATGGAAACCATTTCAAACCAGGGGTGCCTCCTGCCTCACCCCTGCCTTTGCTCCTGTTCCCACTGTGCTCCAGTTCTGTGGTTGATCTTGACTTCTCCTCTACTTCCTGTCCTTGCTTCCACCATCAGTTACCAGGGCAGTCTCTGACCCCAGCCTCCAGCTTGATACTTGACGCTGGCATTTGGTATCTGACCTCGATCCTGACCTGCCGCTTCCATTCAAGACTCTGGCTTGACCCCTTGTTCTGGTAACTGGCAGTTGATTCTGGTGCTGACCCTCGGTTTTGTTCCCCAGCCTGGATGCTTGCTCGTCCCACTAAACTCTGACTGCTAGGCCAGACTGCCTACATCTTGGTTCACAACACATACATTATGATGAAGGAGCTGTCGGAAGTATATACATAGGGCTAGACGGACTAATATGGCAAACTCTCTATATGAATAATATCAGGGTCCCCAGCCATTTCTTCTGCAGTACTGTTGTCGTGAGTTCGTTATTCTGTAAGTCCAGGTGTTCAAATGACTGTCCCACAAACTTTATTTTACTCTTCTGGCCTCCTTGTCCTTGTTTCAGTAGAAATACAATTCACTGTCCCATTCAAATTAACAAAATGTAATGCAATTTAATTCTGTCTGGTTTTGAATGCGATTTAATTTGGCTCACTCTAATTCAATCCATTTCAGCTAAATGCAACGCAGATAAATAAGTTTAAGAAATGTCATTAAAAAAATTTACTACTGAGGAAATAAATCACATTCATTTAAAATACACAACAATCAATACAAAGTGGGCCCCTTATTTTCCAGTTTTATGCTGATATAACTCCAACAAAGATACACTGCTCAATAGGGCTAATGCAGAGGTGAACCTGGCTCTGTAAAGTCTTTGATCTCTACTTGATTCAAGATTCACAACTAGCATAGGTCAAAAAAACAAATTTCTAGATTGTGGGAAATTCTGACATTTTGAGATTTATTTCTATCCCAAACCAGGACAAAATTGAAATTTCAAAAATGTTGGTGGAATAGAAATTCTGAAAAAAAATGATTTGGGTGTAAACATTATAATATAATATAATATATTCAATGAGAAAATAAAAATAAAATACTCTGTTTCAATTTCAACCTGGTCAAACATTTTTCTACTGGGGATTTTCTCAGAATTATCAAGCTGTTATGAAACATTTCAGTTGTGATGAAACACAGTTTTCCAACAGAATGTCAGAAATTTTTCAACCTCCGTGACTCACAACTCAACAGGTGCTGTGGTTTTATAGAGTACAGCATCTTTCCTGAACCGTCTAAGCACTGCTAGCTGCTAAGCAAGACGTCTGCCTAGCTAAGCAGCAAGAGGGATGCAACTGAGCAGAACGAAAATTTAGGCTATCAGGAAATATTTTCTAGTACAGTGATGGCTCCTAGACTCTCAAGTGAATGAAGATGGACGGCTTAAACCATTTCAAACTTCACCGGACAAACGATGGAGAAAAATCCATGTTGATCAAGGACAATAAGACTAAGCAGTCTTCCCTTTCTCTACTTCCTACGTTTCTACAGTCTAGTGAAACTCCTCTATGCTAATTCACAGCAGATGGATAGTTATTGTGTTTGAATTGCATGTACTTGCCCATAAATTCCTGTGCAATCAACATTACAATCATTGTAAGTATAAATGTTTTGCCTGCCTGAGAAAGCCTGGAATGTTCTCTCTCTCTCTCGCTGCTGCTTGACCTATTTACAGCCTGTTAGCAGATGACACTGGCCATTCCATTAAAGTTTTGATGGTTTCAGTTTTGAAACAGAAAAACTTCCAAAACAGACTCCAATGAGAAACTGAGGAACTGGAATTAATTTTCAAATTGGACACTATTAACCAGGGGCTTAACAGAAGTTCAGACTGGTTCTCTCATTACAGTAATTAATTGCATTTCCTGAGTTACTGACAACAGATCTCCATCTCAAAAGGTGTATTTTTCTCCTAGTGATAATGGACCATCTACATTTAACAGCCCTCTTAGAATTGGTATGCTAATGTACAATTTTTTTTCTCTTTTCTTTCTTTCTGTGTGTATAAATGCATCTTACTTCTGTTCCATTCTGTGCATCCGACGAAGTGAGCTATAGCTCATGAAAGCTTATGCTGAAATAAACTAGTTAGTCTCTAAGGTGCTACAACTATTCCTTGCTTTCCTTACGGATCCAGACTAACACGGCTGCTATTCTTGAACTACATTTCCTGACGCTCTTTTATGCTACAGAATCCACCTGTGGCACTTAAATGGTGTTCTCCTGGTAATGTAACGGTGGAAAGGTTCTGAACTGAAACGGCAGGTGTTTAAAAGGGGTGTTGGAAAAGCAAACAAGGCTGGCTCCTCATCCTGTTTCATTTCCGTTTGGCAACTCCACCTTTAGAGCTACTGGAGACTGTGGTTAACTCAGTGCAGCTGCAGTAGGATGTGAAGAGAAAGCAAGGAGCTATTTGCTTCATACCGTTCTGCTCCATATTGCAGGCACACTCTTAGTCCTCGAAGTCCCAGCACATGAGGACTTGGGGACTCTAGAGGCAACAGTAGATGCAGCCATCACACCTATCTAATTTCCACACTAGCCAGGGGAACTGAGGAATTACACTGGAGAGCTTCTATTGCAAGCTACTGAATCGTGTAGCAATGGTAACTTACAGTTGGTGCATTTGCCCACTTGGATGGCCACTACCTAGGGGGAAGAACATCATGTAAACCTGAGGTCTTGACTCTCTCCAACCTCACCATGTATTCACTGGATAATTTCAGCTAGAGCTGGCTGGGAATTTTTTGACCAAACGTTTCTTCATCAAAATGTGCCCATTCACCAAAACTGAAAGTTTTTTGCAGGAAATTTGACAAATTTCTCAACTCGAAACGTGTTGGGGGGAAAAAAATTGGAGTTTCAAAAATGTCGAAACATCACACTTAATATTTTTGAAATAAAGACCTCTGGTTTTCTGGTTCAGAACAACTTTTATTTTGGAAACGTAAATTAATTAGATTTAACAAATTGACAAATGGCTAAAGTGGAAACAAAATGTTTCAACAAGACCAAAATTAGTTATTTTGATTGACCCGCATTGAGAGTTGTTGGGGTTTGTTTGTTTTTTCACATTCAAGATTTTGACTTTCTGTCATTGTTTGGGACATGCACATTTTTTAAAACATTCAGTATTTTCACAGGATGGAAAAGCCTTTCCCACCACTTCTAGTTCCCGCTGGTCTGGGAGAACCGGCCACAGCGCCAGAACTCTTCGCTTCCTCATCCCTCCTTTTCTGGATCTGCAGATCTGTGTTCCCTCAGCACCTGGAGAACATGGCCCTGCTGTGCCCGGGACGGTACAGAGACAGAGTAGAGTAAAAGAGTCACTGCTCCAAAGAGTTAACAGCCTAAATAGGCATGGGAAGACCTTGTCTTATGCACACATCATCACCTCTCTGGACACTGACCCACACCTACTAATGGTGGATGTTGCCAAAAAAACCCAGTTCTGATTGATGCACTTCAAATGGCCAAGGAGTCCCAGGCACTTGTCCTCCTGTTGACTGTTCTAACCTGCTTTAGAAAGGGAGGATTAGTGTCAACAACACAAAACAATGGCCTGGCAGAGGCTGATGTGCTGGCCGACGTTCCTGTTCCTACTGGCAGCAGAGTCATGGTTTTGAGAATGGTTATGAGGCTGCATGCAAAACTGGGAAGGCTTTACAGGCGGAATGGCAAACAATTGCAAGCAGACAACATTGGACAACGGTTGTTCTTAAAAACTTTTTTTGTGGGGGTTGTCACGGAGCGCCCGAGCGATGGTCTGGAACCGCTCCCTAGGAAGCCAGACCGGACTCCGGGTGGAGGGCCCCTTCTCCGTACACAGCCTGTTTCCCAGGCCAGGAGCTTCGGGGGTACCTACTTCCACCTTCCTGGGTCTGACCTCGGAGCATTCAGCACCTTCTGCCCCTCCGTGTGCTTCCCCCAGCGATCCCGCCTGGGCGGGGTCCTGGGGGAGCCCATGGGTTCTGCACCCCAAATCCACAGTCAAACGTGACTCTCAGCCAGCCAGCAGAATAGACGGTTTATTTGAGATGTCAGGAACACCATCCAACTCACAGCTTCTCAGTCTCAACAGGGCCCCTCAGTCAGGCTCTTCTGGGGTGCTAGGAGGTGAGACCCAGATTCTGGGCTCCTGCTTCTTCCCCAGGTTTATTTGATGACTTCTATCTGGTCTAACACAGACCATGCAGCGAGCGAGCGTGAGCCCTCCGCTGGATCCATCTTGGGGCCAGAGAGCGAGATGGCTTCTCTCCCCTTCCCAGCTAGACCCAGACTGACCACACCCTCCCCAGCCCATCCGTGCTTTCCTTTGTCTGTTTCCCAGGCTAGGAGGCATCACCTGACCTTTCTCCAACAGGTTCAGCTGACCTCCCTCCCCCACTTGGGGTCAGGTTACAGCTTCACCTTGGTTTTGCTTTGCATCAGCTACACATTCCTTTCCCTCCACATAGAGGCCCAAGAAATGCATAGGGGAAACTGAGGCACACACACACACAGTACTCCCACTTCGTCACAGGGGTAAAATCTTGTGTTGCTTTAATTTGTGTGACACATAAGGATCACTAACTCTCAGTACAGCACTGTTCAGCATACAGAGACCTTATGCGGTAAGTGTTCTATAATTTTACTTTGGTGTTTTTAAAATGTTTTTTTCGTTACAGAATTGGATTCCGCTGTTCTCCGTCTGACACATTGCATGCTTAGATTCCCTGAGTTTGCTCTAAGCAGTCTGGTGTCTCTATTTCCATGCACTGTGTTTGGTTTTCACCTTTAGTACTGAAAGTTAATAAGTAGTTAACAGATTCACAACTACTGTACTGTGCAATGTGTCATTATTTCACCCTCGTTTTCCTATGAATCCCCCTGACAACAGTTTCTTCCGCATGTTGGCAACTTCCCGATAATTGCAACTTTTTGCTGGGAACCGAGAGATTGCTAAGAAGTGGAATCTACTGTATTACTACTGCCATATGATAGCTGGGGGACTGAGGCACAGAAAGCAGAAATAACTTGTCTAAGACCATACAGGAAGGCTGTGCTAGAGCCAGAAATTGATCACCTAAGTGCTCAGATAGGACATGTCTCATGCTGAATAGAAGAGAGAAGAAGTATTGCTAATCTGTTTTCCTGGAATGGTATAAATTCTTGATTTTTTCTCCCATCCTCTTCCTTTCTTTTTGAACAAAAACTTGAGAGTTTAACCTTAAATTAATTTGATGGTGTGCCTTAAAAAAAAGATGCCCTGTGACTTTTTTCACATAGAATTTGGAAATGTACTTACAAGTAAGCAGGCTCCCGCGGTCCTTTTGGTGCAAAGCTCATTATTTGGAGCTTACAGCTCAGCAGATACAAATCAAACACACGCTCACCAAAAAGGGCTTCCGTTCTCGCTCATCCAGGGTGAATTGGCATGGAAAGGAAGAACTCTGGGTCAGAGCACGCTCATTAACTTTGCAGATTAGTAGGCATAGAATTGCGCCGTCTGAAATTAAATAATGGTAAAATGTGCCCATTTAATTAGCTTCCCCTATGCTGGGGAAAGTTGTTTGTAGAGAGACTGTCAAATATGAACTGCAATTAGATAGATAGACTTAGACTCATTCAAAGCAAATTGGACAAATTAAAGGGGTTTGAAGGTCTGTGTGAAAACTATCCTTTTAACTGTGTGATACGTGTGTGTCAAGGTGCGGGGAAACACACTTCACTGAAAAAGGTCCAGGCATTTTATGAGATCAAATCAGAATTTTTAATCTCACTCAACCTCCCGAATGCAGGAGTCTGTCATGTTTGGAGCAATGCTCATTATGATTTTCATTCTCTTTTTGGTAAGGAAGCTGTTAGAGCTCAGATACTTAAGGCTTGTCTACGTGAACAAATAGGCCAAGGCAAATTGGGGTGTGAATCTTCCCTGCACTGGATGGTCAACAAGGGGGGAGCCAATTGGTACCAGATGTGATGGTGGATTTTGTGATGTGCCCATTTGCAACAGTGGAGGCCAAGTATGGGATGTACCTAGACACTGAGCTGTCTTCCCACCCTTCAACTTGAGCTAGGTCTTCACTGCCAATGAAGGTGTGCTTTTACAGCAAGATGATAATCATAAATAATAAAATAAGAATAAAAAATACATAAATAATAATGAATAACTAATACCCAGCTCTTTTCATTAGCAGCTCTCAAAGGGCTTCCAAAGGGAGCTCAGTATCATTATACCCATTTTACAGATGGGGAAACTAAGGCACAAAGTGGGTCCATTAATTTGCCCAAGGTCAGAGTCAGAAATAAGACCCAGGTCTCCTGAGTCCAGTCCAGTGCTCTATGCACTATCTCACACAGCCTAAAACTAGCTCTCTCACTGTGAAATCCTAGTAGAGCCAACCCACCGAATTTTTTTTACTTCAATGTAACCAGTTGGGTTCAACCGCAGGTTGAGGGAGAGGGATATAGTGTTAATCTCAACTAGCTACATTAGCTGAAAAACCACATGTGCCTTGTGTCCACTACAGAGGCAGATTAAAGTCTCCTTGGCGCCTGGACCAGAGCAAGTGGGTGGGGGGAGAGCCTGATGCCAGAACCGTGGCACCGCCCCCCCTTCCACCTGCAGCCCTGCCCCCATTCTGCCCCTTCCCCCATGGCCCCGCCCTTATTCTACCCATGATCCCGCCCCATTCCACCCCTTCCCTGCAGCCCCCTCCCACTCCCACTGTGTCCTAGAGTCTGGAAAAGCTCTGTGCCCCCACTGCAGTCCTGGGGTCAGGGCAGGGGGAGATTTTTCCAAGGGCCCCAAATTGGCCGGGGCCTCTGGGCACAGGCCCCAAGGGCCCTTGCAATAATCTGCCCCTGCTCCCCTGGGATTTTGCAGTGACGTTGCTAAATGAAGGTAGTTGGCCGGACTCCAAACTTTTTGGCCGTGAAGCCAGCGTTGCTGTCTCCACACTCTGTGCAGTGTGAAGGAAGCTGGCACGCCTTCTGTTTCTGCTGTAGCGACTCCGGAATTTCCCAGGCTTTGAAAACTGAACTTCCCTGCGGGAAAATTAAACCTCTCCTAGGACTGGAAGGGACCCCCGGGTCACTGAGTCCAATTCCTTGCTATCACTGGCCACCTCTTCAGTCAAGAGTCCATGCCACCAGCCATGTGTTGTGAGCAGCCTATCCATCTTCATTTACACATATTCTGAGCCCCCCCATCCCACCCCACCCTCCATGGCATGTGCCCCGCACTCTGGGAAAACCTGGTGTAGGTCTTCATATTATTTTTCATGTTTATTATGGCAGTGTCTAGGGACCGATCAGTGTCTGGGCCCCTCTGTGCTAGCCCCTGTACAGAGTGGTGGGAACTCTTGCCTTAAAGAATTTACAATCCAAATAATATGATCCTTTCTCTTTTTTGTTACATGCCTTAATGTGTAATAAAATAGCTAACCGTGTCAGCTTGTAAGCTACCATCATTGGCATTTGAGTTAGTAGCTGTTGATGGAAATGGGGTAATTCAGAGCTACTGTTTCAGGCTCTCTGCAAACGCAGGCAGACATCAGTTATATTTGTTTTGCACTTCAAAGTTTTTCTTTGCAGCCCTAAGAGCTAGCGCCGTAAAACAAAACAGCTGCGACTGGCGAACAGCCAAGAGGTCTATCTGGGCCCCTCCACGCCACTGCCACATGATACTTCTTCCCCGCCCATGCCTTGGGGAACCCTCATCTACGCGATGAGGAAAGGAGATTTCCATCACCATCACCATCAGCTTGGCACCTCTTCCCAACACGACAAATTCACTGCCATAAAGATGATTTCAGAGGCTGCGTTTGTCATGGATGTGCCAGCTGAAACAAGCAACACTGGTATTTGGGTGAGACTAACTATCTCCTTAATCAAGCCATGAGGAGGAGAAGCGTTGGACCAAGTTCTAATTTTAAACAGAAGTCGCATAGGGCCAGCTGCCGGGGGAAGCTGCCATTAATGCTTTGGCACAAGAAGGAACAGTCTGATCCCTACCCAGGGGAGCAGCTGGTTTTGCTTCTCCAGGGCTGGCTTCTGCTGGGTTGCTATCAGCTGAGGAAGCCGAGGTTTGATTTCTAGCTAATTGCTCATCCCTTGTCTGTCTCTGCCGACACCGTGGTGGTCAGACTGCAGCCCATAGCACCACTGTGACGCAGAGATCCCAGCCAGGCACTGAGGGCCCCATCTCTTCATCCATGCCTAGCATGGAGTAACCATCACGTCCCTGCCTACTGCGTTGCTGCAGGGTCAGGACAGTGCAGCCCAGCACTGCTGGGACTCTATGGAGGACAGGGATAGGTCATACAAGCCTTGCACTGCCCAGGAAGGGGATAGTGGGAGCCAGTTAGCTCAGTCAGCCCCTCCTGAGACACCTGGGAGAGGAGTCAAGCCCTAGCCCTCCCCCGCTGCAACTTGAGACCATTGTTCCCTGTTCTGTCACCTGCCACCACTGAGAACAGCCGAGCTCCATCCTCTTTGGAACCCCCCGTCAGGTAATTGAAGGCTGTTATCAAATCCCCCCTCACTCTTCTCTTCTGGAGACTAAATAAGCCCAGTTCCCTCAGCCTCTCCTCATCAGTCACGTGCTCCAGCCCCCTGATCATTTTCGTTGGCATCTGCTGGACTCTATCCAGTTTGTCCGCATCCTTTCTGTAGTGGGGGGCCTAGAACTGGACACAATACTCCAGCTGTGGCCTCACCAAACGGAGGGGAACAGTGCCGAACAGAGGGGAATAATCACGTCCCTCGATCTGCTGGCAGGGCTCCTACTAATGCAGCCCAATATGCCCTTAGCCTTCTTGGCCACAAGGGCACACTGCTGATTCATATCCAGCTTCTCATCCACTGTAACCCCTAGGTCCTTTTCTGCAGAACTGCTGCCTAGCCAGTCGGTCCCCAGCCTGTAGCAGTGCATGGGATTCTTCATCCTAGTGCAGGACTCAGCAGTTGTCCTTGTTGAACAGATTTCTTTGGGCCCAACCCTCCAATTTGTCTAGGTCACTCTGGACCCTATCCCTACCCTCAAGTGTATCTACCTCTCCCCCCAGCTTAGGGTCAGCCACAAACTTGCTGAGGGTTCAACCCATCCCATCATCCTGATCATTAATGAGGATGTTGAAGAAAATCGGCCCCAGAACCAACCCCTGGGGCACTCCGCTTGATACCAGCTTCCACCTAGACAATGAACTGTTGATCACTATCCATTGAGCCCAATTATCTAACCAGCTTTCTATCTACCTTACAGTCCATTCATCCAATCCATACTTTAACTTTCTGGCAAAAATACCGTGGGAAACCATATCAAAAGCTTTGTTAAAGTCCAGGTACATCATGTCCACCGCCTTCCCCATATCCACAGAGCCAGTTACCTCATCATAGAAGGCAAGCAGGTTGGTCAGGCATGAGTTGCCCTTGGTGAATCCATATTAACTCGTCTTGATCACCTTCCTCTTCTCCAAGTGCTTCAAAATGGAGTCCTTGAGGACCTGCTCCATGACTTTTCTGGGGACAGACGTGGGGTTGACTGGTCTGTAGTTCCTCAGATTCGCTTTCTTCCCTTTTTTAAAGATTTAAACTCAGTACAAACTAAAATGGCATACGGACAATGTCTTGTTTATACAGCTCTATATACTATACACTGAAATGTAAGTTTCAGTAAATATTTATTCTGTTTGATTTCTTTTATAATTACATGATACCAATGAAAAAGGAAGCCATTTGTCTGTAGTAGTAGGCTGTGCCACTTCTGTATTTTAGGTCTAGTTTTGTAAGCAAGCAGTTTTTCAAGTGAAGTGAAACTTGGGGGTACGCAGGACAAATCAGACTCCTGAAAGGGGGACAGTAGTCTGGAAAGGGTAAGAACCACTGAACTGGAGCTCCTCCCATCTTCTCTCTGCATAATTGGTTGCAATGCATATGAATAACAATGGCAGCCTCTTGAATTCTGGTATCAGGGCTCTGGAATGCACCCCTACATCCAATGTTAAAGGGGCCTGCAAGGATCTCAATCTCCATTCGTGTGACATTTGTCCGTGCAGCACTGCATGCTGAGACATGTACCTCCACAGGCTGAACACTAAACACGAGGGCGGTTGATGCTTGCCCAACTGGAAGCAAATTAAAGCCCAGATCCCGCACTGGATGCAGTGAGAATTTTGCCACCTCGCACATGCTTCCAGTGAAACGGAAATGGATTTTCTTTGTGGTTTCTCTTGACAAACTGTGGTTCAAATAGAAAGGAAAATAGGTCGACTGAAACTCACCTGCCAGAAAAGTTTAGCTGTTCCCCAAACTGTTCCAGGGTTTTCAGATCCACACAAGATCGAGCCGATTGTAGACTGTAAATGGCCTTGGGAAAGGGCTCTGTGAATGACTAGCAGTGATTCCTCGCTCGTAGATAACGCATATTTATGGGACCCATGGAAAGCTGGAGCTTCAGTGCTCACATCCAGCGATGGAGGATGCTGTTGCTTCCCAGGCTACTATTCCCCAGAAACTAGGGTGTCCAGAGAGACCCACGAAGTGGCTGTCCCTCCCGTTCTCTGCTTGCGGCACACGATAGGTCAGCCCCCAGCAGGATGTACACCATTTGTCTAATCTTGGCTGTTGGGCTTGGTGGTATTTAGTGGCCTGTGATATACACAAGGTCAGAATAGAGGAATCATAGAATATCAAGGTTGCAAGGGACCTCAGGAGGTCATCTAGTCCAACCTCCTCCTTAAAGCAGGACCAACCCTGACTAAATCATCCCAGCCAGGGCTTTGTCAAGCCTGACCTTAAAAACCTCTAAGGACGGAGATTCTACCATCTCCCTAGGGAACCCTTTCCAGTGCTTCACCGCCCTCCGAGTGAAATAGTGTTTCCTAATATCCAACCTAAACCTCCCTCACTGCAACTTGAGACCATTACTCCTTGTTCTGTCATCTGGTACTACTGAGAACAGTCTAGATCCATCCTCTTTCAGGTAGTTGAAAGCAGCTATCAAATCTCCCCTCAGTCTTCTCTTCTGCAGACTAAACAATCCCAATTCCCTCAGCCTCTCCTCATAAGTCATGTGTTCCAGCCCCCTAATCATTTTTGTTGCCCTCCTCTGGACTCGTTCCAATTTTTCCACATCCTTCTTGCAGTGTGGGCCCCAAAACTGGACACACTAAAACTGCAGCTGATGGTCCCTTCCTGTCCTTACACTCTGGGACTCTATGGATCTGTATTGTCAGCAGTGAGCAAACCCAGAGCTCAGCTACTTGAGCTAAAAGAGTTCTGCTGTAGCGGATACATAGTAGTAGGCTGTTATAGTTTCCAGCGACAGCCCCTGGAGGGATACGTGGCTGCATTCCCTTAGGCAAGTGTGTAAAACAGGTCATCAACATGAATGATTTTCAGCAAAGGCAAAGGAAGACACAGTGAATGAGGGAAGGGGGAAAGAAGCGATAAAATGACAGAAAGAAGGAGCCACTGGTAGCATTGTGTCTTTCTTTCCTTACCCCTCATCTTGAGAGCTGTTCTCTGGTCAGCCAAAGGGTCCACATCACAACACAGGCTGTGTTTCTTTAACAGGTATTGATAATACCCAGGATTTTCATTCTGTAACTCAAATAACAGGCCTGTGAACAGTGACCGTTTAAACAGGCTTGGAATCTAAAGGGCTTATGTCCTCAACAGCAGGTATTGAATGAGTAACAGCAGTGCAACTGTCCTGCCAATATTGCTCTGACCTCACCTGCAAGGACCATCTTCCCTCTTCCTGGCTGGTTCTCTGTTGTGACCGCAAAGTAGACAGGTACAGTGGGTCTGGGGCTTGTGATGCGTGGACACTCTTGTACTAGGAACTGGACGGAGACCAATGAAAGCAAAGTGTCTATATTCATAGATTAAGGCCAGAAGAGACTATTATGATATCTCGCCTTCCATGCATAGCACAGGCCATTGACTCCAATAACATCTGGTTGAGCTGGAATAGAATATATCTTTTAGAAAGATGTGCAGTCTTGATTTAAAGATGCCAAGTGATGGAGAGTTGATCACATCCCTTGATCCAGTGTGTCCAATGACTTCTCCTGGCATAAGTAATTATAGCTTGTTGTCAGCTTCTCCACGATGCACTAAATAAAGTGTACTCCGTTAGTCTCACTGCAAGGCAGGTGGTCGTCTCAAGTCGTTCTCTTGACTCTTCTCTGAAGCCTTTTGAATTTTTTAACATCTCATTTGAAGTGTGGATGCCGGAAATGGGCACAGGATTCCAGCAATGGTCTTGCCAATGCTGCATGCAGAGGCATTGAACAGGAGATTAAGATTATGCTCACAACGGAATGGGAACCTTGCTGCTTTCAGGAAGAGGCAACTGAGATTTTGCAATGTGTGTGCCTCCAGCCTACATCCAGGGGGATACTCTGAAAGCCAAGAAGGGTTCCCTCAAAGAGAGGCAGCTGCAGTGTTAAACATTATTGGCAGTTTGGTTTTTGTAACCACTCACTGAGCAATGTTTTATATGCAGAGGGACAAAAGGGAGGTGATTGGAGTGGCTGGGCCGGCTAATGCTGTGATTGGAGATTTATGACTTTTCAATGGCCTTTTTGACAATCTAGTCTGTTCATTCAAGTGCTGCATCCACTAATTTACCCTCCTGGCTTCCACCCCTCCACTTCCCCTCCCATCTGCCACAGATATAATTAATGAACTTACAGCTCAGCCAGACTCTTCGTACTCCAGACTCTGGCAGTCATGACAATTGGACACTGGGACTCAAAGGAAAACTGGAAAATTAGCAGAGCCGTAAGCAAGGGGAGGGAGCAGGAACTGGGCTGAGATACTGCAGTGAGGGACCCAAACCTTCATGCATCCCCAGGTTTTAGATGGGACCATGCCAAAGGGCTGAGCTGGGTATATGCCACCCTGGAATTCCAGAAGTGAACGTCCATGGACTGTGGACCCCTCCAGAGACCTGCAGAGGCTGCTCTTCTTCCAGCGCAGGCTTGGCTCAGTGTGGCAATAAAAATACCGTTACCAGAGGTGAGAAAAACCTTTCTACAATTTGAAGTATTCCTCCTGTAATCCCGGTTCTCCCGGCCGCTGGTTATGGTGATGCGCTCCCCAAGGGGCTACACCCCCTTGCAGCCCCTGCAGAATGAGGCAGGGTGCTCACTGGGCAGCCCCTTCCCCAGAAATCACCTTACCCTGGGGGTCTGAAACCTGCCCGGACTATCGGGTGATTCCGGGCTGCGGTGCCAGGGTTGACTGTAGTATTTTTTCTGTATGCTGCGCCCAAAGGCCTCCATTGTGGTAGGCTTCCTCTTGTTCCACCCTCTTCACCATTCTCAGCCCCTCTCTCGGACACATTTCAGGTGACCTCATTCACTTCCGTAAATTCAGCTACATCCTTGATATTGGTGACGTCTGAGTGTCCCTCTCCATACCCCAATCTTTCACCCTCTAGCCCATCACATGCCGCCTCCAGTCTCTCTGATCTCTCGCTGCCATCTTAAACTCGGTGGGTCAAACTCACCCCGGCGTAACTCCGCTGAAGTCTTGCATCCCATCCCAGGCCATGGACCAGAGCTTTTAACCAGCATCTCCTCCTTGCTGCCAATTCATCTACGCCCCCTCCTGATGGAGCAGAGATCCCAAACGGAATCCACTCTCAGATGCCAGATGCTCCTACGCCTCCATCCCATGGAGCAGACCTCCCCTCCTACACACTTCCCAAATCCCAGTCCCCAGCACCCAAATTAGTCCTACAATGCTGCCTCCATGCCAAGACCCCCCGCCCCCATCTCACTGGAGTGGTGGAAGCACACTGACTGCTTGTCCAGTCTTTCTCCTCTCTGGAGAGGCTCAGCACCATTGTTTTTCCCTTGTGAACGGTGCAACTGGAAGGAGAAAGTTTCCCAAAAGCTGAGCACTAAGTAAGCAATTCTGCTGCAACATCCTCTGCTAATTTCTCCAGCAGGGGTCATTAAGCGTAATGACATTCGCTACGAAAGCACGGCTGGCTTCACTGCTTTGATCAGGGAAAGGAACAGGTAATGACAAGTGAAAAGGGTGGTGATTAGAGCAACGATGCGGGTGAACCGGAAAGAGGCACTGGCGTAGCAAAGGGTTGAATGTCTTCTGAAGAAGGCAGGGTCTTATAAACAGGTGGTGCAGTGGACTGCTGTGAAAATAGAGACCAGAAACAGGTGGGAGCTTGACCAGAGCTTGCTGCAGTCAGGTAGTTGAGGGAACCAGAGTAGGGCTTTTTGAATGGTGACAGAGGATTTGACCCCTTTGCTCTGGGGCTTTGGCGTTCAGGACTGGACTCTGTTCAGCTGGGGGCCAGAGTCAGGTTTTCCCAGCAATCCCGTATTCCTAAGCAGATGGAGCGCTGAATTTTGTACCAGTTCAGGGCCCGAGGTGCCATTCCTAGGCAAAGTCACAAAGAGACGGCTGAAGAGAGCTTCTGGGATTTTGCAGAAGTTATTTTCCGTTCTGTTGGCTGACGTTTCAAACCTTTCCAAGCTTTCCTGCTGGCTCTGAGACAACGACCTGCAATAGCCGAGCCTGGAGATCCCATTCTACATGCGGAAGCCCTCCACTCCTGCAGTGAGCTCTGGGCAGGGATCCACCCACACAAAATACCGTGTGGGTGGATCCCAGGACAAAGGCTTCTACGTCTACAACCACTGCTGGTTACAGAAAGGCCAAGCCTCTGAAGTCAGTGGCCAAACTTCCCTTAACAAAGCCCTGGTTGGGATGATTTAGTTGAGGATTGGTCCTGCTTTGACCAGGGGGTTGGACTAGATACCTCCTGAGGTCTCTTCCACCCTAATCTTCTATGATTTTATGATTTCACCAGGACCGAGGTGCAAGTAATGCAGTGCCACTATTCAGCACCCCTGGCCTGTGCCTTCCCATGCCTTTGGTGCTTGCTTCTCCTCTTAGCCCTTGTCTGTCTAAATCCGTATATAGCTCTCATCATTACCTTAGTATCCGACTGCCTAATAAACCCAGGGCATAGACCAGTTTTTCTCAAAATCAGGTGTGACGCCTTCTTTTCCCATTTGAGTTCCTCCACAGGGAGCCTTTACTACGATCCCACAATTAAAACCAGCTTTCCCCCCGGCTGGCTGGGTGGTCTCTAGTCACAGATTTGCTCCTGTTGTTAAATCACAGCTCCCCAGCACTCAGCCCCATACACAGATGCCTTTCGCTGATGAAACTGCCCGGGAAAATGGCAGTGTTCCTGCTCTGACCAGTGGCCCGGCTGTACAATAAATAAATAAATAAATGTAGCTAATGAGACTCTCTCAATGCACAGCTGAAATCCCAAGGGAAGCTTCGGAGCAGAGCAGGTGGCTAAAATAGACAGTTTAGTATTAGTGATAAAAGGCAAGCGGGAACTGATTCCTCTTCTTTCTTCTTCAGGTACCTCTGGCTTAATCCACATGAGGATCCCAAAGCAATTGATGAATGTTAAATTGTCTTAAAACACCCCCATTTGACAGGGGGGAAACTGAGGCACAGAGCAGTGAGGTGCTTTGGCCAAGGACCCCAAGGGAATCAGTGGCAGAATCAGGAATACAACCCAAATCTCTGGCCTCCTGCCCCTGAGTTTAAACCAGATTATCCCTCAGTTCAAAGCATTGTAATCTATGGCCCAGACCCTCAAATCTATTAACTCCCAGTGGAGGTTTTGGCCGTATGTTACTGCCCCTTCACCACTCCTGCATTTCCTGCCATTCTGTAAAGCAGTTAAGACTTACTCGGGTGGAGAACAGGCTCAGAGACCCTACCTCCCGCCGCCCCCACCTTCACTAGACCATGTTCAGAGCCTCCAGCAGGGGGGAAATAGCTTGTACGTATGTTCTCCCTTGGGTTATCACCCTGGGACCTCTGGGTCTAAAGACAGCGAGTCTGCAGCCAGGCAAACAATTTCCATCCATATAGGTTCTAAATCTCAGGTTTGTCCCGGATGACGAATGGGAGACTTAAGGGCTAATTACAGCAGGCCTTCCACGTTCTGGCTGGAGTCACAAAATCAATAGAAACGCCTTGCTTCACGAAGTAATCCTAGCTGCCAATAGCTACAGTGGCTCCACCTGCAGATGGACTAAAAAAACTTGTTAATAAGACAAGGAAGACTTGTAACACCTTAGAGACTAACCAGTTTATTTCAGCATAAGCTTTCGTGGGCTTTAGCCTATGCATCCGACGAAGTGGGCTATAGCCCATGAAAGCTTATGCTGAAATAAATTGGTTAGTCTCTAAGGTGCTACAAAGTCTTCCTCGTCTTAATTACGGATACAGACTAACACGGCTGCTAATCTTAAACCTAAAAAAGTGTTGATTTGCTTAATGCAATGTGCTTTGTGAGGAAGCCAGACAGAGCTGCCTTTCCCTGCTCCAAAGTAGGGGATGTAGAAAAGGTCCCCAGTGGCCTAATGGATAAGGCATTAGCTTCCTAAACTAGAGATTGTGGGTTCAAGTCCCATCTGGGGTATATTGCTAGAAGAGTGATGGATGGAGAGAGAACAGATGGGGCTGTGCTTTGTATTTGCATGGGCTGGAGTCTGAAAGAGGTACTGTAGCCTTTATTTGGAAGGTGATTAAGCTGATAAGCCACATGCTAAAGGCTTTGCAACATGTTGCCTAGACAGATGCTGGGGAGAGGGGCAGAAAATTGTCTTAAAAGGCTAATGACTCCTATTGTCCCTTCCAGGCACTGCTCTGAGAGTGCCTTAGCAACATGAGGCCTTGCAACATTGCTGGAAGACATTCAAATATCCCATTTTATAGATGGGAAAACTGAGGTCCAGCCAGCCAGATTCATTACAGGTGTAAATGCACTGATTTCAGTGGGGTCACAGCAGGGATAAAATTGAGGCTTCTGGATGAGGGCCCAGGTTTCAATGGCAGTCGGGAGCATTAATGCCTTTGAGGATTTGGAACTTGCTCAAGGAAATATAGGGGCCTAATTATTAACAATTCATTGTATTATGGTAGTGCTTAGAGGTCCCAGTGGAAACTAGATCCTGGTGGGCACAGACACATAGTGAGAGACAGTCTCTGTGCCCAAGAGTTTATATCTAAGACACCAGTGACTTCAGCAGAACTACTCTCCATATGGAGCGCATGTGAATACACCTTGGCAGGCCCAGAGTCTCAATAGACCAGGCAGACAAGACTGGGAGGGGAAGACATGGGCCCAGGGTCACACAGCAAGTCAGGCAACGAGCTAGGAGTAGAAACCCAAACATCTTTAGTTTCCAGTCTAGAGCCCATGCAACACCTGGTAGCCCATAGTACCTTATTATAGTTCAGTACGGATACAGAATGAATCTGCAAATGAGCAGGAATGTGGGATTTTGCTCTGATAGCTCCAAGCCAAGCCAACCCTCCTCCATTGTGGATGGACAGCCGCCCCCCCCCCTCCTCCACACCCTGAAGGATCATTCAACCCACATAGTTTTGCTCTACTAGACCCAGATAACCTGCTTGGCCTTTGTGTCTCTTCTCCTCACGCCCCTCCATCACCCGGAAAAGAAACATGCTGAGCTGCTCAGTGGCATTGTAAAGAGACGTGGCCCACTTGAAGTTGTCTTTTTCATCTGAAAAACTACATGAAATTGAGTTTTCGGAGTGAGCAATGTGAGGGCCATTCTGGATTTTGCTAAAAGGCCTTTGGAAGTTTTGCTTTATTGCTGATGCTTAGAAGGGTCTTTGTGCAAATCCACTCCTCCAGCTTCTGATTCAGGTATTGCTTTGTGGCTTCTATTACTGGCAGATGCCCCACAAAGAGACATGGGGAGGGGGCACCCTATCATAAGGCAGGAAGACTGACTACATACTGAGGAGCTCTTCTGCAAGATGCCAAGCGCCAGCTGGCTATGTGGAGTGCTATGTCCCACTGCAATAAAATTCAGGAGGCACCTGGCAAGAGCAGCTCTAAAGGGTTGTTATAGTCAACAGTGGGTTTAGAACCAGGGACCTTCAGAACTCTATGGCTATAGCTAAAGAAGCACTTAGAGCACCTGATTGCAGAAAATGTGGCTGTTACCCAGGTCCTTTGTGCAAAATTCCATTCTGAGGCAGGTGGTGGGAGATGATTGGCCAGAATCCATTAGGGGTGTGGCTAAAGACCTATAAAGCTTGCTCCAGTTGTCTTACAGTCACTCTGGTTTCGGAGGTCAGTCTAGGTAGAAGGTGGTAGGAATGTGAGGGTCTGGCTGGGAGTTTGTAGTTTAGGACAGTTCTCTGGTCTGCAGAGCTAGGGAAGTTTAAAGGCTGCAGTGAGGATATTTTTTTCTGCCCTTTATGGGGGACTTTATAAACCTGCTATGAAACTGGCATTGAAATCCTTGTAACTTAATAACATGCCTCCTAAGGGAGTTTTAAAGGGCAAATCACATATTTTTTTAAAAAAATCAGCTCCTGAGTGTTCTGCTCTTTCCCTTCATCTTATCGATGAATGTGTCCTATGCTTTGAACGTTAGTTATTATTTGTGCTGTGATACAAAAATACAGGAACCTGTGTAGAAGTGAGTGGGGGCTACTGGTGCTGGAAGGAGTCAGGAAGCTATGCCCCCATCTTTTAACATGGGTATAGTTTGGGGGGCAGGGAGCAGCATTGACCCCCTCAACTGCAAGCCTCAGGCAAGTGAGGAGCGGTGCTGGCAGGGGCTGTGATTTGCAGCGGGGATGGTGGTGGTAATGGTGATCATCCCTCCCCCCCTGTTGCCCCAAACTATTCCCATTTTAAAAAGTGGGCCCTCTGACAACCCCTCCCCCCCAGTTCTGTTGCTGAGGTAGCATCTAGGAGCCCTAGTCATGGACCAAAATCCCATTGTGCTAGGTTCTGTACAAACCCAGAACAAAGAGAAAGCCCCTGTCCCTGAACAGCTCGTAGTTGAAGTATGGGACAAGAGAGGGCAGGTAGATACATACAGAGGGCGGTACAAGGAAACAATACACCAGTATTTGCCCGTATGCTAGACTGAGGTCTCTACCCCAGCAGCCTACGTGTTGTCAGGTGTTTTGCAGGGATCATGGCAAAGGAGGGTCTGAAGGGGAACAATGAGTGAGTTTTGCAGACGTATCTGAGCAGCTCCTGCCAAGTGTGAGGGGTGCCATGGGAGACCGCAGGAAGGGGCTGGTTTGAAAATGTAACCAGTGGCTGATGGAGGCTGGCACCATGGGCCAAGCACAGGTAGAAGCTGACATCTCAACAGCGACTGACACGCAATAGGTAGGAAGGGGATATGAAGCAAAGGGTCTTGTAATGACTGCTGTGTATCAGAGTAACTCACTTAGCTGGCAGCTGTAGTAGGTGCTTATCCTGTTGTAGGCCAGCCTCCACTAGACATGATAAAGGTGCACATGTTCCTAATATAGCTTATGCTATCAAAGGTACAAATGAAACAAATTAAAATGGCTGGAAAACACATTTTTCCTTCAGTCTCTCAGCTGTATCACGCAGATGTAGGTTCAAGTATTTCACCTCTACATGGGATTTCTTTCCCTGAAGATAATAGTATCCCTTTACGTAAACATCCTGCCCTTGAAATTCAGACAATGACAGGCTCCTCACACTGAGCATGTGTCCCCCCCTTTGTCGGCACTAACACAGTACATGCAGTACACTGCCTCATTGTAAGCTTTTATGCTGGCAAACAATAAAGATCAGAGCAGCCACTGAGTCACCTCTTCAGACCTCCTGGGGAGGCAAGAGACTTTCCCGGAAACCCAGAAGAGCACTTTCCCTCAGTGGGGGGAGAGTGAAGGCCACACAGCTCTCTAATGTAGCCGCCTTTGTGTGGAGAGAGTCCACAAAGTGCTCTGCAATCACTCACCAAAGAGAAGTCGTAATTAGGCAGGAATTCCTCCTTTGCTGTGGCCAGCTACAGAAGGGACTGGGGGAGGAAGGCAGAGAAAAGTGGAGCAGGAGGAAGTGAAAGGGACTAATTTGCAGCTTCTTAGCGCCCACTATGTTTTGCTTTTAGGCTTGTGCTGACTGGCAAAGGATCCGCTGCAGGGCCGGAAACGGCAAGCGCCCCCTCACTAGCACCTGATTTCACCCAGGGTGTGCAGCAGCGGGAGACTGGCAGTGTGCACTTGTCCTGCACCCATGTGTTCACCCAAAGCAAGAGTAGGGGCAATTCACCCCTCTGCGATGAAATGGTGTGACCCAAGGACCTCTAGATGCCAATTGGCAGAGGGCACAATGCTAATCAACAGGTGGAGGGGGCTGCAGGAGAAAAACAAAACCAGGGGGGGTTATCCCATCAAGGGGGCAGACAGTGAACTTTTGAAACTGTATCTGGGGTGCAGGTGGACTCCCAGGTATTCCCTCAGGAGAAGCCACCAGAGGCTTGAGTAGATGAGAGCGGGATCTCAGTCAAACTGGTTCCAGATGCCGGGAAAGGGATGTTGACAATAGGGGCTTGGGGTGAGCTGTCTTGTTAGGGGAACGCTCAGTTTAGCTCTAGAAAGCGGGCTATGATGTGTCATGTGTAACCATTTGATTCCTGGAATGGGTTCCCTAGGGAGGTGGTGGAATCTTCTTCCTTAGAGGTTTTTAAGGCCCATCTTGACAAAGCTCTGGCTGGGATGATTTAGTTGGGGATTGGTCCTGCTTTGAGCAGGGGGTTGGACTAGAACCTCCCGAGGTCCCTTCCAACCCCGATCTTCTATGATTCCCATATTCTTACTTTCTGTCCCTCGACTCTCTGTTCCTTGGTAATGCACTTATTCTTGTGTTCACTCTAGCTAGAGGCCTAAGAGCCATGCGTTAAGTGGAGGGGGATCCTGAGTGGAATCTTGCCATCTGGGGGGCACTGTTCCTTGGGGGGCTCTGTGAGTGCTCAGTGGAACAGGAGCTGGGCACCCCAGGGGGATGCTCATGGGACTCAGGGATTGGCGTGTGCCTATTGCTAACCTGCCCAGAGAGGACGAGGCCTGCAGAGGCCTGTCAGTGCTTGTGCTGCCAGAGGCTGGTGAATTCAGGGAGGTGACCCACAGCTGGCACAGACAAGACTCCCGCATGCTAAGAGCAAGTGGTAGCAAGGTGCCTCGCAACCCTGGGTACCCTTGGTGGAGTATCCAGCCACAGCAGGCTCACCCCAGCCTGGGTGGTCCTCTGGTAGTGGAGAGCTGTCCCAGTGGGAAGAAGGCATGTTTGTGGCTTCCCTACTGATCACGGGCTGCTGTACCAGCCATACAGACTGTTGGCAGCTGGATGAAGATTGCTCTGAGCTATGGGAGAGGACTGACCACAGGTGGGCCAGGATCAGGGGGCGTAAAGTCATGTTTGCAACCTGCTGAGTGCTCCTTGGTAACTGTTGGGAATTGGAGCCTCTATTTCTGTGTACAGGAAACCGTGGTTTTGCATACCCAAAACAAAGGGGCAAAAGGAAAACTAATGGGATGGGAGGTAGCAAAAGGAAAAGTTAGTCCTAATACTGGGGAGGAAGAATTCTCCCTCCCCCGCTGCCAGTGAAATCTATTAGACTCTCCGATATTGTCCCAAGGGAAATGCTAGAACCCCCTCACTAATGGTTCAAGCATTGCATGCTGGGTAATGACATGTGAGGGCTCCATTCTTGTTAAATTCAAGTGACTCTGTATTAAAAGAATTAGGTACAGAGTTGAGCTTTCCAGCCATGTGCACACAGACTGACTTCCTGGTGCCTCCTCCAAATCCTTCCTGCAACTGAGTTCCTTCCTCCAAGTTCACACAGGTTACTCCAATGGACTGAAGACATCTAAACTACCCTGATTCGAGCACAGATTTCATAAAGTGCTCGGTCCAAGTCTGAATTCCCTGTGCAATAGACTAAATGATCTAACAGGTGCCTGTCTTCCGTCACAGCACTTCTTGACCTTTTCCTTATCAAGACCCCTTCCCATCTAGACAAGAGGACCCTTCCCATTTAGCTATCTAGAAAAGAAAGAGAGGTCCTGGCCCCTTGAAACCAATTTAAAGCTCCTGTGTTAAGAACTCACATTCTGTAACCAAATCCTCAACACCGCTATAATGGTGAATTGCCACAACAACCCTTTCTATGACCTATGTTATACAGGGGGTCAAGCTAGATGCTCTAGTTGTCCCTTCTGACCTTAAAATCTTTGAATAGATGAACCTGGCTGTGCCAATAAGCACAGGGAACTCAAACCTCCCACCATAAAGTGTCCAAGTGGCTCTCAAGGCTTGACAACCATTTCACACGAGCAGGAACATTCCTGAATTCGAGTAAAACAGTGCAAAGCACTAAGGGTAAAAAACATGCCAATTGCCTTCCAGGGCTGGCAGTGTTTTAGGAAGGATTGGCCCACATGTTTTTGGAATGAAGAGGCATCTCGGAAATGGCAAGGAGTGATGGGTGGGAGTAAGACAGAGGGAAATGTCACCTTCGAGCTGGCAGCTTGGAAGAAGGAGGAAATATTTCCCAGCTTACATCTGAAAACGAGCATTATACCTGCTGCTGGTCTGGGCCTAACCTGCCTTTTTAGACAGCCACCTCATTCAGAGGGTTAGGGCACCTTCAAACTCTACCTTTTCAGAAAACTAGCAAACTGACTTTCCTTTGATGGTGCCTCAGATAAAAAGTGACGGACGAATGAGGAAAAATGTGCATCTCAATTCAGCATCCGTTACAGCTTTCAAACCAATTAAACGGCAGGAAGGGAGATGCCATGTTCTTTCTCAGCCATGCTGCTGCCAGGCCAGTTATCCCCTAGTCTGTATTTGTGTGTTTGCTTTTTCTTCCACAAGTGTAGCACCCCCCATTTGAACTCATCAAATTTCATGTTGTTTTCTCTAGCATCTGTGGCATGGCTCAAGGTTCTCAGTCCTGAGGGCTGTCAAGCCAGCACGTCACCTGCACAAGAGACAGGCTGAGTTCCGGTGCAGAATCTGATCCCAAATTGCACTCCCCAGAGTTAGCAGGGGGTTCGCCAGTCCAGGCCAATCTCTAACCAGTGCTATGTTCACCTTGAACAACAAAACGGAGGCCTGTGATGTTCCAAAAAAAGATTTCAGATCCATGTATAAATACAGCAAGAAGCCCACAGGTAGGGATCCTGCCTCTACTCCATGCTCTGCACCAGGGCCACTTAGAGCTATGTCACTATGACAACAAGGGCAGCCCCCAGGTCCTCCTGCCCTGAGAGTACAGTCCCCTCCTACCCTGAGAGTAGTCCCTTTGTCCTAAAAAAGAATGCATCACAGCTAACTCTTAGCAGTGTGGAGCTTATGACACCTGTTGAAGCAGTTCTACTTCCCTCCAGTAGATGGCGGTAATGCACATACACATTTTCTGGCATGTTACAATATATAAGAGCAGATGATTAGCAAAAATCCTCTTTAGCGTGGTCTATTGCAGACGTATCAAAGCACTGGACCCTGGCTGAAGTAAGTCAGAGGAGAACTAAAAGTTATAAAGTTGGCTCTACCAGTGGGAAAGATTTTGTTGGGTTTGGTACTTTGAGGGGGTTGGATCTGGATTCTAAATAGTCCAAATTCAGCACTTTGATTCCACACTGATAGATGCCTTAGAAAAACCGCCATAGTTCTCCTGGCTAGAATAGATGTGAAGCGTAAAAGGTTTGTTGGTTCCACATTAGTTTCAAGCTTACTCTCGCTGCTGGGTTCACTGGGATTTGATGGATTTGGTGAAGCTAGGAGGAGTTATTTGCAAGATCCCCTGGGCTTCTGCACTGAAAAGCACAGGCGTTTTCATTGTGAGAGATGGAAGGGCACTTGTGATTGCAAAAGTGCTTGTCCGTGGGCAACCGGGACGGTTCAGAGAACCTGTGGTCTTTGTTCGGAGGAAATATTAGCCGGACTTTACCGTTTAGCTAGGTACTCTTAACTCTAAAAGATCTTGGAGGGGCTGCAATGGGTGGAGCCAACGAGCTGTTTTTAACAGTGACTCATTCAGAAATATGAGCGCCTGCACTGAAGTTTTAAGGGAAGTTACTAACTAACCTAGAAGTAAATCCCGGCGAATTGTTTTGTGATGAAGTGCCAGCAAGGCAAATGGCATTGAGTGTTATGCACTGCAGAGAGAAAACCAAGCTGTGGGGCAGCCCACTCAACCCAGATGGTACTGATAGCTGCTTGCACAAGCTGGGCTGGCGTACTGCTCTGATGGGAGACCTGTGGGGCTACCAGAGAGTGGTCTTGTGATATGAGATCTAGGGAAATTCTCCATTAGCTGATAGAACGGAGTATCTGCACACACCATCCTGAGCATTGACGCATCACAGTATTTAAAGACTCAGGCTGGAAGGGATCATTATAACCCTGTAATCTGACCTCCTGCAGCGGCCCTGCATGAAGACCCTAAGATCCAGCAACATTTTCTCCAAAAGGAGGAGTAGTCATTCCCCCTGCCCACCCCAAGCTCCTGACCAAACCCCAACTTGGCCAATTACAGCCAGCCTATCTCAATTTGTCCCTATAACTTCAATAGGATAAATTGCACTTTGTTCCTCCCCCTCTAAATAAATAAACCTGTTGTGAGGAGAGAGGCTGATTGCTGTATTCCCATCCCGAGCAAGCCACTGCTAAGCTTCCGGAAGAGGAACGCTGCACACCCATTGGCGGAATGGCCCCAAATAAACGTAAAGTCTTATTAGATCGAGACGTCGTGAGAGCACCAAGAAGATGAGGACTTGTGAAAAATGATCCTTAAACATTCTGGGAAAGAGGAGATTGGGAGCCCAATAAAGCAAAGCAGAAACCAAGCAAACAGGCTAATTAGAGGCTCCGGGAACAAAAGGGGGAGAAATATCAAAGACAGCAGAGTAGCACATTGGGGCTGGAATGCAACTACTTAATAACACCATGACCATGAGTAGTTGTTGGATTGGTCTGGAGATGCCTTTTCCCATATCTTTGATTTTTGTGGATAGTTGGTGCAGGGAGAGAGGGAGGAAAGAGAAAGAAGGAGATGACAAGGATCTTAGCTGGAGTAAATTGGTACATTTTATTCTGTTCTGGATCTTCCCTGGCCCTCATCACCATAGTATCTGACCTCCTTTGTGGTGGAACTACAACCTGTTGAGGATCTGGCCTGAGGAGAGTCTGACATTGATTCTTACCCAGCTTTGTATGATCATAAAGGACAGAATAAACCACTGGGCCACCTAGTCTAACCCCCAGCCCGAGACCAGCTGTAGCTTCATATTCAGGAATTTGGTTGAGTGGTTAGGGCAGGGTGCAATGCACCAGGCGTTCTCAGGTCTATTCCCTGCTCTGCTCCTTCAGTGGGGCTTCTCAACGGCCACTTTCCATCTCTGTGGTGTTCCCCCCTTGTCTGCAGCTGCCCCCCAGGGAGATATCAAAGTGCTGACCGTGATGGAGTGTGGGCAACAGAAATACAAAGTTCTGCGATTCCCAATGGCGCGCGTGTTTTAGCATGACACCCCTTTGCTGTGCTAACGAAGATTAGCTCCAGCTGCAACTCTCCATTCACCTTGATGGAGCTCAGCTGACTTATACCAGCTGTGGATGTGGCCCTCTGAGAACAGCATAAAAAGGAGCTTAGCCGTGGCCCCGTTCTATCCCAGCGGGATGATTCCAGCCCCGGGGGCTACGTTTCCGATGTACAATGATAGGAACAGACTTTTAAATGCTGTCGGCCAAATTCATCCCTGGTGGAACACCACTGACAGCGGCAGGGTAAGAACCAGGAATGAACCTGGCTCACTGGGTTTTGAAGTGCCAGGGAATATATGCTCTGAGTCTCCCTAGGAAAGAATACTTCACACCTTGCTATTTCTGAGAGAAAACTTCTCTTCGCAAACCCAGCGGGGCATTCACAGCAGCTAGGGAGGGCATGTTCTCCGTGTATTTGACACCCCTCCAATCTCCCTATGCTGCTTAATGCTCTATTTGTGTTCCTTTGTTCTCCCTTGACTCTCTCCGGTGTCACATTCCTTCTGTTCTGCTGATGTTACATGCATTCAATGTGACTCTGGAGGGGAAAAATGATCCGCTTCGCCCAGGCAGAACCGCTGTCTTTCCTGGAATCCAGGGATGATGCTTGGTCTAAGAATTGAACTCCGTTAATAACACTTCCCTCCCCCATACAGGGGGGTCATAAGGTTTAATTAAAGAATCTGCTTTGAGATCCTAGATATGTGCAAACTCTTTTTCATTATTTGTCTTATAGTGGAACCCACAAACTCAACGAGAGTCAGCAATGTGATGCCATTTCAAATAAAAGTAAATGTAATTCGGAGTTGCATTAGTGGAGGCATAGTGTGCAAGGCAAGGGAGGTGATAATACCGCTCTACTTGGCACTGGTTAGGCCTCGGCTGGAGTACTGTGTCCCATTTTGGTCACCACTACATAGAAAGGATGTAGAGAAACTGGAAAAGGTCCAGAGGTGAGTGACAAAAATAATCAAAGGGGTGGAATATAAGTCATATGAGCAAACGCTGAAGGAACTGGTATATTCAGTTTGGAAAAGAGATTAAAGGGGCCTTCAAACACTTTAAAGGCCACCATAAAAACGATGAAGAAAAATTGTTCTTTCTTGCCACAGAGGGCAGGACAAGAAGCGATGGGTTCCACCTGCAGCACAGCAGATTTAGATTAAATCTCAAGAAAAACTTCCTAATGGTAAGAACAGTAGGACACTGGCACAGATTGCCTAGGGAAGTCATGGAAACTCCTTCACTGGAGGTTTTCAAAAGAAGACTGATTAGCCATCTGTCCTGGATGGAAAACTTAGGGTATGTCTACACGACCTGCCGGATCGGTGGGTAGCGATCAATCTATCGGGGGTTGATTTATTGCGGCTAGTCTAGACGCAATAAATCGATCCCTGAGTGCTCTCCTGTTGACTCCGGTACTCCACCACCACGAGAGGCGCAGGCAGAGTCTACAGGGGAGTGGCAGCAGTTGACTCACCGCTGTGAAGATGCCGCAATAAGTCGACCCAAGTACGTCGACTTCAGCTATGCTATTCCCGTAGCTGTAATTGCGTATCTTAGGTTGATCCCCTCCCTCCCCCCAGTGTAGACCAGGGCTTAGACATAAGAAATCCTGTATCCACGCAGGGAGCTGGACTAGATGATCCTTGATATCCCTTCTAGCCCTACGATTCTATCATTCTCTAAAAGAAGAATAGAAAATTCCATCTAGAGCCTGCACTTATTATCAAGTTCCTTTTCCACCTAATAAGGTATTTCTCACCCTAAGGACAGTCTGTGCTGTGCTTGCCCGGTAAAGAGAGCTGGGATCCGCTTTTCCTGAGGAGCATTGGCAGAGTGTTGCCTCCATAATGGATTCCATCTGGTGCCCTTCCTTCTCCTGTTATGCAATTCCAGACTCTTTGCCTCATTTCATAACCCGGGTGTTTCGTTAACTTCACCTCACCCATGATGGTCCCCCCCAGTTAAGGTCTTTTTCTTTGGCTCTTTGGTGCTTTGTAAAGGCCCAAGATTGTACCTTGTCTAGACAATGGTTGGGAGATGTCAACTGAGAAAGTCCCTGAACCCAGTTACACCTCCAGCAGCTTTGGGATACAATACTCCACATCAGGGGTTCTCAACCTTTTTCTTTCTGCACCTCCACAGCATGCTCTAAAAATGTCACGGCCCACCGTTGTCACAACTATTTTTCGGTATATCCAGTAGATTAAAAGCCAGGGCTGGCATTAGAGGGTAGCAAGCAGGGTGATTGCCCAAGGCTTCATAAAGCCTTGTTTCAGCCTCAAATCATGGGGCTTGGGCTTTCTGTCCAACGCCAGCTCCTCTCTGGTTTATTTTGGCAGACCCCTTGAAACCTGCTTGTGGCCCCTGGGGTTGAGAACCACTGCTCTGCATGTTACATAACTCTTAAAGACGTTTTCCATATATACATCCCGCAATAATCGTGACAACCAGCCAGTTCTTTGCTTTCGGCGGAGACCGCGAACACGGCCCCATCCAGTGAAATATGGTGAAGATGGTTATCACGGGGAAAACATTCCTGTCTGGGCACATAGAATCATAGAATATCAGGGTTGGAAGGGATCTCAGGAGGTATCTAGTCCAACCCCCTGCTCAAACCAAGACCATCATCATCATCAATCCTCTTCACTCCCGCTGAGGTATAAGGCACCAACAAACCTCCTCCATACCTCTCGATCTTGGGCAAGCCAGCTGATTTAATTCCACGTTTGTTCATCATCTTCAGTTCCTCTTCCACAGTTCTTCTCCAGGTACCCATTGATCTTCCTCGCTTATGCTTTCCAGGTGGAGTCCATCTTAGGGCTATCTTAGGGTGTCTGGTGTTTTTCATTTGAAGAACGTGACCCAGCCACCCCCATTGTCACCTTTTTAACAAACCAAGACCAACCCCAACTAAATCATCCCAGCCAGGGCTTTGTCAAGCCTGATCTTAAAAACCTCTAAGGAAGGAGATTCCACCACATCCCTAGATAACCCATTCCAGTGCTTCACCACCTTCCTAGGGAAATAGTGTTTCCTAATGTCCAACCTAGACCTTCCCCACACCTAGGTAAGTCCCTGGATACAATATCAGAACTGTATACTCCCATCTGTTACCAACATGGGGGCGCTTTGGTCTCCCCATAGATTTCAGTGGCAGCTGGATCCGAACGTTAATCAGCAAGCTATTGTTACTGAAACCAGATTCTGCCCAGTGTCTGAGCAGAAGGGTAGGGAACAGAAAAAGGAGCTTCCCCTTCTCACTCCCACACCCCCACACTGCTGTGTAGCTTACTTTCAAAATCACATGCTGACTCTAAGCGACACTCATCCAATACCATGTGAGCCATTCAAAACAACTCATATTTTGAAAGTGGAACCCCATTCATTACTCTTTAACCCTTCTAAATTCTTCTGAGCTCCTTCCCCCATTTAGAGGTGACTGTGCCCTGATAGAAGAAGGGTGATATACCTCGTCATTTCTATCTTATCCAATTACAGTGCAGATGGTATACGTGGTTCTACAAATTATATTTTTATTATTATTATACTTTATTATTATAGTAACTGTAGTAGAAGGAAAGAGCCTGAAACATGGCCTGGTGCAAGGACCAAGGCCTGGACTAAAGTCAGCAAAAGTTATGCTCCGAGTAACAATCAGGCCCTGTCAAAGCAGATGCTTGTCCGCAAGTCAGCATCCGGTACATGAACTTGGCCCCAGTATCGCTAGCATTCCTAAAACACACTGAATAGGCAAACACATTCCTGTAAGCCACCACAAGAACACCTCAACCCCGCACAGGATAAAATCGTTTGACAAAAGGAATGAATAGTGAAATTTTGTTTGAAACATCAGGAGTAAAAGCACACAGACAGGTGGTGGATAGGGATGTTTTGTCTGAAACAGCAGGAGAAACATACAAGGAGAGGTAACAAACATGTCATGAGAACATAAGAGTGGCTGTACTGGGTCAGATCAAAGGTCCATCCAGCCCAGTATCCTGTCTGCCAATAGTGGCCAATGCCAGGTGCCCCAGAGGGAATGAACCTAACAGGTAATGATCAAGTGATCTCTCTCCTGCCATCCATCACCCCCCTCTGACAAACAGAGGCTCAGGACACCATTCCTTTTATAGAAGGGTGACTATTATAGTCCTAGACTTCACAACCTCCTCAGCCAAGGAGTTCCACAGCTTGACTGTGCGCTGTGTGAAGAACTTCCTTTTATTTGTTTTAAAGCTGCTGCCCATTAATTTCATTGGGTGGCCCCTAGTTCTTATGAGAACAAGTAAATAACTTTTCCTTATTCGCTTTCTCCACCCCACTCATGATTTCATAGACCTCTATCATATCCCCTCTTAGTCCAAGATGAAAAGTCCTAGCCTCTTTAATCTCTCCTCATATGGGACCCCTTCCAAACCCCTAATCATTTTAGTTGTCCTTCTCTGAACCTTTTCTAATGCCAGTATATCTTTTTTGAGATGAGGAGACCACATCTGTACACAGTATTCAAGATGTGAAACACGTAAGGGGATATGTCAGTTTGTATGTCTCAGTCTATAAACACTGGGGTACCTTGCCTTAACCCTTTGTCTGGCCTAGGGGGCAGTGGAAAATCCCAGTACTGACTGAGCTGGTCCATTGTCACAGGCATAAGTGTTAGTGTACCTGTAACCACTGAGCTAGGGCATCGGCACCGTGCTTTGTCGACAGTAAACCTGACCAAGTGCCTTCACTGCTGAATCGAGTCTGGGATTACTGGGCAGTTTGATCGGAGCCTGCTGTGTGCGCTAACTGGCCAGAGCACACACACATGCAGCCAACACCTGGGACCATCACCTACCTGTCGGAGCCCCAGTCATAAACCAGGGCCGCATTGTGCTAGGGGCTGTACAGACACAGAAAAAGAGATCTTCCCTACCCTGAAGAGCTCACACACTAACTATAAAAGAAGAGAGAACAGGGGGATACAGACAGACCGGGGAGCACAAGGAAACAATGAGACGACATTGGTCAGGGTGATGGGCATGGTCTGCCCAACCGTTGCTAAGGTTTTTCAGTGGCACCATGGCAAAGAAGAGAGCTCCCTGCAGCTGTATTTCAAGCTCTAAATTCCTAAGAAGAAAGTGAACAATTTTCTCCCCTGCTCTCTTTTTTTTCAACAGCCCCTGAAAAGTCCCCTCCATTAATTCCCTCCGTCCCATCTTTGCCTATGCCTGAACAAGGGTGCTTTGATTTGAGCCACATCGTTGAGGAGAACCGAGGATCGCTCTTCGAATGTGCTGTGATATCTCATTTTCCCTGAGTGTTGTCTCTCTCCTCCCCTGTGTGTTTGGCAGGAGCGGGGTGAGTAGAAGAACAAAACTAAGCTGACACTCGCCAGAGCGAGGGTATGAAACTTTTGTGGCACTGGAGAGCGAGCAAGTCAGGCCTCCTCTGGCGAGAAGTACATCAATCTCTCCCTCCTCCTTAAATGAGGAGTTGTTCGCCAGCCATCTTGGCTCCTGTGGGAGTTAACAGTTCACCCACCCTCCCCGGCATTAACAACCGGATGTTCACACACAACACTTGGGGATCCATATTATTTTCCAAAGCTGTATAAATAAATTGCCACTGAGGTAGGAGGTCTGGGGGCAAAATGGCACGTCTGTTAGGACTGGCAAAGGCTGCACACGTGAGTATGTGTCCTATTGTGATGCTAATGCTCCAGGCCGGTTGCATATCTGCCCGGCTCTGACTCGGATGGATGCTGTATATTTTCCTTCCCCTCTTGTAATAGAGGCAACATGATAATAAACAGGCTTGGCATCCTAGACGATAGATAAAGATTTTACTGGAGGGAAATAGACCAGAAAATCCTCCTATGGAGATTACAAAGGTCATTAGGCAGCGTCGTGGTGACATTCACCCTGCGCGCCCAGGTGCTCTTGTCTGCATTAGCGAGGAGTGTGTGAGGGAAAGAAGGGGAGAGATGGATGGATGAGGAGAGAGCCAGAGAAAGAGACTCACAGAGCATGAGGCAGGTGTGGACAGAGGTGAGGAGAGGCATGGAAGGCCAGGTTCCCTCAGGCCGTCTAACCCCTTTGAACAAAGGGACTGTGGGGTGCCCTTAGCTGGTGCAGAGGCAGCATTTGTAGCTCCTATGCCACCACGCTGCAGCTACAGCCTACAGTGATTCCCAGCCAGCAGGTGGTCCCTTGAGGGCCACTTCCAGATGGCCTACATTAGACAGAGCAACCCCTAGGCTACTGTAACCAGTGCTAGGGTTTGGGCTGGGGCTACTCAGGGGGGGAAAACAAGGATCTATGATCAGCCCTCCCCCACTCCGGCATCAAGGGGATCGCCACGCAGGAGAGGATCTGACTGTAAGAGCTAGAGACAAAGGCAGGTTAGTATTTGCTTTTGGTTTCCTTGTGAGCACTTTTTCCTTCTTCCTCCCTCTCTTGTTTCATGCAGGGTTGTGGTCGCCATGTCGGCCCCAGCACGTTAGAGAGACAAGGCGGATGAGGTAATACCTTGTACTGGACCAACTGCGTGTAGCTTGAAAGCTCGTCTCTGTCCCCATTAAAAGATAATCACCTCACCTACCTTGTCTCTCTCACTTCGAAACAGCTCCACTCACTTCGGCAGGTGGGGAGCTGTTAGTTTGCTGCACAGGGCTCTTCTATAAGGGGATTCTCTGCTCCGTGTTATTCCTTCCTCATGGTTTTGTTTTCTGCCCTATCTCTATACGGGGTGCGGGGGAGTCTTGGGTGCCATTAATGAGATAGTTCAGCTGTATGCTCATGAAGGGGAAAGAGACACGTCCTTGGGGCAGCGGTGCAGGTACAAACACATGGAGCTCTGACGATGCGACCCACTCCGGACCTGCGTCTACCCATGTTATACCGGTCCAGATCCCCTTACCCAGCCTGGCCATCGTATCTTGGTTCTACCCAGCCTGCTGTCCTTTCCTGGCCCTCCGTACAGCTGTCTCTACGTGCCAACCCCGCTGTGCATCATTCCTTGCAACTCTGGGCCTGGGTCTTTCTTCTTCAGAACCACATGGTAACTTGGCCTTTTGTTGCTTTGGGGTTTGATTCTAGTAATTTATTTGTATTAGCTTTGAAATTTGTTCTTCTGTTCTCCGAAACACACTGCAAAACACTGGCAGAAAAGCTTTCAGTGATATTTCTATCTAACAGACATATAAAGCCCACATTTCTTAGACTAAACGAGCCCCTCACAGTGAATCATGGATTTTAGCCTATAAGGCAGAAAAGTACAATGATCTCCATATTATATATGGGAAACAGAGGCACGGGAAAACAGCCTGACTTGCCCCAAATCACCTGTGCTACAGCCAGGGCTGGCGACAGAAATTTGGGGGCCCCCTACTTTGATAGTTTGGGGGGCCCCCCAGCCCAGCCGGGGCCCCCCGCCCAGCCCAGCCGACAGCGGATGGGGGCCCCCCCAGCCCAGCCGGGCCCCCCCCCAGCCCAGCCCAGCCGGCGCTCCCCTCCCCCCAGCCCAGCCGACAGCGGCTGGGCCCCCCCCAGCCCAGCCCAGCCCAGCCGGCGCTCCCCTCCCCCCAGCCCAGCCGACAGCGGATGGGGGCCCCCCCAGCCCAGCAGGGCCCCCCCCCAGCCCAGCCGGCGCTCCCTGCCCCCCCCCCCGGACAGCGCTGCTGCCGCCGGCCGGGCTCACAGCTCCTGCTGGGGCCAGGCTCGCTTGTCCGGAGGAGAGCCGCGCCGCCTCCCCGCCCCTTCCCCGCTCTCCAGGTCCAGCGACAAGGGGGGACGACAATGGGTACAGCTGTGTACCAGGGCCCCCCTAAAGTCAGGGGGCCTGGTACAGCTGTACCCATAGTACCCCCCTGTCGCCAGCCCTGGCTACAGCAAAGAATTGAAGCTGGGTCTTCTGGGCCCAAGGTTCTCCCAGTAACCATAGGATTTTCCTTCCTCACTGACCAGCCTCTGTCTTTTCCCTCTAGGTATTTGTGGAAATTGTAAGTCTGAGCCCAGCGGTTGATATAAGGAGGACCCATGTATTTTCCCAGTCAGTCCAGTCGATATTGTTGCAAACACACCTGGTTAATGTGTATTTGCCTAATCCTTCCCATCAAGTGCAGTTGAGTTGGTGATACCTTAACCCCTAATGCTGAAGAAGTGGGTTACTATCGAAATTGCTAGAGTTCTCGTGAGAAAGAGTGTTGATATTATCATGTGCCTTTGTGGCCGTCACACATTTCTGCAGCCATTAGAGCATTCAGCCCAGGAGACAGGGAGCAATGCTCAAGAACCACATGGAATCAAACCTCAATTCACTGCTGGTAAATATAATTTCTTCTCTGATTCAAGTGGAACCCACTTAAATGAAATGAGAGAAGAGCGCACCTCAGCGTGGCAGAAGAACTGATTAGAGCCACTCGCTGTGCATAGGGTGGCGTGAAATGCTTGCAACCACACCAAAAAGTCATCAAAAGCTTCATAAGACACTGATTCTGGGTTCATTTACACAGATTTTCCACGGTTCTATCTCCCCTGCCTTCCCGTAGAGTCACTCCCAATAAACACCAGGCAGAGTAAGTTACTGTTGTATTACGGTGGCCCAGAGGGCCATGCCAGATTTGAGAGCCCCATTTTGCCGGGCATTGTTTATATACAAGCTGATAGGCCCTAGAATTTCACCCTCTGATTTTGGCACCAAGCCCATAACTTTGGTTTGAGCTAGTGCAGTTCTTTTAGAGACACTCAGTCTCAATTTAAAGATTTCAAAGGATGGAGAATCCACCAGATCCATAGGTAAGTTGTTCTGATGCTTAATTACCCTCGCTGTTAAAAATGTGTATCGTATTTTCAGCCCTGGACTGTCTCAGTTTCCTAGATTAACAAGTCTTTTACTATCAGTAGTTTTCTCCCCATGAAACATTTGGTCTTAACATCTCTGTCTCAGTTTTCCCATCCTCAAGGGTGAATGACACTTCCCTGCTTCACAGGCAGGGTGCTGAGACCGAATTAATTTTCATTTGTAAAAGGCAGGAAGATCATTTGGTCTTAGAGGAAGGGTGGTCTGCTACCTAGGTAGCTAGCCTGGAACTTTAGACACCAGCATTCAATTCTCTGCTCTGCCGCTGAGTTCCTGCATCCCCTTGGGCAAGTAGTCCCTCTGTGCTTCCATTCCCCATCTGGAAAATGGAGATCACAGGACTTCCCTTGGAGCTGAGTGGGTAAATATATTAAAAGCCATGAGCTGCTTCGTGCTGTGATCACGGGGGCCAGATAAGCACATGAGATGGATGAAACATGCTATGGAAAGGCCAAGCATTGCCACTGTGTAATTGAAAATCTGCAACGTTTATGGGGAAACTGTTTCACTCAGGCTTTTCGAGGGGTGAGTTTCACTGTCTGTTTTGTACCCAGCATATTTTCAATCATTACCTTCTCCGCTATGCAAGAGCATTATTTATTTATTTATTGGTAGACAGGTGGCTGTTTTTTTTCACACTCGACTCTCTGATTTATAATTGTTACTCGGCCGGCTATGGCATATCCTCCTTATTTATGTCACGTGTCCTTCATTTTGAAGGCTAAGCTTATCAGTTTCCGGCTCTAAAGTCTGATTTGCTCCATCATTTCTTCTAAAGCACTTAAGAGTGAAGAGAAGAGGATTGATTCAATAAGATTAAAATGGCTCAGAGAGACGCAGGGCTCTCAGCCTTCTGCAGATGGGTGCAGATCTGAGTTTTGCAATATGCAGAAGACTGTACCACAGTGGAACACTCTTAGGCCCCCCATCCCATCCAGCAAATCCCTTAAGCATGTGCTTAACTTTAAGCATGAGTAGTGTGTTCGACCCACCTGCAATAGCGCCTTACATCCAAGGATCTCAAAGTTCTTTATTAACATTGATACATCTTTAGTAACATTGATACACACAGGTTCACATCTCTCCTGTGAAGCAGGTAATTACTATAACCATTTCCTGATTGACTTAGAGAAGATAAAGGAACTTGCCCAAGGTCATATGCTGAATCAGTGGCAGAATCATAGAACACTGGAATTCTGATTCCTCAATCTATTGTTCTCACATTTCAATTCAGCTATCCCTCGAAATGAGGCTGACGTCTGCCAGGGGAAAAGTCATTGATGAGACTTAAGTTGGCCGAGGAGTCCAATCCGTGCTCACCTCTCTCCTCTACAATAGAAGCTCATATAAAGCCAACCGTTTGATTAATAGAAAATGATATGCACAAATACTGTTATCTCAAATGGAATTTCCCAAGTACGTCAGTTCAAACACCCTGGTTTAGATAAAACTATAAAACTAGTTGATTAAGTACAAAGAGAGAGTTTTTAAGTGAATACAAATAATGAGGCATAAGGGTGAGAATGGGTTACAAGAACAATAAAAGTAAAATGCATCTAATGCCTAAGTTAACAAGCTAAGTGAATTCAAAGCAAAGTCTCTTTCACCACGTTTCAGATGTCTTCCAGCTGATTTTCTTTCAGTCAGGATCCCTCCCCCAGTTCACTGCTGCGTCATTTGTTCTTTGAGTGCTGTGGATGATGTAGGTAGAGAGAAATGGAGAGATACTTTGGGGCAAGTATTGTCTCTTCTTATAGTTCTCTCTCTTATTTGACAAGCATCTCCAGCTGAAGTTCAGGAGACATAAAGTCTGTGTGGATGGGAACACCAAACTGTTTCTCTGTCAAGATGCAGGGTTTTGCTCTCACCCTCTTTCCTTCCAAAGACTCACCACTTAACTAGGTGATGGTCCATTTGATTTCAGTGACATCTGGCCAAGACATCAGCTTGTCCTTTTTCTCTGAGGAACTGGTTTGTGACTGCTTCTGAGATTTGGAACACATTTTAGTAATACTATGCAGAGGAATCTTATAACTTTACATACAATGTTGTCATACACACTTTACCAGGACAATAATGATCAGCAAATTATGAGTTTTTAAATAATACACCACAAGGCATACTTTGTACAAAGTTTATCATAATCCTCTGAAAGGGGTGAATGTAGGGGTACAGACTGTCAGACAAGTCCACTATATTGACTGGATCACCCTTATCCTCATGCTTCTTGACAGTCTCAGATAATTCTAATAGATTGGTAAGCAAAAGCCGTGTTGAGCCTTCCCCACTAAATCATATTCATCAATGTGTTTGATAAGTCTGCTCTTTACCATAGTTTCTACCAATTTGTCTGGTACTGAAGTCAGGCTCCCCAGCCTATAACCCTGTTTAAAAATTGGTGTTACATTAACTACCCTCTAGTCATCTTATACGGCGGCTGATTTAAGAGAGAGGTTACATACTACAGTTAATATTTCTGGAATTTCATATCTGAGTTCCTTCAGAATTATTGGGTGAATCCCATGTGGTCCTGGTGACTTATTACTGTTTAATTTATCGGTTTGCTCTAAAATCTCTTCTACTGACACGCCAATGTGAGCCAGTACTTTAGATTTGACACCCCAAAAGAATTTCTTCTGTGGGTATCTTCCCCGCATCCTCTGTACTGAAGACAAATGCAAAGAATTCATTTAGCTTCTCTGCAATGGTCTTGTCTTCCTGGAGCGCTCCTTTAGCACCTTTGTTACCCAGTGGCCCCACTGTCTGTTTGGCAGGGTTTCTGCTTCTGAGGTACTTAAATTCTTACTGTTAGGGCTTGTTTTCACTACTCACCGGATCGGCGGGTACTGATCGATCTATCTGGGATCGATTTATCACGTCTCAGCTAGACGCGATAAATTGATCCCCAAAGGCAATAAATCGATCCCCGTCGACTCCGGTACTTCAGCTCGCCGAGAAGAGTAAGCGGAGTCAACGGGGAGCCCGCTGCCACCATGAGGACACCAGGTAAATTGACCTAAGATGCGCTGACTTCAGCTACGCTATTAACGTAGCTGAAGTTGCATATCTTTAGTCGACTAGTGTAGACCTCGCCTTAGTTTTTGCATCGTTAGCATGATGCTGTTCAAATTCTCTCTTCATCTGCAAAGGGAAAGGCCTTAACCACTTGTGGTAGAGGAGTAATTCTATTAGCTGGTAGTGGTAGGCTGTTTTACTCTGTATGATCCAGTTCTTGGAAGGGGAAACACCCTTAGCTAATGGGTTACACCTAGAAGGGGGCTGAACCTCACAAGTACCCCTCTTACGGAGTATTTTCCAGAATAAGGGCTGGTCTACACTACACAGCTACGTCGACATAAGGCAGCTTATGCAACCTCATTATGTCAGTGTGCACACTATGGCCTTCCTCCTGCCAATGTAAGAGAGCTGTGAGATTGACAAGGGTGCCTGGCTCCCCGTGGGGAGTGGGCGGGGGTGGCCCAAGAAGCTAGGGCAGCTGGACCCCACTCCCTGGGGGGGCAGGGTCGGATTTACACCTTCCGTGTCCCTAGGCAGAGCATCTTCCCTGTCCTCCCTGCCTACAGCCGACCATGGTGTTTTTCATAAAAAAAATAAACTTTTCACCCACTTTTCAGTTTGAGGCGCCCCTAGAACACTGTCACCCTTAGGCACATGTCTACCATGCCTAACTGGAAACCCGGCCCTTCCAGGGGTGAGATGCTGCGGGCAGCTTCCCCCTCCAGCTCCAGGTGGGGAATGGGGAGCAGAGGTGGGGCAGCCCACCTGGAGCCTGGGAACCTGTGGGGCAGCCATGCTCCCAGCAGGGAAGTGCCAGTGGAGCTGAGGGACCGGGCTCTCAGCTCCCCACCCTGCCTTAAGTCTGTGGAAGCTCTCCTGGAGAGGACGCGCACCCTTGATCCGAGGAGCATATTGTGGACATGCACCACAAGTCAACCTAATGTCGTTCGATTGACACTGCTAGTGTAGACATACCCTAAGGTTCCTAGAGGTTGCAACCCTTCCTTGGACTCATCAGGATGGGATGGAACGTGCCACAATTAATCGACTTCACGGGTGCCTATAAACCACGACAAAGGTTTGTGTATATAGACAGCGTCCATATTAATATCAGTATCAAGTATTGCGAGGCTCTGCTATTCTTCACAGTTATCTAAACTCTTCTGCGGAACGTGTTCCCTCTCCCATTGTTGCCCGCTCCCAGCCATAAGCTTTGATCAAAGGCAGCATATGACTGAATCCGCTTTTTTGTTCTGAAATGGAAACGCTCCTCTCGTAAGATATTTTCCGCTGGGATAAATTAATAATTTTTTTTTAAGCGAGAGACATCTGTTTTACATGCATTTGTTTTAAGACTCATTTCCTCCTTTGGAATGTTAAACAAGGGGATAGAACTGAAGAGCTCATTTGTCAGCCTTGGATCAACTTCATGCTGATGGCTGAGGTGCAGCATCGCTCCCTAACCAGAGGATAGGGAGCAGAAGAAAGACATTTCAAGGCAGCAGTATGAAAAAAGCATCCTGTGAGGCAAGACAGATCTATACACGTTGAGTGCACAGGAGGGAGTACTGTACAATTATTGAATCCTTTCTCTTGGATAAAGCATCCGTAGCAGCAACTGTAAAACAAACACAGACCCGAAGAAACAAAAGTTAAAGCTATGAGAACGAATAGGGCCACCTTAGGAAAAGATGGAAGACAGATATCTGGGCACGGTTACCAGTGTCTCTGCCGTGGCTGATGTATCCCACCTTGGGATGGCTGCATTTCTGTGCGAGCTGAAATGATATTTCTACACTGTATAATACATTGCTGACTTTATTATGTGCCGTTTGAAAGCCAAAGGCCTGAATTTACAATGGGGATGATGAAGGTGCAAGGACTGGAGGATTGCTATCACCAAGGCTTTCAGAGAAGTAAATAATGCAGTTGCATTGTTATCTATTTTCAATCTAGATATTGTGACGGGGTCAGACCAGAAGGGTATAGGAGAGTGCTAGAAGGCAGGTATATCAGCCTCAGGATGCGCAGGTCTCTGTTCCCTGGATAGCCAAACAAGGGCTACTCCAGGCCAATCAAGACACCTGGGGCCAATTAAGAAGATTCCAGAAGGCAGTAGAAATAGCTAGCCTGATTGGGACACCTGAAGCCAATCAGTGACTGGCTGAAACCAGTTTAAAACCCTCCTAGTTAGTCACGTGGGTGTGGGTGTCAGGAGCTGTGAGAGGAGGTTGTGCTGTTGGTGAGACTGAGTGGTAGACAACATATCATACGTGAGGAAGGAGACTCTGAGGTAAAGGTGAAGAGAAGTTTGAAGAAGCAGGGGACTGCTGAGGGGAAGGAGCCCAGGGAATTGTATGGTGTTTGGTGCCTAAAAGGTCAGCCATCTTAGCTGATACTATTAGGGTCCCTGGGCTGGAGCCTGGAGTAGAGGGTGGGCCTGGGCTACCCCCCTTTCTACCTCCCCTAACTAATCACAGTGAGCCTCTGAGGCTAGCACAAACCACCTGGAAGTGCAGTATCCACAGGGAGAAGGCCAAAGCTTCGCCACAATATACAGATGATAGGTATTGATATTAAGCCAGAGAAACTTAGCCCTGGTCTATACTAGGCAGGGAGGTCAACCTAAGATACGAAACTTCAGCTATGAGAATACAGTTCTAAGACTGAAATCTCATTAGACCCTCTGGTTCAAGGAAGCATTTCTCACTAAGGGTAGGTCTTCACTACCCGCCGCATCAATGGGTAGCAATCACTCTTTTAGCGCTCTTTTAGCGATCAATTTCTCGCGTCTCATTAAGCCACGAGAAATCGACCGCCCGCAGCGCCCCCGTCGACTCCTGTAACTGCAGCTTGTTGCAAGGCGCAAGATGGAGTCAATGGGTGAGCGCGCCGCTGACTGCCGCCACTATGAGGATGGCAGGTAAGTTGGCTGAAAATACGCCAACTTCAGCTACATTATTCACGTAGCTGAAGTTGCGTATCTTCAGTCGATCCCCCTCCCAGTGAAGACCAGCCCCAAGTCTCTTTTCCAGTATGGCTAACCAGACTCTCTGGCCAGGACCCTTCACAGATCTCAAAGTGCTCAGTTCCTTTGCCTCTTCAGGTGAAGAAGCCAAAATACCTTTTCCTCTCTCCTTATATCTTCCCAAAGATTGAGCTCACAACCCTGCGTTTAGCAGCCGAATGCTCAAACCACTGAGCTATCCCTCTCCCCCTTTACAGGGTAGCTTTACAGGTCATCTTTTAGATACAGCTTATGACAGCAGTGTGTTGGGGTAGTGAATATGTCAGGCCTGGCAAGAGTTGTTGACACAGTGTAGTAAACCACTTATTGGTACCTTCCCTTCCGTATTGTCACATGTATCAGGCTACATCTGCTAGTTTAGGCCAACCTTCTGGTTAGACATGACATTCCAAAATGACGTTAGAACAATTTTCAAACAGCAAAATAATTCTGGCTTTTCATCTCTCATGAATGCTAGGTCCTACATCCTCTCAGATTTTGAAGACGGGCTCTTCTCTTGCCAATGAGAACACACACACACACACAATTTCATTTCATTTTGGAGACATAAGGGTGGGGTAAAGGATCACAATCAAGGTTATGATGGAAGGCCAGTTGTGACGTCTGCTATGAAGAGATCCAACCCGTCCATAATAAACATCCTGACTTTTAATGGTCTAGGAAACAAAGGGATATGAGGTCACTGCAGGATCAAGCAGGAGATCAAAGAAGGGTCACATTCTCCTGCAAATTCGTGTATCATAAATAATGGCAATGAAAAGTTTGGGACTTTTCAGCTTGGAAAAGAGACGACTGAGGGGGATATGATAGAGGTCTATAAAATCATGAAGGGTGTGGAGACAGTGAATGGGGAAGTGTTATTTACCCTTTCACACAACAAGAACTAGGGGTCACCAAATCCCATTTAAAACAAACAGAATGAAGTACTTCTTCTCACAATGCACAGTCAAGGTGCGGAATTTGTTGCGAAGGGATGTTGTGAAGGCCAAAACTTAACAGGATTGAAAAAAGAATTAGATAAGTTCACAGAGGACAGGACCATCAATGGCTATTGGCAAAAATGGTCATGAATGCAACCCTATGCTTTGGTGTCCCTAAGCCTCTTAGTGTCAGAAGCTGAGAGTGGACAACAGGGGTTGGATCACTCAATAATTGCCCTGTTCTGTTTATTCCCTCTGAAGCACCTAGAATTGGCTGCTGTCCAAAGACAGGATACTGGGCTAGATGGATCATTGGTCTGAGCCAGTATTGCCATTCTTGTGTTCAATAAAAAGAATGACTAGCCACATCAGTTGCTTTTCCTATGATTCTCCTGTGCTTTCCACAACATCCACTGATGTGTCAATGGAAGAGGTTTTAAAACAAATGGATAAATTAAGATGTAAAACGTCACCAGGCCCAGATGGGATTCACCCACAAGGTCTGAAGGAACTCAAATGTGAAATTGCAGAACTACTAACTGTGCTATGTAACCTATTGCTGAAACCAGCATCTGTACCAGATGAATGGAGGATAGCTAATGTGCCATCCCTTTTTAATCAGGGCTCCAGATTCAATCCTGGCAATTACAGGGCAGTGAACTTAACTTCAGTACCAACCAAACAGTTAGAAACTATTGTAAATGCCAGAATTATCAGACTCATAGATCAACATGATATATTAGATATCAGAGGGGTAGCCGTATTAGTCTGTATCCACAAAAACAACTAGGAGTCCAGTGGCACCTTCAAGACTAACAGGTTTATTTGGGCATATGCTTTCGTGGGTAAAAACCCACTTCTTCAGATGCAGTCACCCAATGAAGTGAACAGGCAGCTGATTTAATACAAACGAGAGGAAATAATTTTTCACACAATGCACAATTAGTCATCGCCATGGGATGTTGGAATGAGCGAAAGTATGACTGGGTTGAAAACTAGAACTATAGGTTCATGGGGGATAGGGCCACCAATGGCTGTTAGCCAGGATGATCAGGAATGCCACCCTATGCTCAGGACAAGCTTAAAACTCTGAGTGGCAGCAGCTGGGATGGGTAGACAGCATGGATCTCTCCACAGTTGCCTTGCTCTGTGCACTCCCACTGAAGGCTTAGCACTGGCCACTGTCAGGGATAGGCTACTGGGCTAGATGGACCATTGGTCCGACCCAGTATGGCTGCTCTTATTGTTGTTGTCCTCTATTAATGAGGGGCAGGCTAGTGGTCCAGTGAGTAAATCACCAGCTTTGCTTTTAGAGCCGCAGGTTCTAGTCCAAGTTCAGGCACTGATGTGCTGTGTGACCTTGCACAAGTCATTGTGCCTCAGTTTACCCTTTGCACTCTTTAGATGTGTAAGCTATTGAGGACCAGGGTCAACTTTTACCATGTTTTCTTTACATCACCTAGTGCAATGTGACTCTGGTTTCAGTTGGGGCCACTAGGGACTAAAAAAATAATAATAAAAGAAATGCACTTTTTTGTGGGTGTTTTTATGAGATGGCAGGAGATGTAACTCACACGCTAGAAAAGTTGACTGTGGGGTATAAATGTCCCTGACAGGATTTTTATATAAAGTCAGCAGTACAGGGTGTTCTTCTCAGATTGGGATAATTAAGTATCGGCTTTTCGCCGAGACATTGGCTCCCGTTCAAGGTTTCAACAGTGTTTGAAACAAAATGCCACAGATGTCCTTTGAGTTCCGCTGTCTCCTGGCAAGCTGCAGTGTTCCACATAGCTCCCAAAGAGCAAAGTTTTTACATGAATTTGCTTCTGAGCTGTATCCTAGCCAAGCTTGGAAGGTGGAGGCCACTGTGTGTGTGTGTTGGGGGGAGGGGGGGGTTGTATCTCGAAGTGGCTAAAGAAGCAATGAGTAGTGGCTAGGCCAAATTTCTGAGCAGCTGGGTGATTTGAATGATTCAAGGTCTGTAAAATCTGCCTTAAACGGAAAGATTTAGGAAGCTCAAGCTGTTTAGCTTAGTGAAGAGGTGACATGATCATGGTCTATAAGTACCTACATGGGATGAAGATTTGTGATCGTAGAGAGGACTCTAATCTAGCAGAATAAAAGCATAACAAGATCCAGTGGCTGGAAGCTGAACCGGAATATATTCGACCTAACGCTGAGGTTCACATTTTTAACAATGAGCATGGCTGGAACAGTTTACCGGGACATATGGAGAATTCTCCATCACTCAAAGTCTTTACATCAAAATCAGACATCTTAGCTCAGCCACAAGCTATGGATTTGGTCAGGAAGCATATGGTGAACTTCTCTGCCTTTGTCATGTCAGATTAGATGATCACACGGATCCCGTGACGGGGTGGACTAGGACCACAAGCCCCCTGCTTCAGGCCTCAGGGTCCTGCCACACCCGTCCCAGGAAAGGAGCAGTGGAGCTAAGTCCTCTGAGAGGCCTAGAAAGACTGCACAGGAAGCAGCCAATCAGGAGAGGCTGCAAAGGGCTAGCCAATCAGAGCGGCTGCAGGGAGCAGCCCATCAAGGCCGGGGGAGGGGGGGGGGTATATAAAAAGGAACTGCGGAGCCAGGCAGGGTGAGTCTGAGGAGTGCAGGTTGACTGACTGACTGAGCGAGCTCCGTGCTGGCAGGGACAAGGGGAGGGAGACAGAGTGTCTGGCTGGCTGCTGGGCCTGAACACAGGAGAGCCCCGAGCTAAGGATGAAGCACTGGCGAAGGCCGGGGCTGCAGGGAAGTATCTCAGGAAACTTGAAAGCAGCTTTGTTAAAGGGACATGATGGCATGTGGCTGCCACTCTTAGGGTCCTGGGTGGGGACCTGGAGTAGCGGGTGAGACCAGGTCTCACCCCTTAGGCCACGGGGGAAGTGGCCTATAATCACACAGCAATAAACCCCCAGAAGGGGAATGAGCTGTCAGAATGGGAAGGACCAGCCTCTTTGCAGGGGCTCCTCTTTGCAGAGCATACTGGGAAAGGAGAATCTTGCTCTCCGGGGACTCACAATGAAGGCAGCACTTAGCAGGGGAGGTGTTGTCCACAGGACTGTGAATGACCCTTAGGGGGTGAAACCTACGGGTGTGGAGGGGCTCACCGGTTTGGTTGAGCATTTTGGACTTTGGTAACCATTATATTAAAGAAACTCTTGGGATTTCTATCACTTTAGCTTTCGGGATCTAGACTGGGTGTTAGTCTTTGTTATATCTTATGACGTCATGAACACCATGGCCTCAAGAAACATCTTACCATCTCTGTCCTCGTTCATCTCATCCCTTCTGCGGGGCGCCGGGACGCTGTTGAAGGCGATGCTACATTGCTAAGGTTCTGATTGCTGGTTTTAACAGATAAACACCAACAAAACACACTTGCTACCAAAAAAAATAAAATCAGTGTTTATCTGATAAAACACCAGAAAACAATGGAACGAGTTACTCAGTTTGTGTTGACGTCATCCTTTCCCCAATGCTCTGTTAATATAGGCGATGGCCTTCCTCCCTGGCTTGCAGAGCAGTAACGCGGGGATAAGGGTGTGATTTCTAAAGCATGCTAACATGTTTCACATTAATTGGTCTCTGTAAACCCTACTAAAGGTTCCCTAGTGAGCTTTAACGTGTTTCAAACAGCACTACATTAAAGCACACTAGGGAACAAACACACTAAATGCTAAACTAGGGGTTCAATAACAAGGATGCAAAGCTTAAACTAACATGTGATTCACTTTTAATACAGATAATAACAATGAAGGTAGATTCTATTTAGATAAGAATTTTGGGGAGTTCTATCATCTTTCCATTACTATCAAAGAAAGATCACCCAACCCCTCCGATCTTGGACATCTACATGGAACTCAAAAATTCATAACAATAAACTGATAACCAATGCACAGGGCCTCTGGGTTTTGGGGGGTTTATGTAAGTCATGCCCATCCGTGCAGTGCTCTGTCACCCTCTGGTCGTAGGTTGGCCACCTGAAGATTGTTGACCCTGTTTCTAACTTGGCTACGAGAGCTGTCTTTTAACTCAGGCAGCAGAAGCTTATGTATTAAGATCTAGAGTCCTAGGGACAATCCATCCAGGGGTGTTGACCTAACAGTTATAACAGAGGGTGCCCACAGCACACATAAGTAACTGCTCTGAACACACCATCTCATTTCACGGAGAGCTCTCGGGCGGCAATTGTCAATTACCTCCAGCTCGCTTGGAGCTGGTGACCTGGAAATGCATGACCCTGCAACTCATTAACGGCCTCTTAAGACATCCACTCCTGTATTGTTGCAGTTTGTACCCGTATACACTGTACTGTTCACTGACCTCAAAGGCTCTACCAGCAATGCCAGTAAGATGGGTTGGAGGTCAAGCCAGCCAGTATACAATACAGCAGTGTGAGGATATGAGCCAAGGACATTGCATCAAAATCTCCCTCTTATAAGGTGTGCCAGGGACCTTCCCTGCCCATCCTCAGCTGGGAGGACACCAGCTTTTTAAAGGTTTCTTCAGGATGATCCATGCGTGCCTAGCTGCCTGGAATTTTATTGATCTGCTGTAGAAGAAAGCATAGAAGGCGGAGATGAAAGTACTTGAATTTGTGGTTCCTGGGGATCGAGGCATTACCCACTTGATACTGAGTTAGCCTCTCTGGCATTAAAAAGTGATCTTCATGTTTCATATGAATTTCAGTGAAAAAATGCCTGTCCTGGCTGATTGCCTTGTATACATCTGTTTCTGAATGGAGATATCCACATACACGCACAAACGATCCTGCAGTTACAAATGATCACTCCAACAGGGAAGTCTGTAAAACCCCCAGATCCCCAGTCACTGGATCCTTTTTCCCAATCTCACAAAAGCTTTCAAGCCTGCTACTTGCACAGATCCAATCTGCAGTGACATTTCAAACCCCTTTAAGAGCATTAGACAGCGTGCCAACATTTATCCACTCCGTGATGACTCTTAAACTCCTGTTACATTCAATTCCTCAGCGCTCACTGGTGCTTGATTGCAATGGTGATTAATTTTAAAGTCAACATATTTATCCAAAATACAACATCATTAAAAAGACCAGGCATAAAATTGCATATTTACAAATATCATAACTGGATGTGATTCAAACAAACAGCAGCCCTCTAATTGTACCTTATTTGAGAGTATGCATATGAGCTAGGGTCCTTGCCAGCTCTATATTTTCCCACCAGTAGATGGCGCTAGCAATTTTTCCATTTTTACCACAATAGTCTATTTCCATATGAGACCTCCTTCTGGTTTTCAAATGGTTGAATTGTAGGATTTAGAGGGGTGATCCTTCCCACCTTCCCCCCATATCACTCTAACAGTTGCTTTCAGCTAGTAAATTTGTGCATTGTTCCTAAAGCCCCAATGCCACCGGACTGACCTACCGCCATTGTGAAAGCAAAATGAATTTATGGTTTGCATTTCCATACCAATGGGAGAGTTCACTATGAAAAGGCCAATGGGTCCCGGGATCAGATGTTTTCAATTTATTTGAGCTGTTATTCTGTCTTCTGTATGGGAATACAAAAGACACACTCCTTTAATTATGTTTTTTTCACCACCAAACTGTCAATCTGATCGCATTAGCAGGAGGACTATAAAAAGTCTGAAGAAGTTTCTCGGTTGATTTTGGGTACCCAGGGACCTTGGGAATGGGTTAGCCTTCCTTGAGGTATCTCAGTACTGGTTCTCCTTTTCTACAGAGTCCCCTTCTGGTTACAAGCACGTGCTAAAAAGGGAAGCCTGTCTCTTAACACAGAGTCGGGCCAGATTCTCTTTGCATCTGCGAGGATGCCAGCCTCGGTAATTAAAGCCAGAACCTGGCCGATGGACGTTATCCCAAACATTCACCTAATCTGAGAATGGCACATTCTAGGGCAAACCACTTGGATCCTGTTTCTAAAGGGGTTTGGAGGCTTAGACAGACAGATAGGCACCATGATATTTTCAAAGCCACAGCTCAGGGGCTGCCTAACAACTGTAGGTGCCCGACTCCCCCCGGCACTTATGTTTCTGCCGTTCAACATTCTCCAAGCCCCCTACACGCTGCCGCCACTCTACGGCTAAGGAGCTGCTCATGGCCCTGACTCACACCAAGACCTGGGAAGTGGGTTTCTCAAACCGGGCCGGGAGACACCCAGCAGGGCCCAATCCTGTAAGCATATTGTGAACAAGCCGAACACCTGATAACTGTCACCCCCCCACAGCAGGACGTGTGGGGTATGGGGTGGGTAGCACACAAGAGACTCACAGGCATAGGGTGAGTATGAGAGAGGTATCCAGTGTGAGCAGGAGATATAAGGGGGGGGGGATGATTTTTGCTACCCTAGCAGCAGATCTGGCTTGGATGGCTACCTCCTGGAGAGGGCTTATGGCCACGGGACAGGAAGCACACATCCATAGCCTGGTCAGCCAGGCACACCAGGTCAGCTGCTTAGGTGTCTAAGCCCCTCTCCTCTCCTCAGTATGTTACTCCCATCTATCTTACGCAGTCCCCTGCTCAACTAGCCAGCTCCTCACAATCCCTTTCTGGGCACCACAGAGCTGCCTAACTTGGGGGCTTGGGAAATTCCACTAGGCGAAGAGCAACACTTCAATCTTTCCATCTCTCCGTGACTCAGTTCACATGTGTAAAACAGAGAGAGCACTTCTCCACTAGGAGTCAGCATTGCGGTGATAAACCCACGCAGCATGCTCTGACGCTGGAGTGCAAGGGACCAGAGAGGTGTCTGGGAAGGATTGTTCCCTATTTGTTGTCTCCTTACTACTTGCTTAAGAAGACGCCGGAGCATGTGAGATCAGGTAAGGGCATTGCCCTGGAAGAGACCACTGGACAGAACCAATGGATCGAATCAGAGGGCAAGAGAGATTTCCTTCCTAATGAGTTGGCAGTGTCTTCTCCACCCATTAGCTACAGCGTCAGGTCAACACCGGCAGCTTCCATCAACCACGCAGCTGTGATGGGACCACTTGCCCTCTTGTGAAAAGGGAGACCAGGTCATCTGTAACAAGTTATAATTGGAAACCGCAGGAACGAATGCGTTCCAGAGTCTATGGCAACGATTCAAAACACATCTCAGCATCGTCAGCACGGTTAATTCCAGACGCACAAACGTGGCAGCTAATTAAGAGCCGGCTTCGACAGCAGCATTTTGACTCTGCGGTTGCGTGCCTTTAACAATCCCGGCGTTTCCGCTTGCTATCACCAAGCTAATTAACATGCCGGTGAAAGCACCTGGGCTTTGACATGGGAACTGGCGGAAGGCACAGGAATTAAGCTGCTGCAATTAATTATGTTTGCCTCTCGGAGCCAAGCACCAGTGCCCTGGGATTTCCTGGCCGCCTCCATTCCCTTTGTTCATCTCCCTCCCTGGTGATCATGCAACACTTGTAGAAATTAATTTGGTGGCAATTGATTAAAGTCGGACATTTCTCGCTTGTGGAAGTGTCTGGTTCTGAGGTCTCAACGACAGAAAGGAAACCTACCCGTACCCTCCTGCCCTCTCCTTCCTGAGCATGGGATTTTGGGAGGCTGGTTAAGGAGGGAAACACGGCACGTAACACGGAAGAAAGGAGCAAAACAGAATGGAAGCAAGAGAAAGTCAAGAGGATGAAAGATGTGTTCCCCCACAAAACTGGATATATATAACCAGTTTTTCATGAGATTGCCAGGCTGGTCTGACTGAGACTGAAGGCAGTTGAAAGACCCTGGTAGGAGTCCGATTGGGCCTTCCGGGCCTGTTCCAAAGCCAATTAAAGTCAATGGCAGACTTCTCCATTGGGTTTTGGATCCGGCCCAATGTGAAATGCTTGAGGCTGTTATGGTGTAAAGGTAACACGCTGTGAGTATCTACATATAGATACAATGGCTGACCGTGGGGGCTGACCGATGACCTCCAGCACCCAAAGCACAAACACTCAAACATAAGGGGGGAAGCTCCTGTAGGTGTGAGAATAGGTGTAGTTGCTGGGGCCGACCACTAGAAGGAGACATGTTCAGACACATTGAGCCAGTGTCTAAACCAGAGGTATTCTGTGCGGGGTGTGAGAAGCTTTATGGGAGGGGGCAAAAAAACCTTCCTGTGTACATTTTATCCACAGCAATGAAAACCTAGCTAAGCTCATTCCTCCAGACCTGCCGGGTCCTCAGATGGTGCTGTGCATCTGACACTAGATGGCGCTCCACAGTTGGACGGATTTCTGTTAACTTGCACAATATTATACAAAGTTGTTGCCGTCTGCATGTTAATCCGTTTGCTATGGTGTGATGCACACATTTAATTGTAAGGATCGACCAACCGCAATCACAGTGTTGCTCTTGCTCTTATTACAATGAATCGTTGGCTCTGTTTCAATCACTGCCGTACTGTTTTTAATCTTTAGTGAGCGTCACTTGTGTAGTGTGTTGGTGGGCATAGACTACTAGAGACACAAAGACAGCAGGGGTGATCAAATAAGTTTGAGACCCATTGTTCTAAACCCTCCCAGTGTTGATTGCTGGTGTTGCTATTTCCCCCTTGGCCATTTCTGGTGTTTCAGCCATTTAGGAGAGACCTCAAACATCAAGATCCTGCCTGCTCATTGAAGGACAGAGTGTTAAGAGCTGGCCTCTCCTTTTGGTCCTGCAGTTTATGGGTAGACATAACTACAGGCGCTCTGCTTTGGTCATCCCTAGCATCCAAATCCCATTGAAGATAAGAGTGTCTAATTGTGCCTGAAAATCAGGGTCAACCTTTGCAAAGCTTGGAGCCTATGATTAGCCTTTTAAATCCATATTTAGGCACCCAAGTGGCCTCATTTTGAGAGGCACCAGGTACCGGCTGCACCCAGCAATGTCAAGTCCACCTGTAGGTATGAGAAGGAAAATCCCCTTCTGTGGCTCACTTGGTCCTATGTCTCTCCACCGAGACTCCTAACCAGGGTGTCTTTGAGTATTGGTGGTGGTGGTAGGCTTGGTAATGGGGATCCTTTCTCCATTGCAAACATGGATGAAACCATCGACTTACTTTGCACAGGGTGGAGAGCTGACCTCTATTACCAGAAAGGACCCATGACGTGAAGCTCCTCTCCAGCCAAAGTAGCACCTGCCCAAGAACTTGGGAATAAACTGACCACCCTAACTCTGGAGTTTAAAGGGGCATCGTTATCGATATCCAGTAACATGACACACATGCATTAAAAACGGCAGCTGTGGTGTCCAGAGGATGAACACCTCCACCTGTTCCATGTTTGCAACGGCAGCTGAAAATAATGGGACTGTAGAGGTGCAAACGAGAGCCGAATTTGGCTGCGTGTGTCTGAGTGGGCCCAGCTCCTGCAGGGATGGCGGCTTTATAAAGAGACAGACCAAATCCCACGAAGGCACAAAATGAGCAATGCTAATACCCCTGGACGCAATGGGAACTAAATGGGTTCTTCAAAGCTCCAGGCAGGTCCCAGCAGGAAGCTGGTTGAAGCTTCCAAATCTCAGCCCTGGCATAACCTGAACCAGCTCTCAGTCATACCACTGGCCTAAGAGGGACCTTACACCAGTGGAAGAGCAGAGTAGTGGAGCTCTGCTTTTGCCACACCCCTTCCTCGTCATCAGCCCCGCCCATAACATGCCCCTCCCTCTTTTGACATGTCCCCTACTTTAAAGGCAAGCTCCACTGTGCTTCAGGAATTATCCGCTGATTATTTCCCTCCAGGATCTCTCCTGAAAGTTATACCTGTAAGTAGTAATAATACTTTGTAGTTTTTATACAGTGCCTCTGATCTGCGAATCACAAGGAGGCTTCAGTCCGATGGGGAAGTTTTTTCATCCCTGCTTTACAGCTGACAGCTTGGGCTGGATACAGTAAAACTGACAAATGCGGAAGACAATTTATGGAAGGGCACTGGTGGGAGGAAACACGTGAAACATTAAAGGCTGAAATTACAGAAGGGAGCCAGTTCCAACATCAAAGTTCCTCGTCGTCTAATAAAACACTGGAAATTTTTCATTGCAAGGGGTGGTTAAGATCTAAAATGAGAGAGAGAGCATATCAAAGAGTTGAACGGGGAAGACAGGGAGTGTGGCAGCTCCGTGAGGAATTTCAAACAACTGGTTCATCTCTCTTTAACATCATTATCTCTCCCTATTCCTTAATATCGCTTCCTTTCATCCTGCAGGCTCACTAATCTAAAGTCCTTTTAGCACTTTCCCAGAGTACCATCTGTTTGCATAGTAATTTCCTCTAAGTCCTTACAGGGCTGCAATAATCCCTTTGTGTTAACACTGATTTCATACATCCTCGCCAACAAAGTAATGACCGTGGGGGGAAAAAATATGTATTTTCAAACAGCAGCTACTGGCAATCCTGGCAGGAAATAACCACCAAGAAAGGATGAACATCAAACATCTCATCAGGGCAGTGGTCGGTGCACTGGTACAGTCCCACTAAGCACAGCAACATGGGTTTGATTTATGAGAGACATAAATGAAAATAACTCAGTCCCCCACAAATGTCACCCTGCAGATGAAAAATCCAAACAAGAGGAAGGGATGGGAAGCAGAGACATGCGTGACGTTGACTACCTTGTGCTGGATCCCTGCTCTGAGAAAGAGGTCCTGGGACCCAAGACTTCTCCTTGAAGGCACTGTTCACGCAAATGCCTTTGTGCTGGGAATTTCCAACGCAAACAACAGCGGGTCCTGGTGATGATTAGAGCTGGGGGGGGGGAATTTTCACGTGAAACTTTTTTGGTGAAAAATGCAAACTTGGCAATGCCAAAATGCTTCGCAAATTCATGTCCGATCCGGTGGACAGTTCTGGTTGGGAAAAAAAAACCAAAAAATTCTGCATTTTGCAAGGAGACCCCAAACGTCATTCCAGTCCAGAGTCTCCACAAATCCATCTTCCCTGAGTTCTCAGCTACCAGAGACTTGGACTTTTCCCTTCCAGTTCATCACTCCCGCAGAAGTGAAACCTGACCCCGGATATCCGTTCATTTTGGTGCACACCCTCCTCACAGTTTTGCACAACAGAGGCCTGATTGGGGTATAAATCAACAAAAAAGTTTATTTAATAGAAAAATCAAAGACTCACAGGTGAAATAGTGAGGGAAAGCAAACACATGCGAGGTACATAGAAAATAAACACAAAGATGCCACTTCAGACTTTGCACTTCTATAGTAGATAAATTCCCTTTTCTAATATATTCATTGCCTCTGAACAGTGTCTCAGTGCGCCTCGTTCCACAGAGAGGATCCAGCATTTCACGGACAGGTGCCTGTCTAGCGGCTGCCCCTCAGTTTATGGATACAGTATAACCTGCCGAGAGTGACCACTCCGGGGCGTTAGCAAAAGTGGTTGCTTGTAAGAGGTGGTCTCTCCTCAAAGATTTGCAAATGGGAGAGCAGCAGGAGCTGCTGGCTGGGCGCCCAGCTCTGAAAGCAGCACTGCCCCCAGCAGAAGCAAAGAAGTAAGGGTGGCAAGACCGTACCATGCCGCCCTGACTTCTAAGCTGCGGTTGGTGGCAGTACTGCCGTCAGAACAGGGCACCTGGCCAGCAGCCGCTGTTTTCTGCTCTGCCTTTAAAGCTGGGTGTCCGGAGAGTGGCAGCTGTGGGCTGGGCATCCAACTCTGAAGTCAGCCCCGCTGCCAGCAGCAGCACAGAACTAAGGAAGATCGGTTTCTCCTACAGGTTTGTTTTTATGGATGGGAGTAAGAAAATGTAGTCACTGGCTGCAGGTGACAGGTTGTCGCTTTTCAGCTTCTTCACACTTAAATTATAGGAAAATCTTTCTGTGGCCTCTGCCAGTAGTTGTTTATAACAGGGGATCTTTCTCCAGAGGTGGTTGTTAAGGCAGGTTTTCATAGAATCACAGAATATCAGGGTTGGAAGGGACCTCAGGAGATCATCTAGTCCAACCCCCTGCTCAAAGCAGGACCAATCCCCAACTAAATCATCCCAGCCAGGACTTTGTCGAGCCTGACCGTAAAAACCTCTAAGAATGGAGATTCCACCACCTCCCTAGTGACCCATTCCAGTGCTTCACCACCCTCCCAGTGAAATAATGTTTCCTAATATCCAACCTAAACCTCCCCCATGTTTTAGTGCACAACTGCCTCTCGTTTTAACAGGGTTTTCAGTTTTTTTAAAAATTTTTCTCATAATATGATAATTCATGGTTATTCAACTTGGTAGCCAGGACATGTCAGTGTCTTCCCGCTAAATGTTTCGTCATTTGTCTTTTGGTGGACTGTGGCATGGAGGAAGATGGGGAAAAGTCCTTGCTAGGAGCTTCTGAATAGGTGGATAAGGACAATGTCACTGATGGGGTGGAGGAGCAGTGGAAAATGAGCCAGGCAGGAGAGATGTTGAGGCCTACTGGGGGTTTGGCAAGATGGTGACAAGAAGTTTGAATGTGATGTGGTGGAGGGAGGGGAGTCAGTGGAAGAGAGAGAAGATGCCGTTAGTGAGGCAGGTGAGGCAGATGGCTCAGTGATCCTGATGGATCCTGAGGCCTTTAGATCAAGTGGCAGGGGGTTATGCTTTTGGTGCTGGGGACTTGAGTTCTGTAACTGCTGACGACCACTGTGTCTGCATGACAGAGCATCGGGTCCCTATACGGTGCCTGCCGAGCTAGGCTCACAGGCTCATTTCTTCAGAAGCCCACATTAATTTTGGCCATGCGGGTTTTAGGGCTCCCAACCTCAGACAAAGACACCTTTGAGCAACTAAACCCTACTGCTCCAAACAGAAAATGGACTCTAGCCCGGCTGAAGTCCATGGGACTACTTTTGCAGCAACAGTATCAGATGGGCACCAAAAAATGAGTCACCCAAAGTTGGAGGCACTTCTGAAAATTTAGGCCACAATATTTAGACTTAGAACGAGTAGACTCCACTGTGTCTAGGTCAGGCCATCCCTACTCCTCATTGTGCAGATGGTTACCTGTTCTAGCAGCTAGGTGTGTGGTTAAATGACCTGGTTCTAGTTCTGCCTCTGCTAGAAGTTTGCTGCTTGACCTTCAGAAACCTCTTCACACCTCTACCTCAGTTCTGTGGGTATCTGGGAGATATCTGGGCCTGAGGGTTTGGGGTGTGACTTTGGGGTGATGCACAGTGTGCGGTTGGGGTTCTGGGGGTCTCACGGCTGCCATCATCCGGGTGTACTTCTCAAAACCTTGGGGGGGGGGCGGACTTCCCCAAGACGCTAACTTTGTCTCCCTCCCTGGGAGCCAGAGTTAGACACCTAGAGGCTATTCCCCTCCCCTTCACTCTTCCCGGCTAAAGGCAGAGTCAGGCTCCGTTCCTCAGCTGGTAACTTGAGCTGATTCCTTTACTTACCCCCCCCCCCTTCGCTCTTCCCAGTGAAGAGAGGGAGACTTGAGGGGAATTAAACCAGACAGTTTTTATAACTAACAAAATTTAATACAAAAAGAAAATAAACAAAGATACAGTACACTTCACAATCTGGAGTTTTCTAACTCCCTTCTGAAACAAAAAGAGACACTTCAAATAGCACAAGCTTATAAAAGAATCAAAATGTTATACTTACAGTACAGCTAATTAAAATTATAAGAAAAAAAGAAGAGTTATCTTCACAGCTAAAGATGCTTAGACTCTTGCCAGCTACATGGGAAGCAAAAAGAACTGAATTAACTAAACTCCTCCCTCTCTCATGGTCCGGAGGCTCTGAGGACACTGTTTGTTCTCAGATGACATTAACTCTTTACAGGCAGAGTATTACTCTCCAGCCTTTTACACTTATGACACACCTCTACCTCAGTTTCCCCATCGGTAGAAATGCAGACAGTGTGGCACACAGGTGAAGTGTTTTGAGATCTGTGGGGAAGAAGAGCAAAGCATTATTTTAGAAATCACTTTCATCACACAGTAGCAGCTGCAATAAAGTGTGTCCAATCTTCTCTGGTTTATTGAACTCTGTCATTCCCAGCACAGTAAGATCTTTTTCTCCAGGTCCCAAACATTTTCTGCTAGCAGAACGTTTGGTGCTAGCCTTGCAACAATGAGAAAAGATTGCCCCTTGAGCATGGGGTTTTGGATTCCTTTCAGTCTGCACTGTAAACTGTCTCCCCCATGGAAAGGTCAGAAACAAGGAACAGATCACCTTACCAAGAACGTAAGACAATGTCAGTAGCTGAGTATGTGTGCTAAGACTTTAAGACCATATTATTTGGACCTAATTCAATTAAACTTTTGTGCATTTGTTGGCAGTTTTCCACTAAGGTCATTCAGCTGAACGCATGTTTTAAAAATAGCTGCACAGAACCTTAGGCCTTAATAGACGGGAGTGTGTCAATTGCCAGAATCCAAGGTGAGTCTGAGGAAATGGCTCCTAAGGTAGATAGGGTGGCATCCCAGCAGGCAGCTGTCCCTGAAATAGATCGCTGCACCTGAACTCCTCCAAAGAGTCGGGAGCCAGTTCTAAACCATCTTATTCCTACAAGTTGGTCGGCTCATTTATATCTTCCATCCACAGTTGCTGTAATGGCCCCTGGAGGGGGAAGGTGGGTACAATGAGGTGAGATAAATCATAAGAGCTTAGTAAGATTGAAAAAGAGATTGGCCATTTATGTGGCAAAGAAGATTGTCCAGCGTTAGAAGAATGTGTGCCAGAAATTCTTTGAAAAGAAGATAGAATTCATGTTTCAGGCTTTAAGCCAACCTCCCGCTATGATGGGTTAGGATGAGACCATCATAGGTACTAGGGATTGGTGACACAGGCCCAACATTGATTGACTGTTTATCTATGTATATTGCAGCCTGTTAGGTTATCTGTAGAGAGAGAACTGAGGACCTTGGTATCTAAAAGCACAAGTCTTGACTGTTTGTGCTAAATGCCCGCCTCTATTTGTTCAGGGCCAATAGCACTCATAAGTCTCCATATATGGGTTTCAGCCATCTCCATCTCCCATTTTTTGACTCTTTATATGCTATTCATTATTCTTTCTGTCATTTATTGATATAAACAGTTTCATCCACCCAGGCAGAAAGCAGAAACAATACCACATGACCAAGAGCCAGTTGTAGAAGGTAGCAATTCATGAACAATCTGTCGGCTGACACGGGTTTGCAAAAAGTATTCACGGGATGAATCCTTACTAGCAACAAAGACATTACGTGGTCTCAAAACCTTCCAGTGCATATATCTCAGACCGTTACTGGCTAGCTTTAGAATTGGACTTAAGCCAATGGAAAACTAGGCAAATGGTCAGAGAAGTTATTAAAAGTGATCAACGAGTTCAGATTCTGCCTTTAATACAAAGAGATGGATTGCTGTAGGAAATAATACACAGATTCCCTTTCAAGCTCAGTGCCACTGGCCATCTTCATTTATGTACAAATATACAACTGGCAATGTACTTTGAATATGAACTATTGTCACCATCTGTGCATTATGCTTGTTTGGTATTATTCAAATGTGCTTTTTGGGAAACTAAATAATTCAGAGCCGAGCCAGCTGTACAATCACTAAACTAGCCGTTAAAAGGAGATTATGAAAAACGTTGAGATTTATGGCAGAGAAGGATAATCTTTCAAGAAATAAATGATAAGAAACACAAAGACCCATTTAAAGGTAGATTGGGCGAAGCACTGAAGAATATATTTTACAGAACAATGCTGGGCTAACCTGTCTGGGGAAAATAACTGGCCGATGTGAAAAGGGTGGGACGATGTTCTTGTGGCTATGATACTGCCCTGGAACACGAGATCTGCGTTCACTTATTGGCTTTCTGTTTGACCTACAGCATGTTATTTGAACTCTCGGTCTTTTAGTCCCATCTAAATAAAATGGAGATAGTTATCATTCCTTCCTCTATTTCTCTTTAGACTATAAGCTCTTTGGGATGGTTGAACTGTCTTTCACCGTGTGTGTGTGTGTGCAAACCATAGTCTTGCTTGGGGCCTCTAGTTGTTACTGGCATCATATTTTGGTGGGGTGGGGGAAATGCAGGACTGTCTGAAATCAGAGGTCTTATCTCTGCATTCTGTGATCAAGAAGTAGACAGAAGTCAAAGGGGATGCCCTTGTATAGCACAGTCACATCCTAATTTGGGTGACCCCCATTAACAGCTGAAGAGAATAATTTGGAAATAGGACACTTTGTTTTACACTTCCAAGTTCACCTGGGATATGGTGTTAAACATAGATTGAAGAATTGGGTACAATTACTTTGGAACCAGGGGAGGAACATGGGATGGCTGTACGTGGTTAGATTGTGGTCATATCTATACTTACCATGGATTGACACTATGGTGATTGATCCACTGGGGGTTGATTTAGAAGACCTGCTAAATTGCCCACAGATTGCTCTCCCTTTGACTCCAGTAATACACCGGAACAAGAAGCATATGGTAAGTTGATGGGAGAGTGGGTCCTGTCAACCCAGGGCAGTGTAGACTCCGCAATAAGTCAACCTAACATACATTGACTCCAGCTATGGTTATTCATGTAGCCAGATTTGCGTAACTTGGGTCGACTTAGCCCCATAGTGTAGACAGCAGATGGAAGTGTGGACAGCAGATAAAGATAGGAAGACACTTAGTTCCCTTATGCTCATCTCAGTGCTGAGTAACAAATTATAAGTATAATGGAGGAATATGCTTCTGTTGACAGAGGTTACTTGAGGCTTTGATGGAGAAAAGCTCTGAGGCTGTGTGTTGTAGCCACAATTGCTAGAACTGGGACACTGAAGATTCAAATTCCACCAGGAGCTTCTTGAAATGTTGCTTTTTCTCACCTCCATACAGCACTTGGAGATCTCCGAGATGGAAAAACAGTAGGTATTATTAATGATGCATTAAAAATTGATCTCCCCAGGTATGCTAACATTTCCCTGCAATTAATCAACATTCTTTTTCTTCTCTCAATGTTTCTGATACTACATGGAGTGATGCAAAATTGCATGGCAGTGGGGGCTTGGTTGGGCCCTTAAAGGTAGAACTCACTCCAATAGTTGGAAGTTGAAGCTAGACAAATTCAGACTGGAAATAAGGCATATTAAGGCATAGTAAGGAACAACTAATGGAACAAGAGTTATGGTGGATTCTCCATGATGGGCAATTTGTAAATTAAAATTGGACTTTTTCTAAAAGATCTGCTCCAGGGGATATTCTCTGACTTGTGTTACACAGGAGGTCAGATTAGATCATCACAATGTTCCTTTCTGACCTTGGAATTTATGAATCTTTGAAGATTAGAAGAAAGTTTCTAACTAACAGAAGAATGAGGTTCTGGAACAGCCATCCAGTAGGGATACTGGGGGACCAACAGCCTATCTCATCTTAATATGGAGCTTGAGAAATTTCTGAATGGGATTATTGGATGGGGTAGCCTGTGGAAGCAGTGGCGGGACTTGATGACCCAAGAGGTCCCTTCCAGTTCTCTGCATATATTATGCTAATAGGGTTGCCTGGAACTCTGTAGTGCCATCTCATGGATTTTTATGGGGGTAAAAAGAGAGGGAGTTAGTTTGATGCTCACCAAATAAAACGATGAGCTATTGGCTGGCAGAATGAGGGCTTTGGGGGGAACCAGGAGAAATTGCTGCTGAGACTCTGTGCTATTCCTCACCTCAGTCAAGTCATTTATATTAACTCTCAAGCTGTTCTCAGGTTTAGAGCCAGGGCTGCGGGTCCCCACTTACTGTTATTGCTCTGCAATAAACTGATAGCAAATACTCATTTGTCAATAGTGGCTTTTGTTAGTTGAAAAACTTCCAACACCTACCACCATGCTTGCTTCCCACCCCCCAGCCCACTGTTCCATGTAAACTCATAGACACAACAGCATGCATCAGAGCTGGCCATGTACAGCAAAAATAGTTCCACATATATTTATTACAACATTGTTTTAAAAATTGGTGTAGGGCTGTGTTCTTGCACACTAGAATTTTCTTTCTGCAAGCATTCCTGAGACTGAGTTTTACTACTGCACGACCCCTAAAATCTGTTAGTCTATAAAGTGCTACAAGACTCTTTGTCACTACTGCAAATGTTTCAGAAAGCACATTTGAAGCTCACACGCTCAAACAGTTGCAGACGGCACATTTGAAATTCACTTTCCAAGAACGTTCATGTCAGAAACCTTATAACCAGAGTCACATGTATCCAGCTAGAGAATAAGAAGCAAGGCAATGTCCCTCGTGTGACCCATCACAGCTAAGCAAAACAGCTCAAATAGCAAGCCACAGAGAAAACAAAATTCACAGAAATTTCAGTAAATCATTTTGAACAACAAATGGAATGGGTTACCTAGAGAGGTGGTGGAATCTCCTTCCTTGGAGGTTTTTAAGGTCAGCCTTGACAAAGCCCTGGCTGGGATGATTTAGTTGGGGTTGGTCCTGCTTTGAGCAGGGGGTTGGCTAGATGATCTCCTGAGGCCCCTTCCAACCCTGATACTCTATGATTCTATGATGAAAAAATGCAACGTTTATTCACAAGTCTCCCTTGAACAAATAGGGAGGCAGAGTGTGTCTGCAAAATCATTCATTATGAATGACTTGTTTGGAGCTAGTTAACATTATCGAAAGAAGGGTATTAGGTTTCAGTTTCTAAACTGGCTCCAGAATGCTGACACCAATTTGATGCCAAAATGGTAGACAACGGAGAGAATCATCTTTCTGGGAAACTCTTTTCTTATCTTTCTCAAGCCCCTGATAAATAAAGATGTCAACACATTTGGAGGGAAATCCTGGCCCCATTGAAGTCAGTGGGAGGTATCCCCCTGGGCTGGAATTTATACATTGCCACTTGTGCAGAGAGCTTTTTAGTGGGTCAAGCCCACTCCAGTATGTATATGTCAGGCATCAGTCAGCAAGTTTTGTCATGAACCCTGATTCCCCAGTGGATGTGGGTTTTAATTCAGAGTTTTTTAAGGCTGGAAAGAACCATGATCACCTTTCTGACCCCCTGCCTAGCACAGAATCCCAGCCAGTACCACGTGGCTGAACTATGTAACCAGCTAAAGAGAGCCGAGCGTCCCAGCGCCATTCAATTTCTCAGCTGCCCTTGATCGGCTTGGTTTTTTTAAAATTCACTGCATGTTCCCGGCAAACAAAATGTTCTCGCTGTGAATTAATCACACTGGGCCCAACCTATATCAAAACAAACAACTCTAGTGTGGAAAACCAGGGCGTCTCGCATGCTTCAGCAGGTTCGCCGGGCCGTCACGCTGCAGTGTTCTCGCTCGCATACGATTTCTATTTCAGCGAGGGGAACGTCAAATAATTGGGTAAAAAGAGAGACCAGAGTGTGCACTATTAAAGCAATTATAAAAGTGTGTGCTGAGAGCCAGCCCAAAAATGTGGCATTACTTTGCCCCAGACCAAGAGAACATCAACAATTCTAGACCATCGGGGTTCTCTGCTTTGGATTAAACAGCCATTGATCCAACTACGAAAGAGTCTGTATGACCCATATCTCATGTATTCGATAACTGCCTTTGATGTAATGGGAGACAATCCCACTGGTTCAGTGTGTGTTAGGTGTCTTAGATTCCAAGATATTTATATTTTTAAGGGGAGGGGCCCATTTTGGCCATCCAGTCTGGCCTTTTTGCCAGAAGCTGGGAATGGGCGATAGGGGATGAATCACATGATGATTCCCTGTTCTGTTCATTCCCTCTGGGGCACCTGGCATTGGTCCCTGTTGGAAAACAGGATACTGGGCTAGACGGACTGTTGTTCTGACCCGACATGGCCACTCTTATGACCTCTGTTGTGATAACTGGGCCTGCAAATTTATCCTGCTTGTGAACTCAGTTGGGAAAAGTGAGTGATAGTTCATTAAGTGTCACAATAACCAGGGCCGGCGACAGGGGGGTACTACGGGTACAGCTGTACCGGGCCCCCCGACTTTAGGGGGGCCCCGGTACACAGCTGTACCCGTTGTGTCCCCCCTTGTCGCCGGACCTGGAGAGCGGGGAAGGGGTGGGGAGGCAGCTCTCCCCCGGACAAGCGCGCCTGGCCCCGGCAGGAGCTGTGAGCCCGGCCGGCGGCAGCAGCGCTGTCCGGGTGAGGAGGGGGGAGAAAGGGCGGATCATGCCGCTCTCGCTCCCGCTGCCGCCAGCTGTCAGCTGGCCCGGGGGGGGAGCGCAGGCTGGGCTGGGGAGGGGGGAGCGACGGCTGGACTGGGCTGGGGGAGGGGAGCGCCGGCTGGGCTGGGCTGGGGGGGGGAGCGCCGGCTGGGCTGGGCTGGGCTGGGCTGGGGGGGGCCTGGCTGGGCTGGGGCCCCCCCAAAACTATTGGAGTAGGGGGCCCCCAAATTTCTGTCGCCAGCCCTGCAATAACCAACCTATAACACTAAACGTTGATGGGAAAAGGTGCAAAAGGGAGACAGGAAGACTGAATTATTCCATAACAAAAAGGCCTATTGATATAACTCAGGGACTGCTTTAAGAATATGCCTGGTAAATAAGAATAGTGTGGGACCAGAAATCTGTGGACTACAATTGGTGTGTCAGAAATTAGGTCTAATTGGTGACCAAAATAACATGAGGATGGGCTATTCCTCCTATCACTCCCTTTTGGGATCCTCCAAATCAGACTTGGGGAGCGAGTCTAGGGGGGAACTAGAGAATGCTGGATAGCTAAAAATAATGGGAGAACTGGAAGGAGAAATCTTCACCATCATGGCTGCAATCCCCACCATCTTCTGGGAGCCAGATCCATCATAACAAGGTTGAGTCTCCATCATCCTAATCCTGACATGTCTTGACCAGACCAGGGCTAGACAGAGGGACCCAGATGACATTGCCACCTGCACTGACTGATTAATTTCTAACACCATCTGGGATGTGAGACTTTGTCCTCTCCTGCCCACCCACATTTTTTCCTTCTCCATTTTCTTTCTCCTCTTTCCTATCCATCTCGTTTTGCTTTCTGTTTAATAAGTGTCTGTCTTGGCCAGCCAACAGATAAAAACAATGCCCAGTGCTGGTACAAGTTTGCCAGGCCTCAGAGTGACTGATCAGACCATGTGCTGAGTCTGACATGTTCCAGCAGGGAGGTTCCCAGTGACAGTCAACACCAGAGTTAAGAAGCTGCATTGTCTATCTTTGCTATTCTTCTCTCTCCCCTCTTATGTGTGTTTGTCTGGTGTTGTCATCTAGGAAACGGGATCAGATTTTAACAACAGCACCCGCCAATTTCAATTAATGGTTTCGCTTTTCTCCAAAAAGGACAGTTATTACCCTCTTCATATGAATTAAAAGACTGTCAAATCAGGGGATTTTCTTTTTAAAATCTCTCTCCAGCTAAAGGGAAAGGGAAAAGAGACATTGTTTAAATGGAAGCCTCACTTAATACTTTACATTTGAAATGTTTGAACAGTTTTTTTTCTTCTTTTCTGGTATCTTTTTTTGCTTTTTGCCACCAACTCCAAAATAGGATTACCAATGAATACATACCAATGAATGGCTTTGTCATTACGCTAATTGAATGCATTTTTCTAGTTAAGTTTCTTTTCACGGGTTCTTATCAACTGTCAGACACAGATCCACTTGATTTTTCACTACAAAAGGCTTTTTTCTCCTGCTGATAATGGCCCATCCAAATTAAACAGCCTCTTAGAATTGGTATGTTAATTTCCAACTTTTTCTGCTTTCTGTGTATATAAATGCATCTTACTTCTGTGTGTTCCATTCTATGCAGACAATGAAGTGGGCTATAGCCCATGAAAGCTTATGCTGAAATAAACTGGTTAGTCTCTAAGGTGCCACAAGTATTCCTCATTTTCTTTCTGGATACAGACTAACATGGCTGCTAATCTTAAACCTGACAAGACCATGTGCCTTGCCTGTGTTTCTCCAGCAGTGAGCCTGCAAAGCAACACCAGAGACAGAAGTTGCATTTCCTCCCTCTCCTGTGTGTGTTTGCCTTGTTTTGTCTTATATGAAATAGGATCGGACTTTAGCAACAACAAACAGCTCCAGCCCCACTCAACTACCTCCTTCTCTTTCCCTCCGAAAAAGACCGTCATTTGCACCTTTAAAACCATCTATGAGCCTGTCAGACAGGGGAGGTTTCCTTCTAAAGACTGGCTGCAGAACAAGGGAATAAAGGATACTGTTAAAACAAAAGGCTTACTTCACACTTTACATTTCAAGTGCTTTTATTCCCCCCACACACTTATTTTCTGGATCTGTCTTTAATAAAAGGGTAAGAAGATTTGTAATGATGTGTTTGCCATGGGACTAAGCTGGCCCAGGGTTCTGTACTCTGAACCCCGATCCTCGTTTAAAACTTAATGTTGCACAGTTCAGGGTCATGTTAACACCTTTAACCTTCTGGGCCCATTTCGTCCATCAAAATTAATACAACCGGCCCCCAGTGCTTCCCATCGATCCGGCACTGTCCTCTGTGGCGTTCACCACCACATTGCCCCGTTCCCACGATGCACACATTTCTCAAGGCTGTTGCATTGCCCTGTTTCTGCAGATCATGCTCTACCTGGACAGCAGAGAGCTCTAGGTCTGCGTCATTCGCCAGGCAAGAGAAAACACGAACCAGATAAACTCAGCAGCACCCATGTTTCTTCGCTCTCCTCGGCCATCAGCCATTTCCCTGGTGGCGACAGGGAGCCCATTTTATTAATGGGCTCAATGATTTGTTTTACATCTGTAAATCTCTCCCTCCCAGCATGCCCCTCTGAAAAGCACCGCCGGCTTGTCAACGCTGCTCAGAAGCAGGGATGTGCTACTGCCCTAGAGCAGCTGGAGAACTCCGGTTCCGCCTCGCCAGAACATGGGGACTGACTGGCGTTTTCTGCTAATTAGTGATCTATTGCTAGGGATGAACTAGCCAGGATGACTGCTGTGTCAAGAGGAGTGTTGATGAGCGCAAGGTTCTTTATCTGCTAATTATAATGCAAGCCTTAATTTTGGGTACAGGGTAAAATACTGGACAGATTGGTACAATAGGAAAGTACAGCTAGACAGAGACGAGAAAGAGGGAGGTGCATGTGGATAGTAGATAGACCCTGATGTAACCCACTGGGGAGTGTGTGGTTCAGGTCCCCTGCTTAGGGTGGCCAGACAGCAAATGTGAAAAATTGGGACAGGGGATGGGGGATAATAGGAACCTATATAAGAAAAAGACCCAAAAATCGGGACTGTCCCTATAAAATCAGGACATCTGGTCCTCCTATGCTCTGCTGTGCCCAATTCGCTGAGAATATGCGTCTGTTACAAGCTGTATCAGAGAGCCCTAGGCCTTTAGCACCCACCGTAGCATGTCAAGTGTTTTGGCTCTGGAGATGCCCAGTTCAGTTCCCAGTGGAAAATCCCAAGATGGCAGCCATCTCACATACATAGAGTATGTGATGCTGCATGAATAGACTACATGAGAACTACATTCATCTCGTATATCATTCTTGGAATCGACACCTCTATAGCGGGAGGCAGCCCAGGGAAGTTTCCCATCACGTCGTTGTTAGGTACATTTGCACAGATACTCACATCTCATCTGTAAAGATCGGGGTGTATAGATTAGAACATATTTAGCCTCCCTTGGATTTGTTTATATCTGCCCCACTCCCATCAGTTAAAGAAGTCAAAGGATAGAGCTGCCATGGTAGGACCGGCTAGCCACCCCATGTACTATCCCACCTGTGATTCTAGGGACCACTGCCCACACTGCCAGGGTTACACTTCTATTTTTAGTGCATTAGGCCAACCAGAGTTAGTGTGGGTATGTCTACCTGAGCGATAAGTTTCGTCTCTAGCGCGAAGTGCAGACCTACCCTAAGTGGCTGCAATTTACACTGTAAAGGAGGGAAGAAGGAGCAAGTTAAAACAGACAAACCACTGTCAGATTTCTGAGACTCACTCGCATGTGAGTCACAATTGCAAATTTAGGTACTGAAGGTAAACAAATTCAGACTAGGGATAAGATGCAATTGTTTAACAGTCAGGGTAATTAACCATTGGAACTGACATGGGGCTGTGTTGGATTTTCCATCATTGGGCATCTTTACATCCAGACTGGATTGTTTTCTGGGAGATATGATTTAGTTCAATCACAGCTACTGGACTTGAAGTAGGAATGAATCCATGGAAGTCCTGAGGCCTGTGTCATGTGGGAGGGCAGAAGAGATGCTCACAAATGTCCTTTCTGGCCTTGAAATCCATGAATGAATCGAGGTTAGCATCAGGGGATTGGACTTACTTCATCATGTATCATCCTATTTCTAGGACATCTTCCTGCTTGTACAGCGTACACGAACCCGACACAACAGCCTCTTCTCTAGTCCTATATAATTCCTCCACATGTTTCTCATGCATGATTACATTCCAATTTTAACCCAGGACTTGTGTGTTCAGGAATGAATTTTGTCTGACCATTGTGTCCCCATACGGTTCAGGGAACCTTTTCTTTGCTTCTTGCGGGTTTGTAGTCCCTGGGACTCACCGGTAATGAAACCCCAAAGGTCAAAATGAAGGGAAATCAGCTCCAATTGCCAGGTGCTTTGTGTTAGCGGGCGGATAAAGGAACCATGTGGCTGAATTTTGCATGGCTTCCCAAGCAACATACAAGGAGACAGAATAGGTTTGCGATTAAGACTATGGGCAGGAATTCAAGATTTCTGGGTTCCATTCGCAGCCCTGCTACACACTTTCTGTACAATTATCTGGAGATTTTATGGCCCATAATGGCAATCTAGTGTGACCTCCTGAATTGTACTGGCCATAGAACCACACCCAGTGATTCTAGCATCCAGCCCAACAACTTTTTCTTGCCCTGGAGTCTATCTTTCAGTCTTCATTTAAAGAGTCTGAGTGATGGGGGAATTAAAAATAGGTTAATCATATGTCTTTTCTTTCACCCTTTGTCTGTCCTGATTTTTTCCTTCATAAGCTCTTGGGGGAAGGGATATCTCTTACTAATGCATGTATGTACAGCACCTAGCGCAATAGGGCCTGGCATGGTTCTGGCCTGTAGGCATTACTGTAATTCAAACAATAAATGCTACTGCTATAGCTCTCTGCAAAAGCCAGAGAGAGATTAACATGCCACTTACTCCAAGATAGCTCAAAATTTGTCCCAGATTTCACCAAAGCTCAACCCAGCTTTTACTAAAAGGGTCACAAATATCTGTGGAGTGTCCATTCAACTTCTGGAAAAGACACTAACAAAACTCTTTGGCTTTCATTATGAAAATTTCCTACATCGCCTTTCTCAATTATAGTTTCAGCCTGAAGCATAAGAGCGGCCATACTGGGTCAGATGAATGGCTCATCTAGCCCAGTATCCTGTCTTTCGACAGTGGACAGTGCCAGATACTTCAGAGAGAATGAACAGAACAGGCAATCACTGAGTGATTAATCATCTGTCATCCACTCCCAGCTTCTGATAAACAGAGACTACTGAAACTCAAAGCATGGGGTTGTTTTCCTGACCATCTTGACTAATAGCCCTTGATGGAGCTATCCTCCTTGAACTTATTCAGTTCTTTTTTGAACCCCATTATAGTTTTGCCCTTCACAATATCTCCTGACAACAAGTTAACTGTGCGTTGTATGAAGAAGTTCTTCCTTGTGTTTGTTTTAAACCTGCTGACTATTAATTTTACTGGGTTACCCCTGCTTTTTCTATTATGTGAAGTAGTAAATACCACTTCCTTGTTTACTTTCTCCACACCAGCCAAGATTACAAAGGCTATTTTATCCCCTACTTAATCTTTTCCAAGCTGACAATTCCCAGTCTTTTAAATCTCCTCTCATATGGAAGCAGTTCCATATCCTTAATTATTATTTTTTTGCTCTTCTCTGTGCCTTTTGCAATTCTAATACAGTAAACCCTCAATTTAACGGACCCCGATTTAACGGACTTCGGATGCAACGGACAAAATTTCCGATGCATCCGAAATCCATTATTCGGGGGCTGCCGGCTCCCGCCCGGGGCCCACCTGCAGGCGGGCTGGCTGGCTGCCGGCTTCCGCCTGCGGGCAGGCGGGCTGCCGGCTCCCGGGTCCCGCCAGCGGGCGGGCTGCCGGCTCCAGGCTCCCTGCTGCCTCCCCGGTCGAGGCAGTGGGCGGGCTGGCTGCTCCCGGCTCCCCGCTGCCAGCCCGCCCGGGTCCCGGCTGCTGGGACCCGGGCGGGTGGGCGGGCCACTAGCTGCCGCCCGGGTCCCAGCACCCGGGATCCGGGCGGGCAGGCTGACAGCTCCCGCCCGGCTCCCCGCAGCGGGGAGCCGGGCGGGCGGGTTGAAAGCTCCCGCCCAGATCCCCACAGCAGGAAGCCGGGCAGGCGGGTTGAAAGCTCCTGCCCGGCTCCCCGCAGCAGGAAACCGGGCGGGCGGTTTGACAGCGCCTGTGGGCGGGCGGGCTGCAGGCTCCCGGGTCCCGCCTGCGGGCGGGCGAGCTGCCGGCTCCCGGCTCCCGGCAGCGGGCGGGCGGGCTTCTGGCTCCCGGTGGGCGGGCTGGCTGCCGGCTTCCGCCCGGGTCCCGGCAGCGGGAGAGCTCGCTGCCGGTTCCCGCCTGCGGGCGGGCTGAGGGCTCCCGCCTGGGTCCCAGCAGCCGGGACCCGGGCGGGCGGACGGCTCCCGGCCGTAAAACTCCATATAATTGACTAATTTGGGTGAGGGGGTGTCCATTGTCAGCCGAAAGTCCGTTATTTAATAATTTTAAAAAATTATTAAATAACGGACTTTCGGCTTTAACGGACACCCCCTCGCCCGAATTAGTCCGTTATATCGAGGTTTCACTGTATATCTATATTTTTATTTGGGGTAACCAGAACTGCATGCAGTATTGAAAGTGTGGGTATACCATGGATTTTTATAGTAGCATTATGATATTTTCTATCTTATTATCTATCCCTTTCCTAATGATTCCTAACATTCTGTTCACGTTTCTGACTGCTGCTGCATGTTGAGTGGATGTTTTCAGAGAACTATCCACAATGACTGCAGGATTTCTTTCCTTCCTCCAAAATACTGAATTCTGGTCCCTGCTGGAGGTAGGATCTGGAAAAAATGGACTTGTCTTTAATTGAATACAATAAATCCTATATTCCTAAATAAAAATCTCATGGTTTTTATGTCTCTGTGTCTCTGCAAACCATGGGGAATTTGGTCTAGAGAGCACATTGAAAACAGAAAGCCCTAGGGAGTGTATATATATTCAACAGAAACACTGCCACTAAAATACAACCTAGCAATTTCAATTTACAACTTCCCAGTAATTGACTCTTGTAGTTCACTTCCCAGGAAATATTATTGCCTGGAATTCCACTGACTGGAATCAGCAAACCATGGACTTGTTTCTCTGCAAATCAGACCCAAAATTGTATTCTGGAGATGAATTATCTGAGGAGAAATAATTAATTCTTTTTTGAGACGGGTGTTGTTAAATTTTAGAAGGAGCATTATTACCAGGCAGAGGAATCCACAGCATTTGAGGGGTTCTTTCTCCCCCACCACTCCACACGTGTCATCATCATTGTTCATGCTGTTAATGACATGAACCCTTTAGACTAGTTGATGAGGAATGCAAAAAAATAATGAATCAGAAACAAAGAAAGAAAACCAACTAGTAACAATGATATCTGAGAAGACGAAAATAGCCTTTCAGGGAAAGAAGTTGGAGGTCTCTTTTGCGTCTCTGTTCTCTTTCATTGGGATTAAAAGACTGAAATCTTCTTCATTAGGATTAAAATACTATTCCATCATGGTGCGAGGAAGGCTATACACTGTTGGACCCCCTAGCTTTCAGATGAGAACTTATTGCTATTATTATTCATTATTTATATGCCTATGAGCTCTGCTCACAGCCCAGGACCCGATGGTGCTAGGTGCTATACAAACCTTGAACAAAAGAGCTGCCTGCCCCAGCAAACTTACCATTTAAATAGAAGATGAGAAGCAACAGGTAGATACAGATAAACAGAGCAGGGGAGATCAAGACAGTACTGGTTGGCACGATAGGCAATGGTTTCAGCACACCAGTTCTTTGTCAGGGTTTTTTTTTTGGTAGGCATCACTGCACATAGTGGGATGTGAAGGAGAACAATGAGGGGCTTTGCAGATGTTTATGAGAAGCTTCTCCCCAGCGTGAGGGGCAGCATAGTGTAGCACAAAAGGGTGTTTTAGAGAATGTAACAAGTGGAACATTTACCAACAACTTCCAAGTTGACGTCCTTTCTCATCATCCACATCCCCATGCTCACCTCCTCCCCACAGCAGGACGGGGGGGGGGGGCTAAGTGGTACATAGGCCCCCTACACTGGATTGGGTTTCTCCTTACCTGGATCCCAACCCACAGTTACATTTCTCCTTGTTGAACTTTGCCATTCCCTTTAAGATTACGTCACATTTTCCCTTCACTGTAGAGAACCTTCTGCATTGACCTCCTGAAGTCCTGCCAAGGACATTGTTTTAGCAATCCCGGTTTTTATATAATGCAGCAAAAATACACCCAACTCCCCCAAGCTTTTAATTTCTGGTTTTAAATTCTACTAACGAGGTCCCTGGAAGCTGGGCTGCCCCAAGTACAAGTTAATGTGACATTTCGAATGATAAATTTGAACAATATGACAAATAAGAATGACATTTTGGGCTGCCAGGCAGATAGCAGTAACATCCCTGTCAATGCAGGTTCTTAAATGCACCTGAGCCTTTCATGCTCATTCTCAATGGCCCCATGAAGTGTGAGCCTCATTTTATAGATGGAGAACTAAGACTTGCCCACGGCCACACAGGGCTTGCGGTAGAACCACACACTGACCCCCAGGTTCCTGGGTCACAGGTGTTAGGAGTATGTACTGTCCCTTTAAAAGCAGAGCAAATGTTGCAGTGAACTGGACTGGGACTAGTGAGAACTAATTGGAGGCAGTCCAGAGTCTGCTTCCTCAAATACACGGCTAGGAGTACATGGCTCTCCTTTGTGTTATGGGACTCTGATTTAGTTCTAATAAACCCTTACTTCTAAGAGTCCAGACGGGGCCTCCTTCTTATGAATCTATAGCATGTGGTACCAGAGTGAGGTAGAAGACAGGACAGAGAAAAGGGGGCTGTCATAAAGGTTTTTATAAAGGAGTCATCTTGAAGATGGAGCAACTTAAAAGCCTCCAATGAGTGAAAACTCTCAAAAATATCAACCTAAATAGAAAAGAGCCCATACTGATAAACAATGAACAGTTAAGGTCCTGGTTTAAGTTGGTGTGGATTGATTTATGTATAGAGGTAAAGACTATGTTTTGATTTTGCTTTATTATTCTCATTATCCAGAGAAGTTGGCTTTTATTTATTTATTATTTGCTTTATTTATTAGAAAATACCACATCCAAACGCGTTAGAATGCACATGAAATCCATATTTTCCAGGCACGGAATTCCCAAAGTTACCATGTCTGATACTGGTCTATAATTTGATGTGCATGAATTTTTAAAAAATTGGGTTTAAGCGTGTAACTTCGAGACCCAGGTGTCCTCAATCGCAGGACCATATACAGCATGGTATGAAACTTGTTAAACAACTTTGGCAAAAGGCCACCCACTCAGGTACCAATCCATATTCGTCTACACTGAACTACAGAGCAGCACCAGTGACTTATAAATTGTCACTGCAGAGCTATTGTTTGGCAGGAAGTTGAGAACAAGACTCCCGAATTTAGTAGTAACCCCTATTGGCAATAGGTACTTTGATGAGGATAAGTGTAAACAAAAGATGTACTATGACAGAGGGTGCAGCATGCTAGAGCAAATAGGTGGGTCGTGATCGATCTATTGGCGATCGATTTATCACGTCTCGTCAAGACACGATAAATCAATCACCAGAGGCACTCCCATCAACTCCGGAACTCCAGCTCGTCAAAAGGCTCAAGCTGAAGTCGACAAGGAACCCGCTGGCGCCGTGAGAACTGCAGGTAAGTTGGCCTAAGATGCGCTGACTTCAGATACGTTATTCGCGTATCTTAGGTAAACCCCTCCCCCTAGTGTAGACCAAGCCTTACAATATTGGTAGAGAAACAGCTGGTTTATATGTTAAATGGTTAGGGGTTGCTTTTGCTGGACAGGGGAGTTATTAGGAGTATGGATTGTGTCTTTTTGAGCAAAGCATATTTTAGAGGGAACAGGATTAGAGCTAATGAGAACTGGTCGGAGGCAATCTCATAGATTCATGACTTTAAGGCCAGATCTAGTCTGATCTCCAGCACATTGTAGGCCTCAGACCCTCACCCACCCATCCCCGTAATAGACACCATAACCTCTGGCTGAGTTACTGAAGTCCTCAGATGATGGTTTATAGACTTCACGTGCTACTAGCAGTTGCAGATCACCTACTTGCCATTGTAGGCAGTTTCGTCCTACCATCCCTTCCATCAATTTCTCAAGCTCAGTCTTGAAGCTAATTAGATTTTTGCCCCCACTGCTCCCCTTGGAAGGCTGTTCCAGAACTTCACTTCTCTGATGGTTAGAAACCTTCATCTCATTTCAGGCCTAAACTTATCGATGGCCAGTTTATACCCATTTGTCTTGTGTCCATATTGGCATTTAACTTAAATAACTCCAGAGTCAGCTTCCCCAGATAGGAGCACTTGGCTCACCTTTGCCTGTTTTAGTTCTAATAAAGTTTTAATCCTAAGAGTCCAGGTGGTGCCTCCACTAAGCTGTAAATAAACAAGCTCTCTAGGCACAGTGGCTAGATATAACTTGGGAGAATAAGAAAATCGGAGCGGAAATGTGTCTTATGGGGTAAGAAAATCTTGCTTCATACCAAAAAACATCTGGGGTGAGTGAATCTACGTACGGTGCCTATTGTCTGAGTTATTGCTTGGGACGTCTTAAAGCAGCCGGTTAGGCATTGCATTAGTTAGGATTCCAGTGGGAGCCCGTGTGGCACGCGGGTCATTTCTCTATGGGAGCTGTTGTGACTCCTTGGAAGTAGCAACCAAAATGAGTTTCCAGGTAAGGAGTGTGGTCTCTGTGGGACCCTGGTGGTGTTATCTTGTGAGAGATCCCTTTGGCATTCATGTCAATCTGTCTGTCACCTCTGATATTAGAGAGACCAGGTGGGTGAGGTAACATCTTTAATTGGACCAGCTTCTGTTGGTGAGAGAGACTAGCTTTCTCTGTGATCCTGGGACCAACACGGCCACAATAACACTACATACAGGCATTCCTGTCTGATTCAGCAGCGTTCATTCAGGACAGGCCTTTGAACAGAAGTGTTGTGCTCTCTTGGGTCTTATTCCAACTCCACCTTTCACCTTTGTAGCTAGCTGGGTTTTTTTTTTTTTTTTTTTTTTTTTAATATCCATTCCACAGAAGATTTCCTACATCAGCTTTTCATTCTGATTTGGAATGAAAAATCATTTGGAAATGCAAAAAGTTTCCGCAGTTCCAATTACTGCTCATTTCTATAATCAGCATTAAAGTGCTTTGATATTTTCCGTGGTACATGGATGCCAAGTGGTACCGCTTTTTAGACTAGTTTGCAGTGTCCCCGGATTAGGTGTTAGCATCACACCTACATAGCCATTCAATGAAAAGCCACTTCCTTCTGTTCTCCAGCCCTACAGAAAAAAAATGGAAATGAGAAGGCATGAATCCAAAGGCAGATCCAATCATCCGCTCCACACTTCAGTCCCAATTTGGTTGGAAAAATAAATGATAATGGTAATGACCGAGTGCCTTTCATCCCATTGATCACGTATGAAGGGAAAACACTTTGCTCTTACCATACAGGGGCTGAAGGCAGCATTTCAGATACAGTGGCTGTTTCAAAAAGACCTTTGCCTGAAGTGTAAAGATAATGCCAAACCCCATCAAAAAAACCTCTTTATGCAGAAGCGAGAGCTCATGAGCAGTCTGTGGCAATCAAATAGCTTTACAGTCATTTCATGCTATTGGGAATGGGGAGACGTGAGCAGGGAAGTTAGTGCTCAGACGTATTGTGTAGATGGAAAGTCTGGGTTAAAGACACATGGAGACTCTTTCTGCCCCTTTCTATATTGCCTCCCATTCAATTCATTAAGAACAAATCTCACTGAGGATGTTGCCTGCTTCTCTGCCACTAGAAAGCAGCACCGCCCTTCTAGGCTAGGTTGGTCAAGGCTAAGGAGACAGGGCGGTAACAGGATTATTTTACAAGTGGGTTGGGACTCTGTAGATCAGAGGTCAGTTCCTGGCTCTGTCTCCTGCATAGTTTCACACCTTGTGTGTCTCTTCTTCCAAATTTCTAGAGCCTCAAGCAGCACCTGTGATCTGCAAAAGAGTAGCCGACTAACCAACTTATATATCCTGAGACCTGGGGCTTGTCTACACTATCACACAGGGTCTATCTAAGGGATGCAACTTCATCTACGTGAATAGCGTAGCTGAAGTCAACGTACTTAGGTCTACTTACCGCGGTTTCTTCACCGCAATAAGTCAGCAGCTGACGCTCTCCCATTGACTCCATTTATGCGTCTCATTCTGGTGGAGTACCGGAGTCGATGGGAGAACACTCAGTAGTCACGTCTATACTAGACGCGATAAATCGATCCCCGCTGGATCAATCGCTGCCAGCTAATCTGGCGGGTAGTGTAGAGAAGTCCTTGATGGGGCTCTATGCTAGTGTTAAATAAAGATAAGGCTAACTATGCACTGTGATAACAGATCTAAGTGATACTCTCCATTACCATAGTATCTGAGCACCTCACAGTCTTTAATATATTTGTCTTCACAACCCCCCTGTTATCTCCGATCTCTCCTCTCTGAAACCAGAGATGCCTAGCACTTGAGCTAAAGGAGAATCCCCATTAGCTTTCAGTTTTCAGAATGGAGAGAGGTAAATAGGGGTGTCCCCCAGGGATCTGTATGGGGCCCAGACTTATTTAACAGAGTCATAAATGATCTGGAAAAAGGAGTCAACAGTGAGGTGGCAACATTTGCAGATGATACAAAACTACTCAAGATAGTTAAGTCCCAGGCAGACTGTGAAGAGCTACAAAACGATCTCACAAAACTGGGTGACTGAGCAACAAAATGGCAGATTAAATTTAATGTTGATAAATGCAAAGAAATGCACATTGGAAAACATAATCCTAACTATACATATACAATGATGGGGTCTAAATTAGCTGTTACCATCCAAGAAAGAGATCTTGGAGTCATTGTGGATAATTCTCTGAAAACATCCACTGAATATACAGCGGCAATCAAAAAAGCAAACAGAATGTTGGGAATCATTAAGAGAGGGATAGATAATAAGACTGAAAATATCCTACCGCCTGTATATAAATCCATGGTACACCCACACCTTGAATCCTGAAAGCAGATGTGGTCGCCCCATCTCAAAAAAGATATATTGGAACTGGAAAAGGTTCAGAAAAGGGCAACAAAAATGATTTGGGGTATAGAACAGCTTCTGTGTGAGAAGGTATTAATAAAACTGAGATTTTTCAGCTTGGAAAAGAGGCAACTAAGGGGGGGATATGATAGAAATCTATAAAATCATGAGTGGTGTAGAGAAAGTAAATAAGGAAGTGTATTTACTCCTCATAATATCAGAACAAGGGGACACCAAATGAAATTAATAGGTAGCAGGTTTAAAATAAACACAAGAAAGTATTTTTTCATACAACACACTGTCAACCTCTGAAACTCCTTGCCAGAGGGTGTTGTGAAAGCCAATACTAAAACAGGGTTCAAAAGAGGACAGGATACCGGGCTTGATGGACCTTTGGTCTGACCAAGTGTGGCTGCTCTTATGGGCTCTGGAGCAGGCACTGTGACACAGATACACACTAACCAGCTATTCTGTATAGTTTAATAAAAGGACCTTCCACGTACAAGCATGTCTAGTTTAACGGAAACATTGTCCAAGCAAGAAGAAACAGTTGATGCTTGGTGAGCCCAGCACCAATTCGAGGGAGCCAATTAGAGCTAAATGTCAGATCGATAGTTAACCTTTCCAGGCATAGGATTGTTCGGAAGGGCGCAGGTGTTTGCTCATTTTCCAATCGTTTGTCATCTAAGTGTGTGAGTCAGTGACATAACCCTGTTTCGATCAGATGAGGAAGAACAGAAATATCCTTGTTTAGCAAGCACTGATTGATTGGAGAGAGTTGAGCATCATCGGCCACTCTCCGTGTCCCTCGGTGGGGTTCATGATGGGACCATGTGATTCAGGTGGCCAGGCTAATGTATCCTGCCTTCCTGCTGAATTCTCTGATAATTCATTCCCCTGGGTGGAAACGCTGGACATCAAGCAGTTTATGCAGAAGCAGGGGCCAAATATACCCCTAAATCAAGCCATCCACAAGGCTATAGAAGGGATGGGGCGCATCCCTTCTGTAGCAGCTACACCTGCCTATGGACTGAAATAATAATACCCACCTGCTATAAACCATGCATAGCTCACCTCTGTGTTATGTAAGAGCTTTTACTAGTGGGTAGGAAGAGGAGGTGATTTTACCTCTGTCTATGGCATTAGTGAGGCCGATACTGGATGCTGCCCTCCAGTCTGCTGTCCACATTTTGAAAAGGATGTAGAAACGTTGGAAAGGATTCAGAAAAGAGCTTGAAGAATAACTTGAGAACTGGGGAGACTGAATGACAGAGAGACATAAAGAACCTCGGTCTGTTTTGCCTCACTAATAGATGATTCAGAGGTGACCTGATTCCAGGATAAAAGTCCCTCCAGGAGAGAAAACGCTGGGTTCTAAAGGGTGCTTTAACCTGACAGAGAAAATCATCACAAGAGCCTTGCTTGCCTGGTCCATCAGCCCTCACAGAGGGCACGCTGATCACAACACGTCACACATATTGTTCTAGCCAGTCCTCCAGCTACCCACTGGCCAGGTTGTCAGTAGCACCAGACACCCAAGAGGCACAGCAGTCCAAAACCTCTGAGCAAATCTCCAGCCTCAGCCTCCCAAGCAGCTGGGGATTACGGGCTGTGACGGAGTCAGACCAGAAGGATATAGGAGAGTGCTGGAAAGCAGGTATATCAGCCTCAGGATGAGCAGGTTCCTGGATAGCCAAACAAAGGCTACTCCGGGCTAATCAAGACATCTGGGGCCAATTAAGAAGCTTCTAGACAGCAGTAGAAATAGCTAGCCTGATTGGGACACCTGAAGCCAATCAGCGACTGGCTGAAACCAGTTAAAAACCTTCCCAGTTAGTCAGGTGGGTGTGGGTGTCAGGAGCTGTGGGAGGAAGTTGTGCTGTTGGTGAGACTGAATGGAAGACAACATATGATACTTGAGGAAGGAGGTCCTGAGGTAAGGGTGAAGTGGAGTGTGAAGAAGCGGGGACTGCTGCGGGGAAGTAGCCCAGGGAATTGTATTGTGTTTGGTGGTTAAAAGGTCAGCCATTTTAGCTGATACTATTAGGGTCCCTGGGCTGGAGCCCGGAGTAGAGGGTGGGCCCAGGCTCCCCCCCTTTCTATCTCCCCTAACTAATCACTGGCTTATGATGAAAATGGCTCAACAGGCGGTGACCTGGTCTCTAAAGAGAGAAGGGAGGGTCACAGTGAGCCTCTGAGGCTAGCACAAACCGCCTGGAAGTGCGGGACCCACAGGGACAAGGCCAAAGCTTTGCCACAGGGTGCATGCCACCGTGCCGGACCATCACGAGAGCCAGTGGCTGGAAATTAAAGCTAGACCCGCTCAAATTAGAACTAAGGCATTGTTAAATGTTTCCCAATGAAGGTGATTAACCGCTTTTGATGCCTTCAAATCAAGATTGGATGAATTTCTGGAAAAAAAAGAAAGACAGGAAAGTGTTAGTACAGTTATGCAAGGAACAGATGAGACCTCATCTGCAATAATTGTGTGAAGTTCTGGTCTCCCGTGTTTAAGGAAGATGAATTCAAATTGGAACCGGTGCAGGGAAGGTCCAAGAGGAAGATCAGAGGAATGGAAAACCTACCTTAATAGAGGAGACTCAAAGAGTTCAGCTTGTTTAGTCTAACCGAACAAAGGCTGAGGGGAGGGATGATCGCTTTCTATAAGTACATCAGGGGAATAAATACCAGGGAGGGAGAGGAGTTAGTTAAGTTGAGCGCCAATGTGGACACAAGAACAAGTGGGTATAAACTGGCCATCAACAAGTTTAGGTTTGTAATTAGACAAAGGTTTTGAACCATCAGATAAGTGAAGTTCTGGAACAGCCTTCCAAGGGGAGCAGTGGGGGCAAAAAACCTAACTGAGCTGGATAAGTTTAGGAAGGTATGATGAGACTGCCTACAATGGCATGTAGCCGACCTGTGACTGCTAGCAGCAAATATCTCCAAAGATTGGTGATGGGACATTAGATGGGGAGGGCTCTGAGTCACTACAGAGGATCCTTTCCCAGGGGTCTGGCTCGTGGTTCTTTCCCACATGCTCAGCATCTAACTGATTGCCACATTTGGGGTATGGAAAGAATTTTCTCCCAGGTCAGATTGACCCGGGGGCTGGGGGAGGTTCGTCTTCCTCGGGGCACGGGGCACTAATGGGTTTAAACTAGTGTAAATGTGGGGTTGTCTATAATGTGATGTCTTTAAATCAAGAGTGGAGGATATCAGTAACTCAACCAGAGGTTCAGGATCTATTCCACGAGCGGGAGGGTGAGGTTCTGTGGCCTGCGACGTGCAGGAGACTCACTAGATGATCATGATGGCCCCTTCCAGCCTTAACTCTATGAGTCTAAGACGTGCTTTAGCCAAACACACATTATTGGGCTCCAGTCCGGGTAACTGAGTGAAATTCTATGGCTGGTAATACCCAGGAAGTCAAGTTAGATGATGCTTCTGGCCTTAAAATCCATGAAGCTATGAATGAATCTATAGAAATGGGGACAATGAGACCTTCCTGCGTAAATCGCTTTGCAATCTACTGCTGAAAATCCTGGTGGTAAAGCTCAGTATTATGTTTGTTTATTTGTATTGCCGTTGAACGTAGCAACCCAAGTCCCAGGCCAGGCCTTCATTGCTCAAGATGCTGTTCAAACCCAGTACAAAGAGATGGTCCCCAAGCAGCTGACAGTTGAAGTCTAAATCAAGAGACGACAGATGGATACAGGCAGAGTCTGGGGAGCACAAGAGAAGCAATGAGCCAGTGTGGGGTAGCATGACAGGCAGTGGTCCCAAGTACGCTCATTTATTCACTGCTAGGAGGTTTAGGTATTTTGAGGTCTCCAGGCAAGGTCACCTTCAAAGGCTCCCCCCACTAAATGTAGCTGATTCTTGCCTATTATGCCTAGACTACTTTGTATCAATGTGAATAACAGCCAAAAAATGAAACACTCCACGTTTCACTGGACACGGCACAATAACGGCAGAAATGCAGCCGCAAATCACAAACACGGACAATAAATTCAGGAGCGATCATGCATGTCGTAAAAAGAGTTTAAAAAACCTCAAACTCCAACAGCTTCTTTTATGCCCATACAATACGGCAGCATAAACAACTTTTATCTTGCCAATTATCAGAAAAAAACTAATAAAAATTCCTCCACAACCAAACGAAAGACATAAAAAATGGAGGAAAGAAAGACCATAAACCAGTAAAAAGTAAGTATCCATCCATAAAAAACCAAGCTTAGGCCCATAAAAAGAAGAGAATGTAAATATAAAGCCCTTTCAATAAAACAATAGAAGCCAAACACCTCATCTAATTATAATCACATCCCTTTCTTGTTTCATGCAGCAGTTACTATCTATCCATCTGGCCATCCATCCATCTGTCTATCTGTCTAGTACATGGGTTCTCAAACTGGGGGTCGGGACCCCTCAGGGGGGTCACGAGGTCATTACATGAGGCGTTGCAAAATGCTAACTTCCACCCCAAACCCTGCTTGCCTCCAACATTTATAATGGTGTTAAATATATTTAAAATTTATTAGGGGTTTCACACTCAGAGGCTTGCGATGTGAAAGGGGTCACCAGTAAAGACGTTTGAGACCCACTGATCTAGTAGGCTCCTCTATTTTTAGTAACCTCACGTTTCTAAAGAGTGCCACGAAAGCTTATGCTGAAATAAACTGGCCACAAATGTTCTTCATCTTATTTACGGATACAGACTAAGACGGCTGCTAATCTTAAACCTGTCACAAATTGGACAGGTGAGATGCCTTTTTGAAAACGAGTGGGCATACAGCCCATGTTCCAACATGTTTTTAAGTTAAACTAAACTCTTAACTGCCAACCACAAGGGTTAATATATTTCTAAAAATCCCATAGAGAGCTCACTGGAAAGCGAGGCAAGATACAGTTCACACGACCAGACCACTCTCAAACAGTCTCACAGCTCCCTGCTAATGCCTTCTGCTTTCCATGATCAATGACTTATTCAACAGCTGGCCAGAGCCTTTGTATCCACCTGGAATTAACTATGGATGTGTTCTTAAACAGTTGTAAGTTGTCAATGCAGCATTGTTGTAGGTGTATTGATCCCGGGATATTAGAGTGACAAGGTGGGAGAAGTAAAATCTTTTATTGGGCCAATTTCTGTTGACAAGAGAGACAAGCATTTGAGCTTACGCTTGTCTCTCTCGCCAGCAGAAGTTAGTCCAATAAAAGATATTACCTCCCCCACCTGGTCTCACTAGTAAGTTGTCAATGTCGGGTCCGTTTATGTCTTCTTTTTTCAAGTGTTTCTCATTTCATTAGGAGCCAGCAGTTTCGTCTATAGAAGCTGTTTATAATGAAAAGGACAGCCCTGGGTGTAAGTGAATACATTAGTGAAGATTGCGAGTGTGGTCTGTTACTGTGACAGGCCACAGCTGCGTTGTAAATACGGTGTCAGGTATGTAAAGAACCTTGGCTAAAAGCAGGAAAGACGTCTTTAATGATGTTAAGTGACTGAGTTGGGGGGAAGAGAAGTTAAGAACATAAGAATGGCCATAGTGGGTCAGACCCATCTACCCCAGTATCCTGTCTTCTGACAGTGGCCAATGCCAGGTGCTTCAGCGGGAATGAACAGAACAGGGAACTATTGAGTAATAATCCATCCCATCACCCATTCCCAGCTTCTAGCAAATAATAGAGCATAGGGACAGCCAGAGAATGTGGTTCTGTCTTTGTCCATCTCGGCTAATAGCCACTGACGGACCTATCCTCCAGGAACTTATCTAATTTTTTTTAGTCCAGTTATACTTTGGGCTTTACAGCATCCCCTGGCAAGGAGTTCCACAGGTTGACTGTGCATTGTGGGAAGTATTTCCTTTGGTTTGTATTAAACTTGCTTCCTGCTTTTTTCTTTATGAAGTGACCCCTAGTTCTTCTATTATGTGAACAGGTGAATAACACTTCCCCATTGACTTTCTCTACCCCACTCATGATTTTAGAGACCTATATCATATCCCCCCTTAGTCATCTCAGCCCCAGTCTTTTTAATCTCTCCTTATATGGAAGCTGTCCATGCCTCGAATTATTTTTGTTGCCCTTCTCTTTTCCAATTCTAATAGAATTTTTGAGATGGCATGACCAGAACTGCACTCAGTCTTCAAGGTATGAGTGTATTGTGTGTTGTATAGTGGTATCATGATATTTTGCCTTTTATTATCTAATTCCCAAAGGTTCCTAATGTTCTGTTTGCTTTTTTGACTGCTGCTTCACATTGAGCAATAGTTTCCATTGTTTTAGCGCCAGTCTGAGGCAGAGATCCGGGGAGGGGGGGAATCTAGGACCTTTCCCGCCCATGTGTCCTCTCTAGCGTTGGCAATAGCACACAGCTGGATGATTGTTAGAAGAGCAAACCGAGGAGAGGAAAGCTCCCACCGTTTGTAGGTCCAGCAGCCGGCAGGTCCACATGGGAAGAGGTACTGCTCGTGCAGAATAAACGGTGACCTGGGTTTGAAGATAAAAGGGGATGATGGGACCTTGGGTGGCATGTAATGGAGGCTGGGGGAGACTAAGCCTCCCCAAACCTAGTACTGCTAGAGTGGGGGTGCAGTGGTGGATAATCGCATGGGCCCAGGGCAATTTGGGGCGGGGCCTTGGCTGGAAGAGGTGGGGTGGGGGTCTATCCTCCCCAAAAAGAGAAACTTCACTCACCACTCATGGGTTTGGGTGGGTGGTCCTCCCAGCAATGGGTCCACCGTCTAAACCGAACACATCCTCCAGCCACAGTCTCTTAGGGCTTGTCTTCACTTGAGCCGGCAGGGATCGATCTTTTGATGATCGATTTATCGCGTCTCGTTAAGACGCGATAAATCGACCACCAGCGGCTCCCCCGTCGACTCCAGAAGTCCAGCTCATGAAGAGGCGCAAGCTGGAGTCGACGGGGGACCGCGCCGCCGACCGCCACCGCCGTGAGGATGGGAGGTAAGTCGGCTGTAGAGACGTCGATTTCAGCTACGTTATTAACGTAGCTGAAATTGTGTATCTACAGTCGATTTCCCCCCCTAGTGGAGACCAGCCCTTAGAGAGTTGCCTTGTTCGTGCTAGTGCTTGCAAACTAAACAGCTTTGGGCTTGGCAGCTGCTTCGATTGGAGAAAACCCGGGTGCTGATGCTTCTGTGGTAGCTATTACCCCTGTGAGTGTTGGTCTAGGCCTATAGAGGGCGCTGTGCTGCTGACATAAAGCCACGGCTCGTTGCGATTACTGGTGGATGTCAAACATCCTTCCTACCTTTCACAAACACGAGGTGTTAGCCTCATTTTGAGGTGGGAAGTAAGTGCAACCTGCTGTTCAGTGTGTGTTACATATGTCGCCCCCCAGGGAAGTGTCCCCGACAGTTCTCAGTTATGGGTGCCTTTTAGATCCTACTAGGCAAGTGCATGTATTTATCTCTTGAGGTCTATGGTTCAATTCCTAGTCATGACCAAGTTGATAAGTGTCACACAAGTACAATCTGCCTTCCCTAAACTTCCCTTTCAGTAGGAGGCAGCAATCTTCATACCGGGTCTGCAAAGCCCCTGGGAGGGAATCTGCTATAGGAACAGGTACCTGTGAAATGAACCAAGGTCCCTCTTGTCCGGTGTCCTGGCCAGCGCCAGCTGGTTCCAAGGAATGTGCAAATAGTCCCCTAGTGGGCAATTCTAGAATAACCAACCCATAGGGGAAGGTTCCTCCTGACTTTGTCAGTTAGGGGGTTTAGCTTCTTGCTAAAAAGCTCATGTATGTTTTGTGGCCATCGCAACTGATTTGTGACATCGTCCGGAAGGGATCCTGGAACCTCTCCCCACCCTGCTATGGGTGCCATAGTTCACTGCCAGGAGGAGAGTTGCAATGTGAACCAAGGCAATCTGGATAAATGACACTTTTGGCGGAAGCAAGTTTAGTTACAAATACAAAGTGGACAGGAATTCCCAACATCAAGACCTTCACCTTAACAGCCCCCAAGTGTCCTTATTAACAGATTTCTACTGAATTCTAAATCCGGGCACCTTTCCAGGATGAGGGAAGGGAGCAGAGAGAACTTTCTCCAGTAATGAGACCTGCTGGGAGAGGTTACTTCATCATTTAAACACGGGTTGCCCATAACTGCTAGTCATCAAATTCATCGGCGCCTGAGTCCGTCAGCAGAAAACCCAGCTGCTCGCCATCCTCCCATTGCTTTTATGTTTTTGTCCTCAAAGGGGCCAGAGAATTTCCCCATCCCCAAGATGGAAAGAAAGGTTTAGCCTGTCCAATTAGTGCCATTATAAAAGTATGTATTGGGGTGCAAAATGCACTTGTCACCGATAACAGGTCATTTATGCAGGTGGCTATTTAGAGTTGATTAAGATGATGGAATTGGGGAAGCACACACAGAAACTTTGGGAGCCTTTGTTAATTCGGGTGATTGAAATCATAGAACATTAAATTAATGACACAAGTATAAGACTAAGATAAGAACAGTGAAGTGTTTTCCTGCTTTGTTCACGTTTACAATCTTACATTGTGCTTTCCCATGTCATGGTTCCAGTGTCTCAATAACAGGTTGAAAAACCACATCCTTTATATGTCTTTTCCTATTCCACCATGTATGTCTGGGACCAAGTTTTCAGCCTCTGCCTATAGGGGTATTCCGGCTAAACATAGGGGGTAGTCTGGCTAACCATGTGGGCGTATTACAGGTAACCATATGGGCATATTACAGGTAATCATACTTACATTTTTGACTGTTAACACTCACTTGCATCAATTAACATTCCAATAGTTTCAAAACATCAATGCAGTTTTCTCCATGGTTACCTACTTTTAAAAGTATCCTAAGATGGTACCATGCGAGTTTTCTTTATTATCATGATAGTAATGGGGCTAGCCACAAAATTCTGACCTATGCTTGGATTCTGGTTCCACTTCCCACAAATTTAAAGGGTGACTGGATGAAGGGTTTTAATTTGTTCAAGAATAGCATCTGTGTTAGTCTGTATCCGTAAAGAAAGTGAGGAATACTTGTAGCACCTTAGAGACTAACCAGTTTATTTCAGCATAAGCTTTCATAGGCGATAGCCCACTTCATCGGATGCATAGAATAGAACACACAGAAATAAGATGCATTTATACACACAGAAAGCAAAAAAAAAGTTGTAAATTACCATACCAATTCTAAGAGGCTATTTAATTTGGATGGGCCATTATCAGCAGAAGAAAAAAAACCTTTTGTAGTGAAAATGTAGTGGATCTGTCTAACAGTTGATAAGAATCTGTAAAAGAGACAACTAGGAAAATGCATTCAATTAGTATAATGACAAAGTCACTCAACATCTCTGTTTAACACTTGGTTAACAGTGTCCAATTTGCAAATTAATTCCAGTTCATCAGCTTCTCATTGGAGTCGGTTTTGGAAGTTTTTCTCTTTTAAAATTGACACCCTCATGTCTTTAATAGAATGTCCAGGGAGATTGAAATATTCTCTGGTGTCTACCTCCCTGGGTAGAACCTAATTCCCCCACTACTTGCAGTCGCAGAATCACAGCTAGAGACTAGAGCCCGAGAAACAAGGACCAAGGTTTTAAAAAAGTGACTACGTGATTTCTGGGCGCCCACCTTGAGGCTCGGTGAAGAAGTCTGATGTCTGCTTTTTGAAAAGCCACCTGCATTTGAGGATGCTCAAGTTGGGCACACCAAAGATTGAGGCCCCTCCCAAATCACTTTTAAAAATGAGTCATTGCATCTTCCAGTCCATGTCCGTGTCCCTCGCAATGCAGGATTGTTCCTTCCAGTACACCAATTTCAGTGGACATGATGGGTGCTCAGCCCATCCCGTGATCAGTCCCTTAATCTCTCTGTGGTGGGGTCTCTCCCCAGGCTGCACTCCCCAGTGTTGTTTCTTCCACGTCTTATGGTATTTACCCAAAGCCATTAGGCACCATCTGCAGAGTGTGCTGCTGGGAAGGGAAGACAAATCCACGCCGATTGGGAGCTGTAATAAATTGTTCTCCATGCAAACTGTGCTCAGTAACTAGCTAAAAATGAGAGGCTGGTGATCTGTGTTCCAAACAGTCATTTAAGATAAACAGAGGTATGTGTGCTTGAGAGATCCTGTTGCTACAAAGGCAGCCAATCCTCCTTAGCCAGGGCATTTTGCCCTGGGGCAGGGCAGCCTCAGCTGTGCACATCTGGGTGACTTGCCCTTTCCCAGCCAACACTACACATGTTGCTTCCAGGATTGCTGGGGAATGTGGAAAATTGTCAAAAAAAATTGGTTCCAAATGGAATGGGCTGGTGAACAAGGTGTTAGACTCCATCCGGAGCGTGGGTTAAGCTAAGGACAGTTGCGTGAGCTAAAGATCTGGGGGACAGAGCGAGATGTTGGGTGGAAAGGAATGGTGAGATGATTGCCCTGATCTCAGCATGCAGGCAAAGAGAGATTCTACACAGTCAGAGGGAAAAATCAACACCCTCGTACCTATCTTTAGAAAGGGGAACAAGGAGGACCAGGGAATTATAGCCCACTCCATATAACTTCAATACCTGGAAAGATACTAGAGCAAATGGTTAAATGATCAATGTGTAGGGGAAATGAGGGTTATAATTAATACCCAACATGGATTTGTCAAGAACAATTCATGCCAGATCAACCTCATTTCCTTTTTTTGGCAGGGTTACTGGCCTCGTGAATGGGAGGAAGCAATCAACATGATTTATCTTGATTTTAGTAAAGCTTTTGACACTAGTCTCACAAGATATTCCAATAAACACACTAGGAAAAGGTGATCTCAAAGAAATTACCATAAGGTGACCATACTCAGAGAGTAGGTATCAATGGTTCAGAGTGGGACCCCACTGTCCTAAATCTGGCACCAGTCAATATTTTCATCCATGATTTGGATAATGGAGTGGCGAGTGTGCTTATAAAATTTGCAGATGACACCAAGCTGGGAAGGGTTGCAAGCACTTCTCTCTTTTAGGCTGCCCATCACCATATCTTAGTAAAACCAGTAGCAACAGTGAAGTCCATGGTGACTTCATAGAGTCTCTGGCACTGCTCCCTTCCCAGCACAAAAACTCCAATTTGGGGTGAGGTTTTTGGTTTTGAATTTTTTTGTTTAGATTTTATTCGTTTCCATTTGGGGAGCAGGGGTTGGTTGGATGGAAGAGGGTGTCAGGGTTGGGAGTATCATTCTTTTGATAGAAAGTCCTTTTCCAAGAGGATGGGAACACAGCCAGATTGTGGGTCTAGCTGATCTCCTCTGGGAGTATGGTCCACAGCTGGAACCCCGCAACAGGGAATGCACTCTGACACTTCTTCGTGATCGGCTTTGTCCCAGAAGAGCATTGCCATTATGGTGGTTCATGGGGCAAAGTGTGGTCTATAATAGAGTTGGAGCTTGATCCATTAGGATTAGGGCATGGTTCCGTAGCAGGTTTGTAAGCATGGTGCTAATGTACAGTAAGAGATAATGCAGGTAGTGGGGTCTTCACCCTATTGAACTCACAAAACTATTCTCTACCTCTCCAGCATGCCAAACACTCAGATATTTCTTCGCTATTTAAACGGCGTCTCTCAGTGGAGTTTCCTGGTTTTAGGAATTATGAGAATATAATTCCCTACCCAATTTGTGTGAGTTGTATTTTTTCTGGACTTTGACTATTCCCTTGCTCTCTCTTAGACTGCAGATTAGCATTGGTCAAACTTATGGGCATGTTTGTTGTGAGTGCTACTTCCTTTCCCTCAACATCTCAGGTTCTGCTCCGTTGTGACCTTGGAACAGAATCGCACGCTCCAGTAGTGTTGATGTTTCTGTGCTAATCTGAGGAGCGTTTTATCTCTGTGCCATGTACCATGGAGCCCTTAATGAAGTGATCTCTTTACCTGTAACTTCATTTGTGCAATCAGTTAGCAGGCCAGTTCCCTTCCTGAGATCACTACCCATTAGCAGCTGCTCATTGGAATGATTTGGATCAGCTGGGTTAAAAGGATCTTGAAAGCTTTCTCCTCTTGCTTTGTTTTTTGGCATCAGCCATTGTAATGGACAGAAGCCTGGACAGAATCACATAAATACTGGGCGTAAGAAATGCTGAGCTCTCTCCCATCACACACTGCTCCTTTTAATTCCTCATTTCCCAGAGGAAGATGGTCTAATTGCTTCTTGAGTGACCCAGCTCCTCTTTGCACGATGGACTGGGCCCGGGAGGGCATTTCCGTTGACATTTATTTTCCAGATTCTTTATGTCTCTTTGGAGAATTCCTCTTTTTTTCATTTCTACTCCTTCATTCTCATCCTGCATCGGCGCTGCTGCGAGACCTGATGGATATGACCGTGTCTGGCAATATTTCAGAGCCCTCTTTGCAAACACCTCCCGCACTACAGAGGGAGATATTGAGGTGAAGAATGTAATCGCTCCTCTGTTCGAAGAGTATCTGTAATGGTATGTGCTGCGCACCCGCCTGTATTCACACGCGAAGCAGCTTTCTACTTTGATGAGAAGTCTCCCATATAAAGCTTGGATTCTGAGGGTCTTCATACTGGTGATTTAGTACACCAGATTGCTACAGAAATACTATTTTCCTGGACACAGTGTCTTTCCGAAGACATAAATTCACACTTTTGTGAGGTTGGTGGGAAGTGGGGGGAGAATAGTAAAAGCGTAAGGCCACATTCTTTGGCATTATGCACTGTCAACTATTCCAATGGGTATGGTGCACAATTGAACCTAGATGTACTAGGGAAAGTAGCCTATTGGATAGGGCACTGAACTACGACTGGAAATTTGGGTTTAATTCCCCATGTGATTTGGGATGAATCTCTGAACTGACCCTGTGGCTCCGTTCCCCATGGGGCTAATGCCTTCCTACCTCACAGAGATGTTGAGAGGATAACATGCATATTAGATGCTCAGATACCAAGGAATCCATACGATGGGAGGAGGCTATAAAGGAAGTAGAAGTACAAGTCAGTTAACTTATAAAGTAGGTTGTAGGCTACCAAGGTATGGAAAAGGGCTTTGGCAGTGAGGATGAAGAGGATTTTACTATGGTAGAAATAACAAGATTTAGGAACAGCCAGGATGTGGGGGGTAAAGGAGACATAGGATTTGAGGATGACACCAACCATGTGATATGTTTACTTGCAGTGTATAACTCAGCTACTAGATGTTTCCCTGTGTTGTACAGAGTACCAGGCAGTCTGTGGTCCTTGATGGTAAATAAATGAGACAGAGCTGGAACTGAAGCTGTGTGGAAACTTGTTTGTTTGTGTCCGGGGTAGGTAGTTTCTTTAATAAAGTCCTCCCGTTTAAAGAGAGCTGTGAGTCCATGTAGGACCAACATGGTGTCAGAAGTAAACCCGCAAGACTACAAACAAAATGCCCAATTTTGCTGCTGCAGATGGGTTTGAAATTTCACCAATGTACAAAAGGAATGGAATAGGGTGAGTTGGGAGACAGGGAGGATTCAGAAGAATCTTCCTGCAAGGAAGCTGTGGAGGTGTCGTTCCTTCTTGCCTGGCAGATGTGAATTTAAAACACAGCTGCTTGATCCCCAGGTGTGTGCCCTGCTCCCTGAACAAAAGAGTCCACGGAGCGCTCATGAGCCAGCTACAAACCCAGAGAGGCAAATGCTGCCCTCAGATCCAGCAGCTGCTGCAGGGGCAGAGCTGGAAGCAGGATTTGGAAGAGATAAGAGAGAGGGGAATGGTTTGGAGGAAGAATGATAGTACTGTGGTTAAGACACTGGGCTACAAGCCAGGACTCTAGGGGTGAAATCCTGGTCCCATTGAAGTCAAAGGGCAAAATTCCCATCCACGTCAATGGGAGATTTCACCCTGGACACTGTTCGTGGCTGGCTTTCTCATATGATGTTGGGGAGAAATCACAAATGCCATCTTGGGTACATTCCATTGCACCTCCCTACATCCCCCGGCAGTTCCAGTTGGGAAGGGGATTCTCCGAGGCCCAGATACATAAAAGTATGTCCAATGAACTCAATGATCCACCGAAATCCCAGTGCAGTTGAAATCATGGGACACTAGGAGCCTTTGGGGATCTAGGGTTCACGTCCTGCCCCACCACACCCGAGTGGTGGGGGACGTGACCACTGAACATCTCTCACCTGCCTCCTGGAGGTAGAGGGAAGGGAATGAGGTTGGACGTGGGTGTTAACAAAGCAGTCGGTGGTCTTTGTATCAACAGTGCCATAGAATTGCAAAGTGTTATTATAATTAATAAACAAATACACTCCATACACACCGACTCTGTTTACCTGCCTATCCATGAGAGCTTCCGTGATTGTGAAACAAGTGGCTATTAAATATAAAAAACACACAAGAGGGTATTATTTTAAAAATCCTCCTTTATTCATTAGAGCCTCTTAGCGACTCATTGAGTTCTGTGCATAAGAACATAAGAATGGTTGTCCTGGGTCAGACCAAAGGTCCATCCAGCCCAGTATCCTGTCAGTGGCCAATGCCAGGTGCCCCAGAGTGAGTGAACCTAACAGGTAATGATCAAGTGATCTCTCTCCTGCCATCCATCACCCCCTCCCCCCTCTGACAAACAGAGGCTAGGGACACCATTCCTTACCCATCCTGGCTAATAGCCATTAATGGACTTAACTGCCATGAATTTACCTAGTTCTCTTTTAAACGCTGTTATTTTCCTAGCCTTCACAACTTCCTCAGGCAAGGAGTTCCACAGGTTGACTATGCGCTGTGTGAAGAAGAACTTCCTTTTATTTGTTTTAAACCTGCTGCCCATTAATTTCATTGGGTGGCCCCTAGGTCTTATATTATGGGAACAAGTAAATAACTTTTCCTCATTCACTTTCTCCACCCCACTCATGATTTTACATACCTCTATCATATCTCCGCTTAGTCTCCTCTTTTCCAAGCTGCAGGGAGTCAGACTAGGTGAGCACAGGGCTCCACTCTGCCCATAAACGCCTGTGAAGTGTGCCAGCCCACCAAGGGAAAAGCAGCCCTTGCAAATTAGGCGTGCGGAATTGTGCAAAATAGCATCTCTGCTCTGTGCCCCCATCTCCCACCGCGGTGCTTCCTTATATTGAAGAGAGCACAGCCGTGTCCCTATAGACCCCACTGCACAATAGTCAGCGAGGTTTTGTGGATACTCCAGATACCTTCAATTTCCTAACAATCTAAAACTTAATTCTTCCCAGTGGCAACCCAAGAACTCCAGTAGTACACAGTGGAGCTAACGCTGTTATGGTTTTATGGTCTCATCATATTAAATCCATTTTAGTGCTCTGTAAGTGAATCATTTAATCTCCCATATGCACAAACTTTAGCTATAATTGGGACTCAGCTTCTCAGCGGTTGGCTTATTATACAGCCTTCTGGGAGAAGCAGATGCCAACGTGTATGTTTCCTCTAGCTGGCACCCATTTAGCTGTCCCGTGTGGAAAGGAAACACACAGTAAAACGTTTACTAGGACACCAGGAGATGGATGGAAAACATACCTTCTCTGAGTTATGCAGCCCACAAAATTCTTCATCAGGAAAACAAACATAGTTATGGATTTTTAGTATTTATATTACAAGAGCATGCAAAGGCCTTAACCAAGATTGGGGCCTGGTCATGTTTGGATTGATACCTAGTGAAAGACAGTCCCTGCCCCCAAAGAGTTCACAGTATGAATAAATAAGACCAACTAAAATGAGAGGGGAAACTGAGGCACAGAGAGGAACTGTGTCTTGCCCAAGGTGATGCAGTCGGCTAGTGAATGGTATAGCCAGGCATAGAATCCATGTCTCCTGAGTCCCAGTCCAGAGCTCTATAGTACACTACCTCCCTATTATAAGGGAAAATTATACTATGGTTTGTAATGGACACAAAGGTTATTGGCATCCCACTTTCTGCTAGGGATCTGTTCCTTCCATCCTGAGCCTGACGGGTGCTGAGTACCGTCAATGCCACTGAAACCAATGGGAGCAGCAGGCTCTCAGAACCTCTGAAAAATCAAACTGTTTATTTGAGTGATCAAATTTAGTTTAAATTTATAAACTGTGCCCCAAAAGATTTGATGCTGCAATTAACAGCAGGTCTGCCGTTGATTCCACCAGGAGCACAACCAGCAGCTAAGTGAACTGTGCAAGATCCCACAGTAAATTGGTGGCAGAGGAGGGTGTAAACCCCAGGAGACCTGACGCCATGAGCCCATCACTCCCCTCCAAAATGAAGGTTATGATGTATAATGGTCCATCATATTTTATAAGATCATGCAATATTTTGGGGCATGTGATGTTATTTTAATGACATAAAAGGTGTTAAGAAGCAGGTTTGTTAGTAAAGAAAAGTTTGGTTTTGGTGGGTGGAGGTGCTGACCTTTGACCCCTCACTCATGTGGGATGGCAGAGACCTGGGGTGCTGTGGAGTCAGAATGAAGGGGTATTGGGTCACTTCCGTGCAGGAGCATAGGTTCTGGAACTAGGTGTACTGCTGCACCCCCTGGCATGAAGTGGTTTCCATTATATGCAGGGTTTACAGTTTAGTTCAATAGCTCTCAGAACTTCCACTATAAAATTTGTTCCAGCGCCCCATGTGCAGGACCAGTACTGAGAAGCTCAAAGGGGCTCGCACCTTCCCTGGCCAACATGTATTTTTCCTCAAGTTAACATAGAAGGAGCTCCTTAGAGCTGGGTTTTCTGTCCCCTCTGCTATCTTGGAACCTTCCCAGGGTAACTCAGGCAAAAAGCTTGATATGAGTAAAGATAGGGTTGACTCAACCCTTCCTGGTATTTTGGGGAGGTTCAGATCCAAGCTTGGGGCTGATGTTTGCTGCTCGGGGTCCGCTCTCGGACCCCTCGCTGACGTGTGAGAATCATAGAAATGTCTGGCTGGAGGGGACCACGAGTGGGCATCAAGTCCATCCCCCTGCACTGAGGCAGGGCAAAGGAAACCTAGAGCATCCTTGAGAGCTGTTCTTCCAGCCTGTTCTTAAAAACCTCCAGTGATGGGGATTCTACAGCCTCTCCTGGAGCCTAGTCCTTTAGAGTCAGAAAGTTTTTCCTAATATCTAACTTCAATCTCCCTGGGTAAAGATTAAGTCCATTACTTCTTGTCCTACCTTCAGTGGCCATGGTGCGCAATTGATCACCATCCTCTTTATAGCCCTTAACATATTTGAAGACTGTTATCAGGTCCCCACTCAATCTTTTTTTATCGCAAGACTAAACATGCCCCATTTTTGTAACCTTTCCTCACAGGTCAAGTTTTCCAAACTTTAGCATTTTTGTTCCTCTCCTCTGGACTCTCTCCAGTTTCTCCATGTCTTACCTGAAGTGTGGCACTCAATACTGGACATAGTCCACCAGCTGAGGCCTCTCCAGTGTGGAGTAGAGCAGGAAAATTGCCTCCTGTGTCTTACATACAACTCTCCTGTTAATACACCCAGAATTCGCCATTTTGTTGGTATGCTTTTGATTTTTCCTTTCTTTGCATTTGTCTTTATTGAATTTCACCTTGTTGATGTCAGACAAATTCTCTAATTTGTCAAGGATATTTTGAATTCTAACCCTGTCCTCCAATGTCCTAGCAACCCCGCCCACCTTGGGGTTATCCACAAATTTTAGAAACATTCGCCCCACTCCGTGATTCAAGTCTTTAATGAAAATATTGAATAGTACAAGACCCAGGGCTGACCCCTACCTGCAGAACCCAACTAGATATACCCTCCTAGTTGGACAGCAAAACATTGATAACCACTCTTTGAGTCTGGATAACTACTCTTTGAGTACAGTCTTTTAACCAGTTGTAAGCCCAATTTATAGCAATTTCATTTAGACCACATTTCTCTAGTTTACTTATGAGACTGCCATGGGGAACTGTGTCAAAAGCCATACTAAAATCAAGATATATCAGATCTCCCGAGTCCCCTCATCCACTAGCCAGTAATTGTGTCAAAGAAGGAAATTAGATCAGGTTGACATGACTTGTTCTTGATAAATCCATGCTGCTATTCTTGTAACCCTATTATCCTCTAGGTGTTTTATGTATTGATTGTTTAATCATTTGTTCCAGTGTATTTTCTGGTGTTGATGGTAGGGTGACTGGTCTACAAGTCCCTGGGTCCTCTTTGTTCCCCTTTTTAAAGACAGGGGCTATGTTTTTGCTTCTCCCATCTGCCAGGACCTCACCTGTCCTCCATGAGTCCTCAAACGTAATTGCTAACGGTTCTGAGATTGTTTCAGCAAGTTTATTAAGTTCATCCTAGGATATTTAAGAAGAAATATGGATCTGGTTTCATGCTTTGTCTCTTCTCATGTTTTACTGAGACATGGATGATTCTCTGTGGATAAGTGGCACTTTGCAATGAGAAACAAACAGGGGATGTAATTTATTATCCCTTTCCCACCTTCACATGTAATAGGAGGAAATACTTGAGTTGTGTCTTCTTCTCCAAGTGCAATCACTAATTGCCTCTCATCACACCTTCCTACACAACAGGGAGTGGCTTAAGCAGAATACTCTTTGGGCTTGGCTACACTTGCACATTATACTGCAATAAAGCCACCTAGAGTGCTCTACCTTACTCCCCGTCTACACTGGCAAGGCACGTAGAGCACTCTAACTCCCTGGCTAGAGCGCTACTGGTACTCCATCTTGGCAAGAGGGATAACGTCTCTTGCATATTGGCTGAGACACTCCAGTGTCAGTGTGAACGAGATGTTGCGTTACTGCGCTCTGATTGACCTCCAGAACCATCCCATAATCCCCTTAAATCAAGTGGCCCCTCTTGCCATTGTTGTGAAATCGGCTGCAGGAATGAGGAAGTTCCCTTTCAAAGCCCAGTTTCAGACAGCCATCTGCTTATCTGCTCCAAGACAAAGCAAACATTTACTGAGTGAGAGAGAGGCGGGTGGTGGGGGTGGGTAGGGGAGTTTGAACTTACAAGACAGCGTGCTGACACACTCTCAGCACCTCAAAACCCCACTCTCTCTCCCCCCACTTACACACAACACACTCCCAGTCACACTCCACCCTACCCCCTGCATTCTACCCCCTGCATTTGAAACGCACATTGCAGCCACTTGAATGCTGGGATAGCTGCCCATAATGCACTGCTCCCAATGCCGCTGCAAGTGCCGTAAATGTGGCCACGCCAGTGCGCTTGCACCTGTAAGTATGGACAGACTGCGGCCCTTTCCCTAGTGTGCTCTCCGAAGGCTGGTTTAACCCAAAGCGCTCTACAGCTGCAAGTGTAGCCATACCATGAGTGTCTTAAATGTACTGCCTCTGCCAGATACCCAGCTGATGGAAAGTGGTTCTGGATCAAATGATGAGGATGAGTTGGTCATTACATGTAGTGCTTTAATCTCACCAAATAATTGCAGTTTAATACCAGGTGGCCATTTTCAGACCCCAAAATATCAGTCTTCACCACTTTTTAACATGAAAATATACTTTGATGCAAAAATTGACCTTTGCCAATATGATACATTAACATTCCAGATTTGAAATGGGATGGGAGTTGCTCGCAGAAGGGAATATATGTGTATAAATGAGTCTACAATCATTTAAAATGTTCATCCCAAGAACATCCCTCATTATAACTCTCTTTAGTTTTCCGGGGGGGGGGGTGTGAAATGAGAAGGGCACACAATAGAGTGGATTGAAACATTCTGAAATTTAATTTTTCATCATAAAATACTGAATTAAAATGGTTTGGTGATTTTCTTCCCATTTTCAAGACAGCTAAGGCATAGGTCAACATGTTTTTAATTTTGAAATGTAGCTGAAAATGTGTTGAAATTTCAGCTCAAGGCAGGGGGGGGGAAATTGCAGTTTTGGAGATCCGTTTCCCCTTCATTCTTTGGCCACTTCTAGTTTTCATCACAAGCGCATTGCCTAGCATTGATAACACACCCCTAATGCATAGGGAGTATGTACCGAGGCAATACCTTAGTTCCTGTATACCACAGCAAGTAACGGTATCACTCAAGAACGAAAGAGCAGTGTGGGAGATAGGAGGTGATCGCTCTTCCTGTTATGAAAGGTTCGTTAAAAGTTGATAGATGGATTTCACTCTGATGATTGGTTCAGAAGCTCGGGGATATCGCCTGGAATCCAAGAAATGAACCTTAATCTCAAGAAAATCTAAAGCAATTTTTCACTCCGAGGAGTAGCCAGCATGTAGAGTTGGTGATTGGGGAAGCTGATTGAAGAAAGACTCTCACTGAGTACAGGGGATATTTACATTTCTTTCTGCCCAGGGAGTCAAGCTGTGTTAATTTCAATGGTCTAAATGGACCCAGAGAATCAAAGGTGTTAGCGTGACTCTGTCCACCGCGCAACACGAACCAGTTAAAACATGGTTCAGGGGCTAGAGTACAGAGACCTCGGCCTCTTTAGTCCCAGGGCAAAAAGGCCATTCAAAATCTTTAACATTAAAGATAGCAGGGGGGCCTGGGGGGGTGCGGGGTAGATGAGGAGGAAAAACAGTGAAACTATTTGAAAATGGAAAGAAATATAAAGTAAGATTTTCATCTGAATAATCCTGCTTATTCCCCTTCCCTTTGGAGAGCCCCTCTCTTGCCCACCTAGCAATGTTTTAGCTGGTATTAAAGACGGTAGTAATTGGCCTTTTGGGGGGCAGAAGAGTGAGTTGAGATGATTGGAACTGTGGTGCTGGTTTTGACTTGTGACCTCGCTGCTGGAGAGACACAGGGGTGGCGGAACCAGGTGGGGCGGGGGGACAGTAGGGGCTAGCACCCCCTGCAATGGAAACGTGGGGAGGGAGGATCTACGTTTCCGCCTCCACCTGTCATTCTACTACACGTTCGGGGGGGAGGCGAGAACAGAACCTGGAGGGGCTGCTGTGGTTCCTAGGATGGGGGGAGGGGCGGGCAGTAGGAACTGCCGGGACCCTCCCCTTCCAGCCTGGAGCCAGCTGTCCCCCCATTCACTGAGTCTCAGGAGCTCTCCTCAGTTCCCAGGTAGAGCAACCCCTCCGCCTCCGCATTCCAAATGAGCATCCCCCAATTCTGCAGCGTCCTGGGCTGATCAACCACTCTGAGCCTTGGTGAGCTCGTGCCAGGGTCTGGTTGTTTCAGGCAGTGCTTCGAGCCGCCTGACTGGTCACAGTGGTGTTACAAAAGAGACAGTCCTGGCTGGCTAAGCCAGACCCTTCCCAAACAGCAACAGGAGTGAGAAGTATGTTGTCCTAGGCGTTGTAGTGACACATAGGCCAAGGTTTTCATGAATAGGAGCCTAAACTCTTCAGGGCAAAGTCCAGCTTTTGTTACATGTTTATACTAGAACAGTGGGACTCTGACTGAGGTCCCTAGATGCTGCCCCATTACAAATAATAAAAATTAATACTACTGGGCAGGGACTGTCTTTTTGATCTGTGTTTGTACAGGGCCTACCACAATAGGGTCCTGGGCCTTGACCATGGCTCCTAGACTCTACAGTAACACAAATAATAAACAATACATATTGCCTGATTTTCAAATGTACTGAGCATCAAATGTATTGAGCGTCCCACCGAGGGAGCCAAGTATTATGACAGAAGAAAGAAATTAGTCTATTACAGAGCCAGTAGCATTAGGGGTCCAAGTTCTGTGCTTTATGGACCCCCGGCCTCTAATCTTGTCTGAGCTACCTACAATCCTTAACTAACCCTAGCAGCAATGTAACATTACCAATCACGTGCACCAAGCCACTCCATTACAGCGCCCGCTTACCCATCCACTAACTAGGCCCAACTTCCGCCTCAGTTAAACCAGTCAGGGGACTCCTCAGTGCTGAATTTTCCTGAGGAAGTTAGTAAATTACCTAAGAAAGAAACTTGGATCTCAGGCACAGACAGTAAAATCCAGGTACTTCCACTTATATGATACCCATAAACAGTCTGCTATATTATACAGCAGCTCCAAACCACACGGGACCATTCTTAGTACTAGGTTTTATTTACACTTACATTACTATCCTAGTTGGTAAAACTGGGTTAGGATTTAAGACCACCTCTTCCAATGCCATTTCTTATCGCATTATCTTGAGAGCTGTTTGTGAAGCAGAATAAACGTTTTCTCCAGCGTAACCCAGCAACAAAATCTAGACGCTGAGATAGTGAATCTTAGCGGACTCCGAAAGAAATGATGCCCTAATAAGACAAAAATGTTTAAAAGAAAACCAGAAAAAAGTGGGGCAGGGGAGAGTTGTGGGTTTATTTTTTGATGAAGGATATCTAAGCAGAAATTAGGGAAACGTGACATGTTTTGTGAGTCTACCAAGCATCCGACCATTGTTTTTAGTAGATGGGGGAAAGGGTAATTCACAAACTGCAAAAAGAGCCTTGATAATGCTTTGCTAAACAGGCCACATGAGGTTGAACTCAGCTCTTGGGCTGGTGTGCCAGCTGTAATGGAGTTCTGGGCACACAAAGGGCCACATTCTGCTCTCACAATGGAATAAACATAACCCCACTTGGAGTCCATGTTGTTCCCGAGAATTCAGACTTAGCAACGCCGTGACACTGCGTGAAATGTCCTTTTTAAAAAATGAAACATTACTTTTGCTTAATGTTTAGCATTTAGATGGTCCTAGTGATGTGGTGAACAAGATGGCGGGGGTAGATTTCCATCGTGGCTGCTGTTTGACTTACCCGGGCACCAACACAGCTACTTATAGTGGGATGCCTGTCCCGTAGAAATAAGGAAAGACACAGGGCTTGGTTCTTCACTCCATTATAGCCTATGTCTATGCAACAGGTTTTACAGCGGCACACCTGGAGCAAGGAAGGTTTTTTTTCTGTAATTGTACTTAGAGGTGATAGGTTGACGGATTCTATCTGAGGAGCAGACTATAGGGTGACCAGATAGCAAGGGTGAAAAATTGGGATAGGGAGTGTGTGGGGGGGGTAATAGGCACCTATATAAAACAAAGCCCCAAATATCAGGACTGTCCCCATAAAATTGGGACATCTGGTCACCTTAAGCAAACAGGAAGTGAGGGGAAGGAAGTGGCTGGCCTTCCAACGTGTCAATCCATTGTCTTGACAATTCATAGGTCACCCACTGAAGGCAAAACTACCCTGGAGATCTGATACACTGCCCAGGGGTACCCAGGTTGGGAGGCACCTCACCGTCACCTGTCTTTAGTGTGACGCAGGCACGGCTGGGCCTGCTGCAGATCAGCTCCCTGAAACAAGCGGCCTCTGCCAACACAGGAACCGCTTTCCTCACTCTCTCTGTACAGGCAGTGACAGGCACACCCCAACCACTGAATACTGGGAGTGTCCAACTTCTTATCCAGCAAACACTCAGAATTGCCAGGCCTGCTGCTCCCAAACGACCAGTACACACCCACGTGTAAGATTCACTTTGCACCCTCACCTTGCTTACCACCACAGCGCTGAGTTACATTTGTAGTAAAAACCAGACTCAGTTTGTGATCAAAACAGGGCGATTCAAATGATAGTGAGTAAGAATGTTAGGAACAAAGGGTTTCATGTAAAACACAATCGTCCCACACTTTCTAGAGACGAAACGAACACGTAACCTTTTGTTTATCTAGAGAAGATTGTCTCACCCAACGTTCCCCGCAGGATTTTTCAGGCACGCCTGATTTTAGAGCCCTTTTTCATGAAGCAAAAGAGTTGATCATTTTCTTCCTCAGTGAAGGGTCTCAGGGTGTCTGCTTCCAAAATTCAGAGGAGGAAACCTTTGCTGTATACCTTTGAATAGGGTCCACCCTCCCACAGGCGTTTTTTTAATTCCCGTTTAGTTCCTTTTTGAAATTCTTACAATTTTTCATTGCATTCAGTCCCGACTGGTGATAGGGGACCCATTGTCACACAAAAGTACTTAATTTACACATACGCAGCCGGATAGCTAACATTTCTGGGCTGAGAGACAACCTGTTTTGCAGCTTTGCTGGTGACTAGTTTCTAGATACACTATGCAGCATATTTCTGGTATATAGACATGACTTCGGACACAGTAGATGTACATGCATTTGACAATACTATTGATGGCCAGTGTAACACCAGCTTTTATTTGAGACCTCACGTGATAGTCTTTGGTGAACCAGAATGTACCTATCAGCACCAAGAGGCTCCTGTAATCCCTCCGTCACCCCTTGTCAGTTGGCGTGAATTGAGTCACAATATCACAGTCCAACCAACCGATCGGCAATGCCATGCTTACCCGCTCCATTGGGATTCGTAAGTGTGAGTTTGCTGCCTGTCAAACATATAGGGACGTTCTATAGAAGAGGAAGCTATTTCTGGCATTAGTGAAAGGAGCTCTTCGGAACCCAGGCAGTGTGTTTTCAAGGACACACTCCTCACTGCCAGCTAGCTCCATGCCTGGAGGACAAAACCACGCATGGCCAGAAATCACTGAACACTTCATCAACATCAACCTCGGTCTCTTTGCTGCTTCTTGGGATCACAAGGGATCACTCCACAGTGGTAGCTTTGAAAAGCCAGTCAGTGATTAGCCACCACTGCATGCACATGTCCACTAAAGCAGTGCTACTCAAAGTGGTGGTCCGTGGACCGGTGCCCGTCCGTGAGCCATAGGCTGCCAGTCCGCAGCGAGTTTCCAGGAAAGAAAAAGAAAGAAATAGTATCATTTAAAAATCACACCGCAATTCCACCCAGCATAATGATCAGTCGATAAAGTCGACAATATGAAATAATACTATGTTTTCAGAAGCACATATTATAATATTGATAATTATGGCATGGCGCTAAACATGTTTTGCATCAGAGAGCCCGTGGTGGGCTCACTTTGGAGAGGCACCAACGTTACTTTTAGGGAGCTCTGTCCAAACCGGAAGCTGCTGCGGCTTTGATTGAGTAGGGAGCCTCAGCGGCTGGTGATGGGTTTCACTGGAGCCAGGGCAGAGGCTGCTACTGCGCCCACAACTGACTGAGACTCCAAGGGGTTGTCTGAGGCAGAGGGGTATCACCATTGAACCAGAACCCAGGGCTGCCAGCATCAGGTTAAAACAACTCCAGTCCTCAGAGGGGTATGCAGCTTGAAATTAGAAAGGTTCTACCCCTTGTTCCTTCAGCTGTGTGGGAAGGATGGCTTATTGGTTTGAGTGTTGGCCTCTTAATCCCAGGCTTGTGAGTTCCATCCTTGAGGGGGCCATTTAAGGATATGGGGCAAAAATCTGTTGGATGATTTAACTGGGGATTGGTCCTGTTTTGAGCAGTGGGTTGAACTAGATGATCTCCTGGGGTCCCTTCCATCCATGATATTCTGTGAGTGACTCACGGGACCAACAGAGTGCTGTCCCCAGCAGCAGGCTCATCAGGTGTGCCCCCAAAAGTGAATGTTGAGACTGCTGAAATCCAGAGGTGTGCACGCTCTGGGGTGCAGCAAATAGTAGCAGTGTAAAGGTGAGTTGGATGTGTTTCACTGAGGGCTGTAAACTGTAGCTGCTCATTGATTTATCAAGCTGCCCCCTTCTGATTTAAATTAATAGTGACATTCAGTCTCTGTCTGTTACGCCAGGTTTTCTTAAGTCAAGGTGTGTGAGCTCCAAGCTAAGGGTAGGTCTTACCTACGCGCCGGATCGGCAGGTAGCAATCAATCTTTTGGCAATCGATTTATCGTGTCTCGTTAAGGCGTGATAAATCGATCGCCAGTGGCGCCCCCGTCGACTCCGGAACTCCAGCTCGCTGAGAGGCGCAAGCTGGAGTCGACGGGGGAGCGCGCCGCTGACTGTCGCCGCCGTGAGGACAGCAGGTAAGTCGACTGAAGATACACCGACTTCAGCTACGTGATTCACACTCCTGGTCAGGAAGCTTCTAGTGCTCCAGCTCTGCCTCCCTTAGGGTGACACCTGCCTCCAGCTCCATCCATCTCTCCTCTGCCGGCAGCCATTTTCACCCCCGCCTCCCCAGCTCTGGACGCCATTGCCGCTGGCTCTGCTGAATCGTTTGGGGGACCCGCCTGCTTGGGCTCCAGCAGGCCCCGTAGGAGATAAAGGGACACTCCGTGTCCTCTGATTTGGAGCAGGTTCCCCTGGCTGCCTGATGGCAGGTGAGTGCTGCCTGACCAGAGGCTCCGATTGTGTCCAATCACATGGTGACAGACCTGCCAGGACCTGCCGCTGCGCTAAACGGTTCCAGGAGAACTCCGCTTCTGCGGCTTGGCTCCTCCCGCCTTTTCTGCTGCTCTCTCCTCTCCACGCTTCCCTTCGTTCTATTTCCTTTACCCGCAGTGAACAGAAAATAAAACCCTTCACCTTATCTGGCTGTGCCCTGCCTTCTCACTCGGAATCGCTCACGAGTCTAGGTTACCACCGCTTGAAGGGTGACCTGTAGCTAGCCAGCAAGCTGTGTGCCAACCACTGCCAACTCTGCCACTGTGACGCTCTCCTCAGGGAGCCCACGGCCGTAAGCCACTGTCTCACCTCAGCAAGAGCGTGCGTTGCTGGGGCTTAACGAGCGTGTCAGCCCCCGCCTCAACAGTCCGTCAGCCTCGCCAGCAAATGCCTCGATGCTGACAGTCTGAACCTTCCCCGGCAGGCAGCATTCAGTGAACCCGTTCCCCAGAGCCATCTCTCCGCAGTATCCTGCCCCCCTCACCGGACGCTCACAGAAATTAACCAAGTTTGCTGTCTCCAAAGACAGAGAATAAACCCCAGCCTGGTGGTTCACCTTCCGTCAGGGTAACAGCACCGAGACGGTTCATAGTAAAATGAAGCATATGTTTATTAATAAAAAGCAGAGATTTAAGTGCTGGGAAATGTAAGGCCCCATGGGTCTATGTCCCAGGCCTGTAGAGCTACCAGGCAGTTAACATCTCCATGCTGTTCCCCAGCAGAGGCTGTAACCAATCCCCACTCCTCTTCCTGTGATCCGCGGTGGGCGTAGACCATGGGAAGTGCCGCCTCATGGGTTTGACAGGCAGCAGCCCCATCGCTCTTGATTGGGTCCCTGTCCTATATAAACCCAAGGGGAATTCCAGGAAGTGTCCACACAAAAATGTGGATCTTCTGCAGCTGCCATAGGGTGACCAGCTGTCCCGATTTTATTGGGACAGTCTAGATTTTTGAGTCTTTTTCTTATATAAGCTCCTATTGCCCCCCACCCCCATCCCGATTTTCCACATTTGCTGTCTGGTCACCCTAAGCTGCCAAGATCATTCCAGTTCCATGCACTTGAACTTCGAGCTTGACCTTGGCTTGTTTTGTAGTTTGCCTCCTGATTCAGACCCTGAAACCTGACTTGGACTCTGACCCTTGGTATCAACCCTGGCCACGAATGGACTATGAACGCCTCAGATACTTCTAGCCTCAGGTTTGCCCCTGCGCTGACCCTTGGCCCCAACTGCCTTGGTCGGGGATGCTGATGCTAAGCAGAAACAATAGAAATTGACAATGGTTATATACAAAACAAAATCTAGCATGCTTTCCACACTCAGTGCTCTTTTGACCCACCCAGAGAGAGCGTCCATTGAATCTTATAATTGCTATGAAAATGCCAGCTGATTTGCTCTGATATTTACAACTCAGTCAAATTTTAATACTCAGCGGTAACATTTCTGATTGTTTTCCTTTCACATCGGTATTTATGCTTCAGTTGATTTGGGCCAAGGAGATGTATTTCAGGATGAGTAATTATCCCGGGGACGATGTGCATGGTGAAAAATTAATGAAAGGAGCTACCGGTTCATTTGTTTGATCTTCTCACATAGACGGGGAAAAAAGCCCATCCATACTGATAAGGAAAATACTTGGGTTTTTTAAATCTTTAATTAAAGTTGTGAGGGGAGAATCACAATCGGGTGCAGTTGGATTATATGTGCTGCTTTGTACTGCTGATATTTGTTTTCTCTGACCGCCTCTACCCAGGCATCGCCAATGGAGTTACAAACTGTGACGAAGTAGGAATACTCTGTGTGTGCGTGCCTCAGTTTCCCCTTTGCATTTCTTAAGTGTCTATGTGAAGGAATAGGGGCTGACACTGGAAGCAAGGAGGCAACGCCCTCTCCCCTCTCAAGGTGTGCATCCCTGATGCTGTAATCTGACCCCAACTGGGGGAGGGAGGTCAGCTGAACCTGTTGGAGAGAGGTCAGGTGATACCTCCAGCCCGGGAAAAGAGACAAAAGAAAGCAGAGGAGGGGCTGGAGGGGGGGGGAGGGTGTCAGTCTGGGTCTGGCTGGGAAGAGGCAGAGAGCTTACAGGCAAGCTGTCCTAGCTCTCTGGCCCCCAAGATGGATCCAGCTGAGGGCTCACGCTCGCTGTATGTTCTGGGTTAGACCAGATAAAGGTCATCGAATAAACTTCTGTTTTACTGGCTGGCTGAGAGTCACGTCTGACTGTGGATTTGGGGTGCAGAACCCATGGGCTCCCTCAGGACCCCGCCCAGGCGGACTTGCTGGGGGATGCACACGGAGGGGCAGAAGGTGCTGAATGCTCCGAAGTCAGACACAGGAAGGTGGAAGCGGGTACCCGTGAATCTCCTGGCCTTGGAAACAGGCTGTGTACAGAGAAGGGGCCCTTCACCCGAAGTCCGGTCTGGCTTCCTAGGGAGCGGTTCCAGACCATCGCCCGGGCGCTCCGTGACACAAACATTGGCCAACAAAGCCTGACATCTTAGGCAGGGATTGCTCTCTCCATTTTATAAATGTGTAAGTCAAGGCAAAAGAAAAGAAAGAGTGTGTTAAAAAAACAAAAATCCCACAGGAGGTCAGTAACACAACACAAGCGAGCAGTGGCCCTTGCTCCAAACACTACACTAAATTCCATCTTTAGTTCTGGGGTTTTAAAGAATTTTTTGTGTTTTGACGTTGGTTTTGTGGCTCATTTTTTGATGCACCAGACTAAAGCCATAGCGTGTGAAGATGGCACACACGCTGCTGTCCCGTGCTTGAGTTAGATCTGCTAGGTAAGAGGCAGGCTGATTAACTCGGTTTTTCAGCCTTGCCCTGGTTAATGCAGCCGGTCAGCAGCAAAGCTGAGGATGTCCAACGCGTCATGGTCAGCAACAGGTCTTCTACGGGACGGCGTCAAATACAGAGGCTCCCACATAGGTTTGAGGCATCACACTCCTCGGTGGAGACAGTTTTCTTCAGGGTCGATCCAAGTTAGTGGAACAAACTCCCCCCAGAACCAGGGCCGGCGACAGGGGGGTACTATGGGTACAGCTGTACCGGGCCCCCCGACTTTAGGGGGGACCCCGGTACACAGCTGTACCCGTTGTCGTCCCCCCTTGTCGCCGGACCTGGAGAGCGGGGAAGGGGCGGGGAGGCGGCGCGGCTCCCCCCCCCGACACGCGCGCCTGGCCCCGGCAGGAGCTGTGAGCCCGGCCGGCGGCAGCAGTGCTGTCCGGGGTGGGGGGGGGGAGAAAAGGGCAGCTCACACCGCTCTCGCTCCCGCTGCCGCCAGCTGTGAGCTGGCGGGGGGGGGGGGAAGCGCAGGCTGGGCTGGGGGGGGGCGGCTGGGCTTGGGGGGCCCCCATCCGCTGTCGGCTGGGCTGGGGGGGGGCCCGGCTGGGCTGGGGGGCCCCCCAAACTATCAGAGTAGGGGGGCCCCAAATTTCTGTCGCCAGCCCTGCCCGGAACCCAAGGCCCATGGCTCCAGGAGGCAAGCTAGTGAAATTGGTATGTGCAGTGAGAGGTGGTCTGAGTTGGGCCAGGGATTTCACGGTCCGTTAGCCTATGTAACCACGACATGCAGCGACACCATTGAAGTCAGGTGAGTTATATAAATTCGCCATCTATCTTCAGTGCATGCCACCTCGCGTCTTTAATTTTAGACTGGGCAGCGCCCATGTAGTGCCAGTGGCAGGATTTAATCCTGGAGGGATAAGGAGTGTCCCCCTAGAGAAATTGATTAGGACATAAAAACGAGCGAGTCCGCTGCTCCTCTGGTGGTGGTTCGTGGGAGGAGGGAGAGGGCATTCCAGACACAGATCATTTCCGCGTCGGCGCTGGTTATAAATAAAGATCTCCCTCCCTGGCTTCTGCTGCCTTCTCGGGCCCGGTGATTAATGTCTCAGGTCCAGCCCATGCACAGAGTGTTTGTCAGGCAGGTACGTGCCACTTCCCCCCAAAGAAAAACAGTTTCCACTACGTCAGCTAGAGGTTCAGAGAGCGAGGCAGCGCTGAACGTGGGCAGAAAAAAGGGGGGGGGTACGATCTAGCATAATCTGTGAGCAGCCGCTTTAATAGGAGAGTGCTTCAAGTGCCTCCTTGATTTATTTCCCAGGTCTGTGACACCAGGCAACATCCCCCTCCCTTTTAAGTACTGGAAAGAAGCACTGTCCCAGTGGAGGTGTGACCAGTAATTGATTCTGTTTTCAGGGGAGGAGGCTGTTGTCTTCCCAGCCCCAGGGAGGGAGGGCGTGTGGTGGGGGCGGGGGGTGGGATGGAAGAGGTAAAGGGGGGTAAGAGAAAAGGAGAGGGTGATTTCTCAGTGCTGGACAAGCAGGAGGGCTTGGGGTGAGCAGGGCGAGTGTGGGGCATTTGTATAAAGGGAAGGGACGTGGGTGGAGAGTTTGCCAGAGCTAATAACCAACCCCCATCCCTTCCCCTCCCTTCTTCTCTCCTCCCCGTTCTGTACTTGCTGGTATATGTGTCCCACCTGCATATTCACCCCTCTTGCTACAGTATTTCAGCACCTCCATTTTTCTTCCTCCCCACACCCCTGGGAGGCAGGGAAGCACGTTGATGGGGAAATGAAGAACAGAGAGTGTGATTTGCAAGATCTATGGGGGACGCAGGGCACTCTGGCTGACCCCAGGCTCTCTGGCTAGTGCCTAACCACTAGGCCATCCTCATCGCTTACTGTTGTCCTGTCCGGTCTACTTAGGACAACGGCTGTTTGGGCCAGGGCCCAATGTGTTTGCACAGCATCCAGCATGATCCTGACCGGGGATCTGAGGTGCTGCCTTCATGTGAATCAATAGTAAGAGGCAGAGAGAGAGGAATGGGGCAAGCAGTAGGAACGCAAAAGCTAGAGCAAGGGAGGAGAACAAGAGAAGGGGGCGTGGGAAAGAGATAAAGGAAGAGGGGAAAGGGGGTAGAGAGATAATAAAGAGCCAGAGAGCCCGTGAAGTACAGTAGGGATTTCACTTTGCTAATTGCTACTACATGGAAGGTGCCTAGGGACCTACGGTGAGCCAGGGCAGTACAAGACAGTAGACGAGAGGAAGAGGACAGGATTGTGAAGAGGAGGAGCGAGAGACTGAGAATTTAAAGCAGGCGCGAGCTGCAAAGAATGAAAAATAAATAATGCTGAAAAAATGATTTTCATTTTCACTCTCCAGTCTTCTGAGGCGAGCGGAGACTTTAATTTGCCTCCTTCCCATGGAGTAACGCCCTCCTGCTTCATTCAGCTCCGCGCGTCTACCTGGCTCGCTAACCTATAGTATCAATTTATATGCTAATGGACTTCATTTGTAAATCAAGGCAGCCCTGGCCCAAGCCTCCCTTCCACCCACCCTCACCCCGAAAAAACATTCGCTCGGCGCAAAAGGCCGTTCATTTCTGAATACAGGGCAGGGAACGGCGGACTCCAAACCAGAAAAAAAGCATCGAATCTGAAATAATTGGATCATTGATGAAGTTCATCCCTGCAGATTAGGTTGCTGTTTCATCTCAGCCCCTCACCTGCTTGGCAGGAGCCTTTTTACAGAGTTTTATAATTAGTCAAGCTTGGGAAGGAAAAGAAAAATCCATCCCACAGGCCAGCTCTCCCTGACTTTCTCCTTTGCGACCCAGCGCTCTCACGTGGCAGGGCAGGATGGCGGAGGGAACTGGGCACAGGCACTGGTCCCATTTGTTTGTAGGTCACTCCTGGGGCAGGGTGAGATGACAGGGAGTTATCACTCAGTGGCTTCCGTAGAATGAGTTGGTTGGTATCAGTCCAATTCCGGGGGAACTGGTACTCCTGCTGCTGGGTTTGGGGGCACCGAACGGACATTGTCACAGGGTCCGGGCCGCCCTGTGTTCTGTCCACCCACAATAAGGGTCTTGACACTCTCTTCAGTGCTCCCAAGTGTCCTTTATTTACAGTGCTTCCTGTGGCTCCAGTGAAACAACCCGTGCTCTGTACAGTGCTCCCCCAGTCCCCAGCCAGTTACTTCCCTGCCTTAGTTCCCTGGCCCTCGAGGCCCCTTTGCCTATAGCCAGGAGACAGCGCTCCTGCCTCCTCCCCCTGGCCTGGCCTCCCCTTTAACTGCCCATGAGTCAGGGCTTTTGTAGCCAGCCCAGCTTCCTGCCCCAGCTGTAACTAACCAGCCCTGACTAAGCCTACAGGCCTAGGCTCCTTAGGGCTGACATCTGGGCTCCCCTGCTGACCACTGCCTGCTCCGGCCCCTAAGCCTCCAGCCAGGAAGCAGGATTTGAGCTGCAGAGGTCTTTACCCCTGCCCTGCCACAGGCATTCTCTAGAGCAGTGCTATAGAGAAGTGCTTCTCAGGTACAAGAACATCCAGCTATGGGAACACGGTAGCTAAATATATTTGGCATTGGAAGCCATTGCATGCTGAGGTGACAATACAGCTCCACCTGGATACCAGCGCTTACGAACTGCAAGACCTCCAAGACAAATCTCTTTTTATTAGCAATAAGGGAAAGACACACCAAACATACCTCCAGAATGTCATCCTCCACGGGTTTGTAGGCTTTGCTTTCACCATAGTGCCTTCTTGCGGCCCACTTTCTTAGGTTATAGCTTTAAGAGTGTTCCCAGCCTGCCCTGCTTCTAAAGGGATGGCAGCAGCCTATTGCTGAAGCTATGGGCCTGACCCACCGCCCGTTCAAGTCAATGGGCGTCTCTCTCCATTGCTTGGAGTGGACTTTGGAGTTGGGCCTCCGTAATCCACGTACTCACTGTGGGAGCAGGAATGATGAGGTGAAATTCTGAATGAAGAATGGATGAACATCACCTCAAGCCCAGCAACGAGCTGCCCTCACACTCTAGTAAAGCAAAGGGAGAGGAGAGCTGGGCGCTTTCAGTCACAGAGTGGAGCTATGTTACCTCAGAATGCATTGCACACACAGTGCTCTCGACCGTGCCTCTTCCTGACACGTCCACTGAAAGGAGAGCCCTGGTCTGGTGTGCCTGAAACACACACCTGAGCGAGCCAGAGCTCTCCCTAGAAGGAGACTGAGGTAGTGCAGGGTCACGTTGGAGGCTTAGGGCTTGTCTACACTACCCACTGCATCGGCGGGCAGTGATCGATCCATCAGGGGTCGATTTATCACGTCTAGTCTAGACACAATAAATCGACTACTGAGTGCTCGCCTATCGACTCTGGTACTCCACCAGAACGAAACGTGTAAGTGGAGTCGACGGGAGAGCGTCAGCTGTCGACTTACCACAGTGAAGACACCACGGTAAGTAGATCTAAGGGTGTCGACTTCAGTGACGCTGTTCGTGTAACTGAAGTTTGTGATCGGCCTTGTATCGACCCCACACGGTAGTGTAGACAAGCCCCTAGCTGTAGCGTCATGTTGGATTCACTCAAGTGTTGTAGGATGGGCCAGTCCCTTTGGTTGGAACCTGTCACCACTGCCTTCCTCCTCATTAGCACAGTCTCCATTGTTTTCCACTGATGGGATGATTTTGCTCCCTATTAAGTCTACGTGGGCATGAGTTTGTCATGTTTTTAATTTAATGTATTTATCACGCTCTCGGCTTCGTCAGGTGACAGGCTCAGGGTTGGACGGTCAGTCACTGGGTAGGCCAACTGTAGCAGGCAACGTGGGCTCATCACAGCTCACACACAGGCCGGAGTATGTCGGAGCTACTCAGTCCCGCAGGCGGGTTGTCTCTCTCTGGTCCTTGCAAATGGTTCTAGCTTCCACTTGGACCACCAGCGGTTGCTCGGTGGTCCACCACTCAGAATAGGGCCCCATACGGGAGCACAGCCTCCGAGTAACAGAGTCCCTGCCCTAAAGAGTGAACAATGGCAATACATATGCCAGACAACTGAAGTGTCAATACCTCCCCCCATACAGTCGTTACTGATTGGCCAAGTCCATGGCTGTAGGATGAAATGCCCCCAATGCAGAAGGCGGGATCGAAAATGAGGCCGTACCGAGCTCCCAGGGGATTAAGCGGAGCCTTAGGGCAGGTCTACACTCCGGCGGGGATTGACGCTGTGAGATCGATCTATCAGGGGTCGATTCATTGTGTCTAGTCTAGACACGGTAAATCAATCCCCGAGTGCTCTCCCATCGACTCCTGTACTCGACTGTGGCGAGAGGCGCAGGCGAAGTCGACAGTCGATCAGCAGCAGTCGACTCACTGCTGTGAAGACACCATGGTAAGTCGATCTAAATACATTGACTCCAGCTATTCTACTCTCGTAGCTGAAGTTGCATATCTTAGACCAAATCCTCCTCTCCCCCAGTGTAGACCAGGGCTCAGAGACCCTTCCATACTATGTAGCGATGGCCAGGCAGGTTGAGGAAAGCATATCAGAGGTGTCACTCCTGGAGGGGCCAACAGTGATTGAATCTAGAACGTCTACAAGCCATGTTAAAGGCTATAGCGTGGTTAGGGCCATGGATGTAGCAGACTCTTCAGTGGCTGTCTGTAGCCTTGCCACAAGAAGGGGACGGAGACGTCCACGGTGCAAAGGGGGCCAGGACGTGCCTCACTTCTGCCTGGGCTGTTCCTGTTCAATGGACAGATGACATCTGTATCTACCACCCCTTCCCCAACATCCAACTCACCGTACATAGGAACTAGCCCAATTATCAGAGCCCCAAAGAGATGAGGAAGGAAGGCAAGAGCAGAGAGGCTATGGGGCTGAGAGGCAGCACGGCTAGTGCAGTGTTTCACGACAACCGGTCTATGGATCAGCACCGGTCCCTGAGATCTCCCAGGAAGGCAGCAAGCTGGTCCCTGGCATCAAAAAGGTTGAGAAACACTGAGCTAGTGGATAGAGAACTAGCCAGGGAATCGGGAGACCGATGAGCTCTGATCGAGTGAAGGCCGGTCATGTTACTGCTGTCCCGCCCCCACTCCCCCGCGCCGCCCATCTTGTGCCTTTTTCAATGGGATGTCGTACGGCGGGCGAACACCACTCCTAGCAGGGAGCCCTGATGTTGACACGGGCGTCTAGGCCCTATTGGCAGCCGGTCAAACCATCCGCAAATGGCAAGCAGCTGCCAATTACATCTGTGCTGTGGCCAGGAACTGATCAAAGCCAATGCACTCGAATGAGCCGTTCAACACAGCTGCTTTGATGGCCCGTCCCTAAGACGAAACCTCGGCCCACGCAGCCCCAGAGTGGGCGATTTGCCTTTTAATTGAATTAGTTCCACTGACTGGGCGCTCCTCTGCATTCCTCTTTTCTACCTCCCTCCCTTCCTGCATCCTCCTCCTCTCCCAGTTCCTCCCACCGCCTGTACAATCAAATCACTCCCTTCATTTGCATCGCTAGCCTGGGCCATTGTTCCCGCTCCACAAATGGGGCGCGTCACGAGGGCTCTGCACAGAGCTGTCTTTTAATTTACAATTTCCATCGCTTTGAAGCTGACATTTTGCATGACAGAGAATATGCCTCTGCCCTGCTGCATCTCGCCTCAAGACCTGAGTCCAGGCACGGAGTAAACCGCCTCCTTTGTCTCGCCTTCCCTTTGAGCTTTGGGCTGGGCAGGAGAATTCCGTCGCCAACGCCCAACGTTGCAGGGAATGGTGGTTTTGAGTCTACTTCTAGGGCGCAGCCCACCCCCCCGCCCGCCTGTTACAGCCCTCCCAGAACCTCTGTGGAGTCCCACGCCTCCTTCATTCCCAGATGCAGGATCCAGTACAAACTCCCAGAGCAGTGGTAGCGCTAGGACCAGTGTGAACAGGGCACTCGCCTGAACCACTGTGGGTATGAGTATAATGGGAGCTTTGCCCGGGTAAGGACTGCGTTAGCACAGCAGAATTTGTCCCATGGAGAATAACAGGATCTAGAAAGTGTGGCCTGCATGACAATAGCTTCTCTTTCCTTTGTGTATTATTATTATTAAGTTATTTGAATTACAGGCCAACAGGGCCCCGCTGTGCTAGGCGCTGCCCAGACACTTAGCAGGAGCCAATCCGTGTCCTGATGATACACTCTCGACAGCCCGGATGAAGAAAAGGTGGAAGACCGAATGTATCGGTCCCAATTTACAGATGGGAGAACTGAGGCCCAGGGCTAGATCCACAAAGGGATTTAGGCACTTCACTGCCCCTTTATGTACCAAAGACCAAAATTTGGAGCCTCAGGACCCACTTCGCTGCCTCTTACTCCTGCCTATGTTTCTGCAGATAAAGCCCCCTGATTTCTGCCCGTGGGCACATACATAGTTGCCTCCCTACAACCTGATGGAACCAACTGCCTACACGCTGGTGAGATTCACCACCTCAGCATTCCCCTACAGGGCCTGGGTGAGCTCAGGGGCTGCCTCAGAGCGCAGCAAGATGATCAGCTGCTCAAAGCACAGTCGCTAGAGAAGGAAGAGCAGGGCTCTGGGCGTGACTCTCCCCCCTCAGAGGGCTGAGCTCTGACCCCCAGACTGGAGAGTCAGTCTTACTCTCTCTCTCCCCCAGGGACTGGGTAAGTACTTCATACACAGTGGGACCACTTCAACACAGAGAAGCCCAACCCCCCCTCTGCCCTAGCGCCCCACTCCCCTGGGAAGCGGGAAGCCTAGATTCAGGCTGTTGCTCTGAATCCGACGGACCGGAGAGTTGAATTTGACTCTCCCACACGTGGGGCAAGTATGCTCGCCACAGGGCTACGGCCACGGCTACTGTCGGCTTTTGCAAGAAAGAGCTGACCCAGCCAGTGGCAAGGGGACCAGCAAGGTGCCCCCCCCCCCCCCAGTGCAGGTTTTCAACTGCCTGAGTGGGCAGGAGTGCTCAGCGTCCCAGCAGTGGTGCCAGCACGGGGCTCCCTGTCTCCCCATCCCTCCGCCATGCCGCTGCTCCCTATTGGGCTGGCCCCCAGCGGGCTCCTTTCAGCACCGCCAGCCCCTGGAGGCTGCTGCCGGCCGCTGAGTCCAACCTCTCCCAGCTGGCTCTGGGCAGCCCAGGACAGGACCATGAGCAGCCTCCCTGCCCTAAGTAAATGGCAGCCTTAGCCCCTGCCTCTTCCCCGACCCCGCTGGCTTGAGGGTCCCTGGCGCCAAGATGAGGCACCACAGACTCCAGCAGGAAGGCCTGGCAGGCCGGCCATGCTCCGAGCTGTTTAAAATAGTTCCTGCTGCACGGGCGTAGTGGGAATACTGGTGGTGTGATTGGGCCCCCCTCTATCTGGCATTACAGCGGGGTGGCCAGGTCAAAGTCAAGCAGCATTGCGACCCTGGGCGCCAAGTGCCGGCTGCGACAGTCCGGCCGGGATTTCAGGTGCCGGAGCACCGCTCCGGGCCACGCCAGCAGCACTATGCCCCTGGCCTTCTACGTAGCATGGGCTCCTGTGCACCGGCCACTTCACCATCAGTGGGCCTGGCTTAGGGGCCTGATTGCAGGAGGGGGTCACTGCTGTGAATCCCAAGCAAAGGGAAGTGTTTCCCTCTGGTCCAGAGTTAGGTCCTCACTGCCTTTGAAGCTTGAGTCCTAGGCATTTCCTACGGGCTAACTTGGGCGGTTCCCCCACTCAGCGTGCCGGCTTCGGTAAATCCCATTCTTGGGCACCCAACTTTGCCCATGCCTTGTAGAGGGAGCCTGGGCACCGAATTCTACTAGGTGGCATGGCTCCTTAATTGAACCACTGCGCCTAATTCCCCTTTAAAGAACGCGCGGAATACGTGTAGCACCTTAGACACTAACTAGTTAGTCTCTAAGGTGCTACAAGTATTCCTCGCTTTCTTTACAGATACAGACTAACATGGCTGCTATTCTTGAAATAATTCCCCTTTGTGGAGCTAGCCGTAAGTGGCCTGCCCTGAGGTCACCCATGGCAACTCTATGGTAGAGCTAAGCACTGAATCCAGATCTCCTGGGTCCCTGCCCAGGGCCTTAGCCATGACATCATCCTTCCCCAAATGGATCTGGTTTTACTGCAGCGCTATTAGCACGGTCAAACAAGAACCCAAGGGCGTGTTTTCTCGCTCTCCCTCTCTCTCTCTTCCTGGCTCTGGGAATGATCTCTGTCATGTTACTCACACTGGCTGTCTGCTCAGAACAAGCTGCCGGGCGCTAACCTGCCCCAGAATATAAACGTTAATCTCAGCTGACGGGAAAACCTCACACTCGCTAGTTACTTGATTGTCTGAGCCCCTCCAAAAGAAAACAACACCCCAACTAGTCAGCCCCATCCGCAACAGGCAACAACACCATCCGCTAAGAAACCCAACTGCCTTTTCTGTCTGTTTGGCTCTCTCAGACCATCCTGATGCAACTCTAGACATTCGGTAGGGGGGAGGGGGTTGTCATGAGCATTGTTGTGCAATGCCACATTGATCATTTGGGGTTGAAAAAATCCACATTCCAATGTCTTTCCTGCTCCGAAATAGAAAAACACTTTAGTCACGTGGCGCGAACAAAACCGGTCGCGCAAGCAATTGATTGCTGTGACCTAGTTTACATGAATGCGTCTTGGGCTGCAGAGTTGATTTCTGATGGCTCTTACTATTACGAGTCTATTCCATAGAGGTTCAGAGCCACACTTAATACTGTGGTAGCCGAGCACGTTCCAGGCGGGCATTCAGCCACATCCCTACACACCTGCCACGTGGTCATTGATTTAGGGGGAGGGATAGCTCAGTGGTTTGAGCATTGGCCTGCTAAACCCAGGGTTGTGAGTTCAATCCTTGAAGGGGCCATTTAGGGATTTGGGGCAAAAAAATCTGTCAGGGGACAGTACTCGATCCTGCTAGTGTAGGGAGGGGACTGGACTCGATGACCTTCAAGGTCTTTCCAGTTCTAGGAGATTGGTATATCTCCATTTAAAAAAAAAAAGATTTGCTTTGGCTTTCTTTTAAAGTCAGGGCCGGAGTGCGTTTGGAAAACGAACTTGTTCGATTTAAACTTTCGAAGGGTTTCCACTGGGTTGAAGGTATGAATTTGGGTATGATCTGATTTGTGGCGCTGATTCTTCATTGCCTTGCCTTGAAGCACCTGGCATTGGCCGGTGTTGAAAGCCAGGATACTGGGCTAGGTGGTCTTTGGTCTGCTCAGATACAAATTTATACCCATGGATACAGATAACTGCAGATATAACTCAGTAGCTGCGGAACCGCCGGGCTCTCCTGGGAACCACCACAGTGAAAGGAGCCAAACATGGGGCTTCCCCTCCCAGGAGCCAGCACCCCACGCCGGCAGCTCCTCTGGTGATGCTGTACCACCCCCATCCCTGTCCACTGGGGTGGGCACCAGCATCACTGGCAGCTCTCCCTGGCTGTGTTCTTGCATTCAAGTAGCGCGCACACCCCTGTGACACTCTGTACCTCGAGGGAAAACCCTCTGCACCCGCATGTTCATCCTTCTGATAGTGTGGTAGCCACTGCAAAGTTTGTGATGTCAGGTGTCTTTGATAGCTCATGATGCACTGAGCATTGTTGTTATAGTGTTGTTATCTATATATATAGAAGTCAAATGGTGCATGCGTGCGTGCGTGCGTGTATGTATGCTGCCTTACTCCTTCCACACCGTTTGAGATAGAGACTTGAAATTTGGTACAGTTATAGGCTTTAGGGTCCTAATCAGGGTAAGAGTTGAAAATTTTTCAAATCTCACCTCTGACGCCCCCCAGGGGCGAAATTCTTTAAAGCCCATTCACATCAGGTGGGCAGCAGGTTAACACCTACTGTTCTCTGTGACATAGTTATGATGTCATAATACCCCCCTCCAACGGACCCCGCAGTCACTCAGCTCTCTCCCCCCTCCCCCCTGCAACGGACCTGAGCAATGCTGAGACGTCTGAACAAAATTTGTATTAATAAAAAACATGGTAGTCTTTTTACATCCCAGTTTCCAATTACAAATACCCCGAGCAACGCCGGGTATTTTTGCTAGTAGGTTATAATTTCATGTATATAGTTATAAGGCTGAAAATGTATCCTTATGGCTTAAAACTCTCTAACAACGGAGGGGCAGTTCACACCTCATCAGCGCATGGATGGGACAAACCCAGCCCAGACTCACAGGAACAAGGGATGCTGGCCTAGGCAGCAACAAAAGAATGTTAGACTCTCTAGGGAGTCACCCACCCTTCCTTTGATCAGTATGGGATTGTGATGAGGTAATGCTCACCTCACTCTGAAGGGAGGGGGGCAAAGCCAAGAGGGGGAAAAAACACGATAAAAGGGAGAGATGTTTGCCATGCTCTTCCTCTCTCTTCCACCTCCATCTACAGATATTACCACCAAATGACTGAAGTGCTGATCAAAGGGGAGAGCCAGGCTGAAGGGCAACCAGCCAGCCTGTGGTGAGAAGCATCTAAGTTGTAAGCCACTGAAAGTGTTAAGATCAGCTTAGAATGTGTTTTGCTTTTATTTCATTTGACCAAATCTGCCTTCTTGTGCTTTGACTTATAATCACTTATAATCTATCATTGTAGTTAATAACCCTGTTTGTTTACTCTACCCGACGCAGTTTTGGTTTGAAGTGTGTCAGAGGCTCCCCTTGGGCTAACAAGCCTGGTACGTATCAATGTCTTTGTTAAATTGATGAACTTATATAAGTGTGCAGCATCCAGTGGGCATAACTGGACACTGAAAGACGGAGGTTCCTAGGGTTGTGTCTGGGACTGGAGATATTAGCTAGTGTCATTCGGCCACACAATCCAAGGGGCAGCTTACAAACCAGAGCTGTGTGTGAACAGTCTAGGATTGGGGGGTTCTCAGAGCAATGCAGGGCCAGGGCAGGGTAAGGGTAGGATTGGAGTGATCTAGCAGATCACTGGTCCAGATAATGCCAGAGGGGAATGTCACCACCCTTCCCCCAGACAGGAGATGCAGACAGTTGTATGTAAGGGACAGGGGGCAGGGCTGGAAGTGGTCAGACAGGCTGTCTGAGCTGGGGATGTAGGCATTCCAGACCTTTGAGGAACCACTCAACCGTAGGATTGGCGAAGACGGAGCGTCCAGACACTCCCAGATGAAAGGCCAAAATAACAGTGAGGTGTACCCTTATGGAGGATGCTGCCAGGCCTTGCTGGTTCAGGTGCAGAAGGTACTCTAGAGGTATGGGTACTTGGAGAGGAGGTGTACGGCTCTGGTCACACCAACAAGTAAATCTCTTCCACTGTGGCTCTAGTGGAGGGCTTCCTGCTGCCGGGTAAGACCTCCCTTACTTGTTCTGAGCACAGACACTCCATGGGGCTCAACCACGAAGCTTCCAAGCTGTGAGGCGGAGGGACTGCAGGTCTGGGTGATGAAGACGACTGTGGTCCTGAGTGATCAGGTCGGGGAGGAAAGGCAACGTGACTGGGGTGTCCACTGACAGTGCCAGGAGTGTGGAGGTCTCCATGGAAACGTGGAGAGCTTGCTGAGCAAGACACCACAGTTCCAACGACCATCACTGGCGTCAAGAAGGAACTGAGGAGGAACCTGGTCAGCAGGATCATATATCAAGCGCCACAAAGGTGCCATTCCAGGGGGCTCCACAGTCAACCCAACGGGCGCTGCTAGGGGAAAAACTTTGTGATGACTGTTCACATGGCGCGCACACACCTAATTGGAATCAATATTGGCAATCACTCAAAGAAGAACCTAATTTCAACTCACTTTGTATAGCTGTTAATAGCGACACAAGGTGCAATGCAATAGAGACTTGGGCCCTATTTAGAGAAGCCCCTTTCTTACTGTATATATGAGGCTGGGAAGACTATATCTCTGTTTCAATATTTGTGTATTTGGGAAGTTTTAACAGGCCTACAAATCCTTGCCCTGTAAATAGCAACTACAAAACAATGATCACTACAACCACCAGCTTTTATTTCAAAAGACATTATATAGTAATACAGTGATCAACTCTCGCTATGTAACACGGTGTTACCAAATTACAGAGTGTGCATCCATACAACACCCAGGTCATTGCTTGTGATGTTATTAAACACCGTGAAAGTAATCACAACCCCGGCTGTGAGCTGGCCATACCCCACACAATCAGCTAGGATGGGAATCATCATTTCTTGGATGGGCGAGGTCCAGGTTAAACACCCCTGGATGTCATAGATTCTAAGGTCAGAAGGTCCCACTGTGATCTCATAGACTGACCTCCTGTAGGGCACATGCAAGAAATCTCTCCCCAAAACTTCCCATTTGAACTCAAGCTTATCTGTCAAAAAAACATCCAGTCTTGACCCAATAGTTCCTGAGGAAACGTTCTTTGTGAGTTAGAACCGATGGTCACGTTTTCTTCATAGTGGTCACCAACCAGGCACCTCCATTTTGGGTGCCCACCTGGCGACAGCGTAGGCTTCTTGAACTGGACCCCCCAAATCAGCAAGCTGGCCCAGTGACCATAGTGTTGGGGCACTTGATGCTGTTGGTGGTGAGGAATTTTGGATAACATCAGACAACTGACATCTTGCCCACTCATGGTCATTAAAGATCCTACATCTTTTTGCACAAGATCGGGGGAATTAGCCCCAGTATCCTGGCTGGATTCCATCTTGGGAACGTATATTTGGTCTAAAAGTGGCGCTGTTTCTACTGGATAAGTTTATCCATCACGTCTGCCCTTAAGCTATTCTGTAGCATCGTTATGCTCCCTTAAGTAACAATCATGTTTTATCCCAAAGCTGAATTTTCAGAGGCAGACTTAAAGTATTATTATGAATACCTGTCAAGACATTCACAACTGTGCAGTCTAGCACGGAAGGTCTCAGCCCGAAGGCCCTTACAGTCTAAGTAACTGACAGATTTTTCTCTGTGAATCATAGAATCGTAGGTTTAGAAGGGACCACAAGGGCTATCCAGTCCAACCCCTCGCCAGGATGCAGGATTTGTTGTGAACTGTATTGGCATCCCTTGCCTGAGATGTGCCAGGTTCTATAACGGGAAGGGTTGCTGCTTTTGACTTGCTGCTTCTTTGGTCACCTTGTGTTTCATTCACATTTCCCTTTTCTTCTCCCACAACGAGGTCAGGCGAAAAGGAGACAGGAGCACTGCCTGGGAAAGTGGAAAGCCTTTAGCGTGCCCTCGTTCTGGCTTTCCATAAGTGCGAATTCACAGAACACTCCGGTATGCTTCCATAGTGCTCCAGACACATGTTGTAGAGCAGACAAGCTAGCATTACCTGCCTTTACCAGCTGAGGAAACCAAAGCTCAGTGTGCAAAGTGACTTGCCCAAGGCTAAGCACAGTGGCAGAGACCGGGACAGCCCCGACTCACCCAGTTGGGACGCTGGGTAACAGGGACAGATAAAACCCTAGGCACATTTGAGTGAGAAGTCTGACTTCCATGAGCAGCACCCATTTAGACCCCCTGGGGAATTGGCCCTATAACTGTACCGATGGCTTTGCCTCCACCTTGGATGCTGATGTCAGTATAAAGCAGGGTTCATCGAGTATAAATTACAGGGTAGCCGCGGTAGCACTGGCAGCGGCGGCACGAATGAGCCCTGCCACCTACGTCCCGACTGGTTTCACCTGGGATTGGCCTCAATGTGGTTCAGCCACACCTCCGCTGGTGCCACCAGTGCAACCCTGGCTGCGTGGTGGTTTATACACAAATGTGCACTCACGCAGGGGACTCACATCTGTGTAGACAGCGCCTTAGTGTGCGCTGTCGGTGAAAAGCACTGACAGTGAGGAGCAATGGGGCGCATCGCACCCTGCTGGGAGTCACTCATTTCACTGGCCTTACAGTAAAGTGGGGGGGTTATTTCAGAGGTGCAGGCTAGGGTGCCGTTATTTCAGCTGATCCTTGCTGTCGGCCCCACTACCTCTGCAGCTAGCTCACATCTGCTGCCCTTGTTTTTGTCTCTACAGCTGTGTGCTACTTACTGCAGCTAGCTCAGCTGCCAGGTCTGCAATGCCACATCCGGATGTTCCCCTCACGGAGCCCGGCGCTCAGTGATTTCAGCTTCCAGCACTCTTAAGGCACCTCTGCACCACTGCCCCTTAGTTGTCTTTTACCACAACACTGCCCCCACACCAGACCTGAAGCCTTAACCTCTAGATTGCACCATCATCAGTGATCGCAACTCTCCCCATCACTGAAGAGAAACAAAGACTCACAATCGAGTCCAACCTACTCTTTAAACACTGGGGCAGGGAAGAATTCAATGGCTTTAATTATTCTTTAGGCAAAGGATATGTCTTCAGTGCCATCAAACACCCGTGCTGGGCCGTGTCCGTTGATTTGGGCTGGTGGCGCACAGGCCGTGGGGGCCGATAAAATTGTAGTGTAGACGTTTGGGCTGGAGCCCACGTTTCGGGACCCTCACCACTCCTGGGGTTCCAGAGCCCGGGTTCTAGCCGGGCTCCAAATGTCAACTCTGCAGTTTGACAGCCCTGGAGTCCGAGTCCCACAGGCCAGGGCCAGCCGACACCGGCCAGCTTCGGTGTTTTAGTGCAGTGTAGACATATCCTTAGTGTTCCCCTAGGATCCCTAAGACACCATGGACCACTTTTGGGCTTCACTACGGATCCTCCCCCAACCCGCGATGGGCTTAACGGGTTTATAAAGTAACTAAAATCTGAACTGTAGTGATTTGTAACCCATCACTATCCACAACTGATCACTCTGGCAAAGCAGCTTGTCTGCTGAACAGGTAGGCAGAGAGAGAGGGTGAGTCGATGCAAATTGTCTGCTCCTGAGGTATTTTCCCCTCCTGTGTCACTAGATGGCAGGGGCGAGCTCACTCAGACCCTGCTTACAATAACATTGCTGAATTTGGGGATAGGCAAAAGTGTCAAGCTAATTGCCCTACATTAGAGACTATAATTCTTGGTGTACCTACAGGGCAGATTTACAATGCAAGCTCCTAACGCCACCCTCTCCACATCCTCCTGGGATTAGAGAAGGTAGATCCATCTCCAGGCCCATTCAGTTCTCCGCCGCTGGGCTGAGGCTAGTGACAAGGTGGCTAGGAAATGAGCCAAGACAACCCAGTTCATTCCCCATGGGCCACTGAAGGGCCTTCGGATGTTAACAGCTCCCCTCCTTGTGATACTTGCCATGCTAATGAGGAGGTTTGGTATTTATCTGCCAGACTCTACATTCCTAGACTGCTCAGTTTTTGTTCCTGAGCCTTTTACCCTAGTAAGGAGATGTAGATTTTGAGGCTAAAAGAGGCATTATGATCATCTAGTCTGACCTCCCGTCAGGGTGAAAGCACTATTAAATGCTTACCAGTATGCCGTACCGGCCTGTACTGGCCCACTTTCACCCCTGCCTCCCGCATAGCACGGGCCAGAGAATGACTCCTCAGCATCTGGCATGGTTTTTAAACGTTCCAGATGTGGTATGAAAATCTAGGTGAACACCGCAGTGCGTCAGCGAGAGGGAAGCTTGGACCCCGGCCTGTACAGTAGATCCAGACGTTCCCGGGAAGACGCTGAACGAAAGCAGGTCAGAGCGCAGTCCGTACCCGGGCTGGAGCTCAGGGTGGGACGCTAAGACCCCTCTCCGGGCTGTGTTGAGAGCTACTTTGAAGGCTTTTCTGTTTGGCTAGCCAAGTGTTGGGTAGGCTGCCAGGTCGGCTTCCGGGGGGAGGGGTTGGTCTCTTCCAGAGATGCTCAAAGGAAGGCAAATGAGCAGGGACAGGATCGGGGCTCTCCTCCCTCCCTCCTCTGCTTAGTACCCACAGCCAAGCTCTCCATAGCATATATTCAAGACTGGAAGCTCAGGGCTCAGAAGTTAACTCCTCACTTGCTGAATCCAAAGAGAAATGACCTGGTCAGGAGAGTAATTATTAATGACCAGCCTCCCTGAGCCATGTGATTGAAATCGGTTGGCCCAACTGCCCCGATTTAGCCTTTTGCACCAGGCACCCTGTCTAAAAGGCTCTGTGAGAGGCTCCTGGGCCTTTCCCGGGCTTTGGGGTAGGCATCAGCTGAGTTTGAGGGACTTTGGCTGTTTCAATTTCACAGTGTTACTTACCAGCAAAATGCACGGGGCTACCCTGGGCTCTGGCTTACCTCAGTGGAAGTCTGGCAGTACTCCAGGGACTCAGGTGGCATTACTCCGGGACCCCACCAGAGCAAAGAAAGTCAGAATTTGGTCCATACGGCCCGGTTCGGACAAATGTCAGCAACTAAAGGCCCAGCACAAATAGACGAACCTCTTCACCTAGAGCCAGAACCTCAACCTGAACCCAGACTCTGATCCCGTGTTGTGGTTTTACAAGGCCAGAGTGTCGGCTGGGTGAAAGACCCCGGTGCCATCGAACGCACTGACATACAGAGAGACTCCCATTGACTTCAGGCTCTAGGGTGACCAGACAGTGAGTGTGAAAAATCGGGATGGGGGTGGGGGGTAATAGGAACCTATATAAGAAAAAGACCCAAAAATCGGGACTGTCCCTATAAAATGAGGCCATCTGGTCACCCTATCAGGCTCTGAGTCTACAGTTTAGATTTTAATTACTTTATAACCCTGTTATGCCAGTGACGTGTGGGAGGAGGATCCATAGTGAAGCCCCAAACTGGTCTGTGGTGTCTTAGGTATTGTCTAGGCCAGAAACACTGAGCAGACGTCTACCCTGCAATAAAACCCCTGCAGCTGGCCGGTGTCGGCTGGCCCGGGCTTGTGGGGCTCAGGCTCCAGGGCTATTAATCTGCAGTGTTGACATTCAGCGCCTGGGCTCTGGAACCCCGGGAGTGGTGGAGGGCCCAAAACGTGGGCTCCAGTCCAAATGTCGACACTGCAATTTTATTGGCCCCACGGCCTGAGCTCCACCAGCCCAAATCAACCGACATGGACCAGCAAGGGTGTCAGATGGCAGTGTAGACATAGCCGGGGTTTGCGGTGTAAATCTATGTTGCCCTAGCCTACCGTGCACTAACTGTCCCTGTGGACTATGGTGCTGCCTTACCTGGGTGTCACCTGGACACAGCACCTCCCTCGGAGTTGATGTTCATCTCAATTTCAGGAAGACACCTAAGGTGTTTCCTAGCGCCTGTGTTAATTTAAAGTGTGTATATGTATGTGCACATACGTGAGTACCTGGCCCCACATTTTAGTGCTTATTTTACAAGTGATTTGCTTTTTCTGGGTTTGACTGGAGAGCAATAGACAACTCCCACCAATAGAACATGCTCTTCCAGCCTCTCCACCATTTGGGGCCAAGAGAGGCTGTGAGAAACACTCCCAGCCTCCTCCACTCAAAAAAACCCTGATCGGAACTCTCCCCACCTGCGCTATAAAGCAAATTGCATAGGAGAGTTTGCAGATGTAAAATCCCTGGTTCAACTACACAAGTGAGTCTAAGCTGCGTGTTACAGCTTCTTCTGGTCCCTTCAGTATGTACATTTCCCCCATCTCTTCCTGGCTTAACCTGACACTCCCGTACCCAGCTGCAGAAACCATTTCTGTCAGGGTCTCTAACTGAGGGGCTGACGTAGGGAATTCCCTAGCACAGTAAAACCTCGATTTAACGGACCTTGATTTAACGGACCTTGATTTAACGGACTTCGGATGCAACGGACAAAATTTTTAAGAAAGTCGGATGCATCCGAAATCCGTTTGTCGAGGGCTCGCTGCGGGCTCCGCCGGGGTTCCAGCTGCGGGCGGGCTGCCGCCCGGCTCCCAACAACAGGCGGGCTGGATGGCGGGTCCCAGGAGCCGGGACCCATGCAGGCTGACTGCCCGCTCCCCGCGGCCGCAGAGGTTTCAGCTGGGGGCGGGCTGCCGCCCGGCTCCCAATAACAGGCGGGCTGGCTGGCGGGTCCCGGGAGCCGGGACCCGTGCGGGCTGACTGCCCGCTCCCTGTGGCCGCCGGGGTTTCAGCTGCCGCCCGGCTCCCGGCAGCAGGCGGGCTGGCTGGCGGGTCCCAGCTTCCGCCCGGCTCCAGGCAGCAGGCGGGCTGGCTGGCGGGTCCCGGCTGCCGCCCAGGTCCCAGCAGCCGGGACCCGGGCGAGCTGGCTGAAGGCTCTCGGCTGCCGGCTGCCGCCTGGGTCCCAGCAGCCAGGACCCGGGCGGGCTGACTCACTGCTCCCGGCTGCCATGATACAGTAAAACCTCAATATAACGGACTAATTCTGGCGGGCTGCTGCTCCAACAGCTCTTTTTTTAAAAAATTAAATAACGGACTTTCGGCTTTAACGGACCCCCCCTCGCCCGAATTAGTCCGTTATATCGAGGTTTTACTGCATTTTGTTCCCATCGGGGTTAACCTTGCCATCAGCCTAGAGTTTAATCAAAGCTGGTAAACTAACCTTCTAATGATCCTTGTTTGGACTCCATTCGCGAGTGGCTGGCCTCTTCCAAGAAGCTGGCCCTGCATCGCGCTCTTCGGACTTAGGTGCCACCCTCACCATAAACCCTTCAGAAAGAGCGCGTCTGCCCCTGACCGCTGCACGACTACCCAGGCAAAAGTCTGAGCATAGTCCTTACTACATCTCAGGCTTTGCCCCCTGCCCCCACCCCATCCCCAGTAACGCTGACCACAAGGCTTCACCGGATCTGAAGACGTTTTTCCAATTCCTCTTCCGAGTAAGACGCTGCAACAGAACTGCTGAAATTTTGTGGTAGTATTTCTGATCATTTGGACAGAGTGGCAGTGTATGTTCCCTCATTTATCACCTTAATGGGAGGCAGCATGTCCTAGTGGCTAGAGCACTAAATAAGGCCTCAGGAGATCTTCATTCTCACCTCTATAACCTCAGACAAAGCTTTGCCTTTGTTTCCCTTTCCCACCTTCCCTTATAGAAGTGCTGGGGCAAGATCAGGCTCCTCTGATGGGTTTGTACGGGCCTAGCACAACAGAGTCCTCTGTTTAGTTGGGGCTTCTAGCAAGTGTGTCCTGGTCGCTATCAAGAATGATGTCCTCTATCTCCAAAATCAATACAACACTGCTGGCTTCAGTGGAGGGTTTCTTCATGATGTTAATATGCCGCAACATTGTGCCGGAGGTCACCTGGAGGCATGAGAGACGGTTTTAGTCTCCATGGCCTATTCACCCTTTGTGATGAGGATGCCAGTAAATGGGATAATTTGTATTAATGGGGAAGGGCTAGTGTTGTCTTGGTTTGTTTGTGGAGGGAGTTGAAGATAGAAAGTGCCACTAAGAACTGGCCTGAGAACCCAGTTCATCCCGTGCAGGCCCCCAAACATTATTAGCTGTTGGTACCTAGGATACAGCGTCACTCTTCTCTAGGGCCTTGATTCCGACTCGTTCCAGCTTGACTGCTTCCAATCTCCTGACCCACCCATCCCCCCAATCTCCAAACCTAAACCCTATCAGTCGCCTTCGGACCATGGAAGAAAATAGCGTCAGAGGGAAAAGAGCAAGTTTCCCCATTGGAAGAGAATCCCTAGAACTCAAGGAACTAAATACGCCTGGCCCATTTTTGCCTCAGGTGGGTTGGTGTCATTAGCCCCTTCCCGAACTTTAGCCATCACAGTTGGGTCCCTGCTCTCCTTCAAGTGGTGGATGGGGCATTCTTTACGCTTGTTTGGCGCTGCCCCTTCAGTGACTAGACAGACAGCGGTTTAGTGGTAGGGCTAAGGCATTAGAGAGGAATCAGCATTAAGCCTTCCCATTGTAGTGCTGCCGTCTTTATATCTTTAAGCATGGACAGTCTCACACTTGAGCCACCTTGGGACCATCATCCTGGCACTCTTCCAACAATCTGCCAACAATGGTGCCAGTGGAATACTGATGTTTCCAATGGTCAGTACCCTTGTGCCACATGTCAACTCCAGCTGGGTGATAGTCTAGTGTTCAGGGGACAGCTGCGGGGGGAGGGTGACATGACCTTACTCCATAAAGACTTTGAGAGGACCATACGCTCGGCCTGAAAAAAATGGAAATTTCCAATATCTTTGAAGATGGCAGGACAAGGCGCAATGGCTGGAAGTTAAGGAAGGAAAAGTTCAAGCTAAAACACTGGGATAATGTTCTTAATGGTAATAGCAACTGGGAAGTGGCTTTGATTCCTAGTAGACATGGCTGAGGCAATGTATGGCAAGATATTTAGGATGAAGCCATCAATGGGAGAACATGGGACATGGTCCTACAGAGGGTAGGTGCGAGAGGTGGTTAAACTGGCTGAGCAAAGCAAACTCTTCGGCCCTTACTGTTTATAGGTGAAATTCCACAATCCTAAACTACACTGGGAACTCAGCAGAAGTTTTGACTATGAAAGAACAGAAGGATGTATCCCTGCAACTCTCTGCTGGCCACCAGTACTTGCCTAACCCTCGTATGTCAGATGCCCTTGGTACAAGATGTGGAAGCGGGCCTTTAAAAAGAAGACATGACTAGAGTTTACACTTTTTTTTATTAGAAATAAGACACATTCATTTGTGCTCTGAAAACTGTACAGAAAAAATTGACGAACAAAGAAATAAGGGAGGTGAAAATGGGAGGGGCAGAGAAGGGCGAGGAGAAAACAGTATTAACCAGAGAAACTGAGCAGAAAAAGTAGAATATCAACAGTTATTAAACAAACATTTATCTCTGTAATTACATAACACTGTTAATGTCCTGCAGCTTGACTGGAATGGGAGGAGCAGTGGGAAAGGTTTGGAAGGAGGGAGGGGAGATTGGGTGGGTAGGGAAGGGGAAAAAAGAATTAAAACACAGTAGAAAGATATTTGTATGCTAAAATTCATTATGTGTAATTATAATAATTACAATATTATACAACCCGGCATTTATGAGAGGCCTTTGTGCTTTCCTGTTTCATAGAATAATCTAAAATCTGACAATTACATCACAGTTTTTATAAGTAATTTTTTTTTTTTACTATTTGGATTTTCTAATTTTTTTAAAATTTTATTTTATTTTTAATATTATACAGCTAATGACAAGATAAATGCCATTATTCTTTTAAAAAACTTAAACCGTGTAGCCTGAAATTAAATTTTAAAAATGCTTGCATATCAAGCAACCGCTGTCGGCGGGGGGAGCACAATTTGATGTTATTGATTGTTTTAAATTTTGTTCCCGTCTTTAGCTTTTTCCTAAAAAAAGAAACACACACACACACACACACACACACACACACACACACACACACACACATAAATTAAACCCTGATCTAGATTAGCTGCTGTTTTGGCTCAATGTGATGGTTCACAATTAGGTGCTTAGTGACAGCCATTTCAAGAGCTGGTGGAAACTGATCAAAAGTGAGATGAAATTTTTTGGTGAAACAAATGTTGTGGAAAAAGAATTGGTGAAAATTATGTTACGTGAGGACGGCTGATTAAAGTCTTTCATTAAAAACAACATTTGATCATGAAAAAATGCTTATGGAAATTATTTTGTTTAAAATGTTCAGATGAAAAAAATTTGGACAACTTTCTAGGGGGACAAAAATGTTTTGTGCAAAATCAATTGGACTTCTTTGTGTGTGAAAATGTTGATGAAAAAAACCGAGGAAAATTTTTCATGAAAAAAACATTGGTGCACAATTTTGGATGAAAAAATGTCCCCACTTTGTGTCCAGCTCTCCCCATTTCCTTTCCTTTCACTAATACCAGAAACCTGTTTCCCAGCTCTGTGAAGGAGTGAAGACAAGGTGGAGTGTAAGGAGAATAACCAGCCAGTAACTTGAATACAATAAAACAGAACGTTCCAAGCTACTGCGCACCAAGGCCCCGTTTGTGCCTCACCATCCCAATCTTTCCATAGGGGACTCCCACTCAGTGTTTGGAAAGTAACCTCCTTGCCCCGTATGTGCATGGAACCAAGCTACGGGAAAAATATTTGAAATGACAAGAGCCAAAGAAAGGAAAGGTCTTGGGTTTCAAGTTCTGTTTTTATTGAAGAAAAGAAAAGAAGAAGAAAAAATAGATTTTTTCCCAAGTGTACGTTACTCATTTATCAGTTTGTCTCAATGTCCTACGGCAATATTCTCCGTATATTGAATGTCTCCAGGTACATAAGCAGGTCACTGGCTTCCAGGGGAGGTGTCTGGAAATAGGTCGCGTTTCAAAACAAAACAAAATGAAAAAACAATGAGGCCATATGAACCTTTATGCAAAGTTCACCTTGAGGGTATCTCTTTGTTTTTAACAGTCAATGAAATGACCTACATTCTTTTTGTTGTTATTTTAACGTCTCTATCTGGAGACGAGATGAATGGGTTTATTGTTGATTTAAGAGAAGGTCTCTTCCCACTCTGCGCGTCCCACTCTTCAGAGAGTTCAGGAAGTCCTCTGCAGAGGGATGGGGGGAAATACCCATCATGCCACCCTTGCTAGCCATATGCTGCAACCACTATATCCAGCGTCTCCCCAACAGCATCCTCTGAACTAGCTTGTGTAGATCCATTGCTGAGAACCTCATTTTTCAGATTGGAGTGTGGTGGTCTTCTTGACCAGAGGATGGAACAGCTTGGTAACTCCAGTTCCCTTTTTCTCCGAAAGGCTGGGCCGGGTGTGGGACTGAAGTGAGTGGGATATGTCTCTCCCCCTCCCACCGCCATCCAATGGGACATCATAGACCAGCCAATGCTGAGCTTTCCCCTGGAGCCTTTGGCCAACCAGCATCCTGGCTGAGTTCACACTGAATTAATCCCTGCTCCTTGTTCCCCGCAAGACAACCCCAATCCTCTTGGCCCTTCTGCTGCCATATTTGTTCCCAGTGTCCTTTCATGGCTCTTAGTTCCAGAGCAGGAAGACTCAACATATCTGGCGATGGCTCCCCATCATCCTCTCGCCACTAAAGTGTCATGTTGATTGTGTTCCCCACCCTCCCCACCCACTCCCCCTCCTTTTACTTTTACAGGCTCGTGTCCTCTTTGGGCCTACCCAGGGAAGATCGCGTTGTTCTGTACCTACTGCTACTAAATTCTATAAAGTAATATTCCCCCTCTCTGCTGAGAACAATACAAAAGTCACTTCTTTTTACCAAAGGTTTCAAAAGAAACCAAACACTCTTCCTCATTCGCTTTTGATTGAATTTGAGCATCTTTTAAAATTGTGTTTTGCTTGTTTTTCCAGAAAAAAAAGGTCCCTTTTTTTCCTTTCTGTTCAGACCTCTGTCTGAAGGTCGATAATGTCTTGTCCCACCAGAGGGATGGTGGCACCTGTTTTCTCCCACTCTACAGTTTTTAGTTCTAAGGGAGATTGTGGTAAAGGCTCCATGTCCTTTTTAGCCCATGATGGTGGCGAATGGACCTTCCTGATTCCTTCCCAGGGTCTCTTGTTTGGTGTCTGCTGTTTTTCTTGCTACAAATCAAAGGAAAGAAAGACAGGGGGAGGGGGAAGAAAGTTACTGCCAGTCCTGCAAACACAACCCTTTACCCACTAGATTTCTTAAAGATAGGGCTAGGTGAAGATTTTCTATCACAATTCTTTCTTGAAAGAAAATTAGTTTTTCAAATAGACAAGGTTTTTTGGGGAAAAATGGCTGATTGCCGTGGAAAATTACAGTTTTTCCATGAAATACTGAACACCAAAATATTTCGGTTTTCAAATGAATATTTTTAGTCTGAATTTCTACCAAAAAATAAAATAAAAAATCAAACATTTCCATGGAAAATTTAGAAGAAAATTATTAGGTTTATTTTTCATAGACATTTTTATTTTTCACCAGCTGTATTTAAAGGGGCACAGTCCATCTCTATATATCTATAACAATATCCACACCCAATAAACATTTCTTAAATGTAATTGCTTCTTTTGCTGAAGATACCTGTGATGATTAAAGGGCTCAATTCTTTTGAAGTTTCTACAAACATATTGCGGACTGCTCTAGTATATTTTATAGGGGTTGCCAGGGGTTTCATCATCTGCGGCGTGTTCTCATGCTCATGTGTGACAGGAAACACATGCATAGGTAATATTTTCAATTGGCGTTCCATGTAGCTTCCCCCCTTTTCCATTTTTAACAGTTGATTTTCATGCTTTATCAGCCCTACAAAGCACCCAGCATTAAAATAAAATGGGTTCTCCCAGACGCAACGGCATCATGAAGTTCTCTGCAAACCACCTGCCAAGGGAAAGGGTTTGGTCTTGAAGCGATGTGGACAGAAAGGAAAGATGATTCAGGTTATGAGGAGGAAGAAAAATAAGGGAGAAGGCAAGAAGATGTACATGCAGGTCCCATGCACCCAGATCCACTCTACAGCCCTTATTCAGAGGTATTGACTGGAAGAATCACATCCACACCGTGATCTATGATTTTTAGTGTACTTCCTGTGTGTGACATTGTGGGGAGAGCCACAAATCAAAAGCTTAGAGCTCTGTCTGCCTATCTAATCTAGCCACCTGCAATGGGCGCTACTCCTCACTCTGCGATGGTTGGCAAGACACTTTGAAATTGGAAAGGGACCTCCTGGGGAAGTGAGTCTAGTCCCCCGCTATTGCAGGCACCCCCGCCAAATAACTCCCTTCATTCACCTAGCAATCTGGATCTTCCAACTACTTAGGTTTCTTGCTCCCACTGCTCCTACTGGGAGGCTGTTCTAGAACCTCACTCCTCCTTCTTCTAATTTCCAGTTGAAATTTACTCTTGGGCAGATCATCCCCATTTGTTCTTGTGACAACACTCTCCTGTAGCTTAAATAGCTCTTCCCCCTCATATTTATAGGGAGCAATCAGATTCCCTCTCAGCCCTTGTTTTGCTAGGCTAAAGAAGCCAAGCTCCTCCAGTCTCTTCTCATAAACTAGGCTCTCTGTAACCCGATCATCCCCATAGCTCTTCTCTGCACCTGGTCCAGTTGGAATTCATATTTCTTGACTACTTGAACTGTCTGTGATTCATTACACCCATATTCTGAAATCCTGGCATGACAGGCACTGCTATACAAGTACTACAAGCTTACTTGGGCGACCACAGTGTAAATCCAGAGTAACTCCGTCGAAATCACTGTAGTTACTCTTTCTTTGCACTAGTGTAACTGAGATCAGAACCTGGTCCTTAGTACGTACCTGTGCCATGCTCTAACTTATCTCCCACGCACTGCTTCAAACAGCACCTGAGCTCAGTGGGAAAGAACTAGGTGAATGTGACTCAGTGGCCAACGGATAGGCACAGAGGGGGTGTATAAACAGCAGTCCAAAGACAAGATCTTACAATACACTGTAATACCACAAGCCACTGATTTCAGTGCAAACCACCTATGATACTTCACAGACAGGGGCACAGATGGATGGCTGAGGACACGTCAACGTAGCAACTCCCCTCCCTTCTTGCAATGGAAAGACCTCCTTTGATTTGGTTATTATTTAAGGCCACCTTCAGTAGCAGGACCCGGTTATTTTAAACCTGTCCTCCCACACAAGCTCAAGATTTTTGCCAATGCACCTCAGTCTTGACCTTTAGCACCCCCCAGTACTCCAGGCCTGGCCCCCACCAACTCAGTTCTGCCAATATACTTTAAGCTTGACTGGAAACTGTCCCAGCCATTCCTGTGCTGGGTGTCTTCTGAGCACCGGAACCTGAACAAGCCAATCAGTGTGACGTGCTCTAGGGACATGAAGAATTGGGAACTACCCCGGGACTCAGCCAAGTCATCTGAACAGGTGACGCAAGCCAGCATTTAAAGTGTGGTGTTCGGAGTCCAGGGAGAGGAGCAGCCAGGGGAAGCTTGCCTTTGCTGTCCTGTTTGTGTGACCAGACAGAGGTAGCCAGTCCTCATGCATGTCAACTCCGCCCCAAATCACGTGAAAAACATTCAAATTCACAGCTGCCTTTGAGGTGGTCCATGCTGCACAGTGCAGAAGAATATCGTATCCAACTGGCTCCTCAAGGTGAATTGAGTAGGCTGAATAGACTTAGCTGAAGAATCAGAGAGGTAGCCGTGTTAGTCTGGAATAGCAGAGGTAACAAGAGTCCTGTGGCACCTTAAAGACTAACTAAAGTATCGTGGGTATTAGCCCACGAAAGCTTATGCTTCAATACTTTAGTTAGACTTACCTGAGTTGATTAGTGGCCCAGATGCTGGGGCTCAAATATCCCTTGCTCTTCACAAAAAGACCAATGGGGACCAGTGATTAAAGTGTCCTTTTTCCTCTCACCTCCATGTGGAAATGATTAACATTGAGTCTCTGTGTCCCTGGGACCACTTGAGCTACTTATATAAGGTGGCCACTGCTATGTAGTGTTGTAGTGGCGTAGCAGAGTTTCTGAGCAGGAGGAAAGACCCACCAACCCATAGCAAAGAAAAACCTGAGGAGAGAATTGTGTGATCCCCCTGCAAAGTGCTCTGGCGCTGCCCCCAGGTCTGAGGCCTCACGGAGAGCCAGGAAGATGGGTAAAGAGAAACATTTTTGTGACATTGTTTTGATTTCAATAAAGTTTGGTTGAAAGAAATTGAATCCTTTTGAATCAAAGCCTTTAGACCTTTCCCTAAATTAATTTTCATTTCTAAATTTACTTTATCTCTATATATAAGTCAAATGGTGTATGTGTGCGTGCGTGTATGTACGTTCCCTTACTCCTTCCACACCGTTTGAGCTAGAGACTTGAAATTTGGTACAGTTATAGGCTTTAGGGTCCTAATCAGGGTAAGAATAGAAAATTTTTCAAATCTCACCTCTGACGCCCCCAGGGGTGAAATTCTTTAAAGCCCATTCACATCAGCTGGCCAGCAGGTTAACACCTGCTGTTCTCTGTGACATAGTTATGATGTAATAATACCTCCCTCCAACGGACCCCCCACTCGTTCAGCTCTCTCCCCCCTCCCCCCTCTAACGCCCCCCCTCGCTCAGCTCTCTCCCCCCCCACTCCAACGGCCCCCCAATCACTCAGCTCTCTCCCCCCTGCCCCCCTCCAACGGACCCGAGCAACGCCAGGTATTTTTGCTAGTTTCTTATAAAAGGGTTAAAATCAAAGCAGAATATATCAACTCTGAGAAACAAAATGGGTCAATTGACCCAAAACAGTTTTTTTCCTGATTTGTTTTTCATCAAACAATTAAAAAAGTTGGGCAGTTTGTCCCAATTTGGCATGAAACATTTTTCAAAATCTCAAAATACTTCCTGTGACGGAAAATCCATTTCTGCTGCTTCCTCTTCAACCGCGTGTAATATAACCTACCAGGCTCACTGCAGCCCAGACTCCAGGGCTGGTGAGACTGTGCACAACCAAAGAAAAGTAGGCAACGTTGATGCACGCGGTCCATCACATAGGCTCATCATTAAGGAAGGAAAGGGAGTCTAGAATACCAAGCAGCAAACCCTGATGTGCCAGCACTAAATGGCACACCAGCCATTAGGAGCCAGGGCTCTAACGGAGCAATAGGAACCGTCTCCTCATTGTTTTGGTTAGTATTTCATCTACCTGCATAGCTTGGTGATGCACCTGTTCCCAGCAAGCTGTCTGGTTTGCAGTATGTTGCACAGCTGTGTTTGACTGAAGCACTAACAGCCCAAAGCCCAAATTTTCCATGGGTGCCCTCCGATTTCGGGGGGTTCAGCTTCATGGGTGCCCAACCTCAAACACCCTGGGTTTGATTTTAAGTGCTGAGAACTTGCACTCCCCACCCCTTGACTTCAACTGAAAATATTTGGATCCAGGTTACATGCCCCAAAGTTACACAAGAAGTCAATGGCTCAGCCAGAATGAGTAACCAGAATCCTCCAGGCTACTGCACCTTTGCTCCACCTACTCGATAACTCAGCTTCTTCTTTGAAGAGGCACCTGCTGTGTGACAGGCTGGGGGAGAATGGGCAGGGGGTGCACCCCGAACATCTGAAAACCACGTGAGGTGCATTATAATGGTTGTTGCTGATGACAGTCCAGGGATGGTATATGGGCGGCAGGGTAGCTGATGGAAGGTATAGAGGATGCTGGGTAGCAGATAAGTGAGATGGGGTGCAAGGTTGCTGATGGATGGTATATGGGACATTGGACAGCTGAGAGATATTTTATGACTGAATTAATTAAGGTTCTCTGCAATTTTCATAACAGAATTGATCGTAGCAATGATTACACTTTATGTAGCGTTCCCTGTAAAAGACACTGTCATTTTCCTTTTAACCGTTGCTAATTACCGCTTCATCAAAGCCTTTAAAAAATGCAGAGAGCATTAAACGTGACGTGCAGTGGGACGTCCTGCCTGGGAGTGGGGGGCCCTGCTGAGGGACTCAAAATGATCAGAACCGGGTTCCTAGGAGCAAATTCTCTGTTTTCCAAATTCGACACAGAGACCGGCCTTGTAGCCCTGAATTGCTCAGTCCACAACCACTCACTCTGCTCTGGCTGAATTTTCCCACCCTGAAGCAATGTCTCCAGTGACCAAGCCAGCTAAGAAAAAGACAGGTAGCCAGCAAAAGAGCTCTGCCATGCACTGGGATATGCCAGGCGGCCACATGGCTCAGACTACTAATTAACTACAACAGTATGTTCTTTGGGAAGATCTGAAAAGCCTTTTGAAAGCTTAGGCTGGCATTGGGGAGAAGGGAGAGAGGGGAGTTTCTCCAGAAGAGCCTTTGATGAGCCGTGGAACCATATGGTACATTTCTGATGGTGTCTGGAGCTGTGACTTACAATCCTTTCTTCCTTCAACTCTGGAATATGCCAAAGAAAGCACCAGTGAAACTGATACAGTCTCCTGGTAAGTGAGCAGGAAGAACTGGTTGCAAAGTGGCTGGATTAAACCATGTCTGGAGAAGACCACAAGAGGCCAGAGCATAGCCATTTCTGAATTTTTCAGAAGAATTATTCGCTTGTTATAATACACCGATTCAGATGAACCAAAACCACTTGTGAATTTGGGTCAAATTCAGTGAATAGTCTTGGCCAAAGAAGAGGCAAAATTAACACAAAACATTTTGTTTCAAAACTTTCTAAGCTTCATGTTTCAACTATTGGTTTTGTAATGATGTTTCATTTCAAAAGTTTGCTAGATTATTTGCAAAAGCAACCAAACAAAAAAGGATGCTCTCCCCCCAATAAACAAAAGGAAAAATAAATACATAAATATAATTTCAGGTCTAACAAAACTTTGCATTCAATCTGAAACAAATTCTTCCTTCCACTCCCAATTTTTCTGGTTTGGCCACTGAACCAATAATAATAATAATAATCAATTATTCACTCAACTCTACTTAAGAACACCCTCTGTCAGGGACCTGCTGAAGGTCAAGGCTAGAGCTGGACAAAGCTTTTATGCCTGGTTTCAGAATTTGTGTCTGTGATGGAGAGCCTGCCCCACACTGGGCTCTTAGGGGTTAACAGAGCCCTAGGGAGGTCGCTCAAGAGGCATTCAATCAGAGAAGGGCTCAGAGGAACAGCCAATCAGGGCCTGGCAGGCCCACATAAAAAGAGCTGCCGGGCAGAGCAGGTCCATTTGCTACCTGGAGCTCAAGGAGGAAGGACCAGCTGCCTTGCAGGAGAAGAGGGAAGCTAGCACCTGGACAGAGCAGTGCTGGGCAGGATCCGCTTCTGGCTGACTGCTAAGACTGGCATGCTGAGGCCCTGAGATAAGGGCAGAGAAGGTGCTGGGTCTGCGGGGAAGCAGCCCAGGGGAAGGTACAGAGAGGTTGGGGGGTGCAGCACATGGCTGCCATCTATAGGGCTCCTGGACTGGGGCCTGGAGTAGTGGAGGGGCCCGGGTCTGCCCTTCACTCCTTCTCGCCATGGAGAAAGTGGCTGATCCGTCGGACTGTGGTACATTCCCCAGAGTGTGGCGCAGCTGGAGGGCTGTGTCCTGAAGAGGACACCAAGGTCCTTAGAACGACACAGGTCCAGGAGCAGAAGTGACGGTGGCGAGACATCCCCAGAACGGGGCACATTGGCTAGCAGAGCGAATCCCTGGGACAGCCAGCAGGAGGCGCCGCAATGGCGTGTCACACCCCATCACAGTTACAAACATAAACCTTGAGCTGGGCTGGCAGAAAGTTTACAAGCAGTACATACGTGTCTCCGAGAGCCAGAGCAGGCTTCAGAATGACGGTAGGGCTGGGTTTTGAGGTGAGCTTGGGGTTGGATACTGGGATGAGCGAAAGGCCAGAATTTGAGACAAGAGGAGGCCAGGTTTGGGGATGAGCCTGGGGTTGAATTCTGGGCTGAGTCTGGGGCCTCTAAATGTATGTCTACGCAGTGTTTTGGAGCTTGCAGAAGCAAGCCTTCCAGTCCAGGGTGACAGACTCAGGCGAGTGGAGCTCGGGCTAGCTGTGCTTTCAAGTTTTGCTTGGGCTCGGATAGACTTCATAGCCGGAGCTCCAGTCCGAACTCCACTTCAAAGCACTGTCTGCACAGCTATTTTTTGAGCGCTAGCGCGGGTCCTGCTAGCTCCAGTCTGTTGACCCAGGCTTGGAGGCTCGTTTCTGCAGGCTCCAAAACACGGTGTGGACGTACCCTAAGGGACCGTCAGCCCGTTTCTGGTTCTGGCAGGAAACGTGGCCAGTTTAGACTTTATGATGGACTAGCCCTTTGAACTTTGTTCAAATCCCAAACACCAGCCACGCCCCAGAGGGGCTCACCCCCCTTGAGAGCTAAAAGAAGAGGGGTGCAAGAACCCCTTGACTGAGGAATCCACGGAATTTTATGCAGCTCCTTGTGGAATCGCATCTGCCGGGCTTGACCCAAGTAAAGAAAGAGCTGCAAAACTGGACACTGACAGAGCAAGAGACAGGACTTTTGTGTGACTCAAACTCTCCCAATGGTGCTGGCTCCAAGAAAGCCCAGGAAGAGGAACTGCAGGAGAATCACTTTCAAAGCAGGCGCTGAGCATGGTAGAAACAAAGAAGACCCTTACCTTGAAGCCTGCGAAGGCTCATCTTTTATACTATGCTCTTGCAGTGTGTATCAGTTTCCGACAACACCTAGTAACAGACCTAGAACCTCTGACTAATTTACTAGGAGGAGCAGATTACCAAGTAGTTCCCCATGGCTCTCTACCATCCCTCCTTCAACATTCACAGCTCTTGGGTGGAGAGAGACAGAGCTTGTCTGTAATCGTCAGGCCCTGATTAGTATTTGAATAGAGAAATGCGTTAGCAACAAGGCCTCCAGCAGCTTAAGTTGTTTTTTTTAGCAGACAGGATCTGGGCAACAATTTGTATCAGCCAAAGAATGACCCAGTCGGAGGGACGCAGAGTGACGCTGGCTATTCAATGGAACCCAATCTTTTGAGCCAGTAACAGACCAACCCCCCAGCATGGTACAGCCAGAGCGACACAAAGTGATCTTAAATTGCCCTAAAGGGACACTGTAGGATCCCCTTGGCTGGGAGTGAAGGCAAGCCGGCTGAATCCTAACCCCAATCAGAGGGGGAAGATTGAAGCAATTGGGAGAAGGTGACATCAGCTGCCTCCATTGGGGAAATGTGCCCATTTTTTGCAAGCCAAGGGCTGGTTGGATGCCCAGATGGCAGCAGTGGCCAAGAGGGCTTTGAATCATTTGTGTTTGCTCAGGAGGCTGCTGGTGCTTCCTTTTGCTCACAGGGAGCGTGTTAAGCCTTCGTGCTATGACCTGTCCTCTCTTGGTTGGAACGTACAAATCCTCCCATGAGACGGGTCCCGGTTACTTCAGAGAACACCCTTCCCCACTGCTAGCATGACAGGCATCCTCTCAGGGCCCTGAGCTAAAATTCTCCCAAGTTTACTCATGAGCGGATTGAAGGCAGATGCTTCTTAGAGATGAGATTAATAGATTTGAGGGGCAAAAGGGCCATTCTGGTCATCCAGTCTGACCTCCTGGATAACACAGACCGGAGAACCTCATTCAGGGATTCCTGCATCCAGCCTGGTTGAGCCATAGCAGATCTTTTAGCAAGATGTTCAGTCTTGATTTGAAGACTCCAAGAGAGGGAAAATTTACCACATCCTTTGGCAAGCTGCCCCAAGAGTTAATTACTCTCTGTGTTAAAAATCCAGATCCTTACTTCAACTTGAACTTTGCTGACTCCAAACTCCAGCCAGGGCATCTTGTTATATCTTTGTCAGCTATATTTAAGAGCCCTCTAGTATACTTTATCATCTCTTTGGCAGTGAAATTTACGTCCCTGATTGGTTCATCAGAGCCCAGACGGGAAAGGTCCATTTATTTTAGCTGTAGTACTTGGGCAGAAGAAATAGGGAAGCCTTGTTTGAGATTCAGATGGAGTTTGGCGAATGTTGTCCTTATGTTTTGAAAATTAGTCCTACTGGGTGCTGTAGTTTTTAATCATAAACTTCTGGACATGTGCCCACAACACTGGCTGAGCAGGTTTTCATAAACTGAAATAAACCGATGAAGAGATACATAGATAATATACTGCAGGGGAGGATCCCCCCTCGGTCTTGGAGTAGGCAATTTAATTGGTCTCTGAGACACAGGATGAATTTACTATTAGCAATGCTCTGTGGGAGGCATAGAAATAATTGCTGTTAACACTGCTGCTACAGACTGGACTTTCCGATCCCGACTAGTCAGGGTTAGATTATCTGTATAAATGCCTTTGGGTTTTGGCCCACATTTGAAGAAGTGCGACAGCTTGTCTCTCTCGCCAAAAGCAGTGGGTCCAATCAAAGATATCAGCTCACCCACCTCCTCTTTAGGTTTCAGATATGCTCTCCATTTCAGGAGCTATTCCCTTGCTCCTCCCCATCCCACAGCAGAGCCTCTGGCACCAAATCTCATCAGCTCCAATGTTCATTAGAATCCTGATCGACAGCCCTTTGACTCCAATGGGAATACACTGATTTCAGTCGTCTTTGACTCAGGCTCCAGAGCCCAGAATGAGCAAGGTATTCAGAGATGTGCCCAGCTGTAAGCACTCATTTAAGTGAGCATGGAATCAGAGAGGTAGCCATGTTAGTCTGGAATTGCAGAAGTTACAAAGAGTCCTGTGGCACCTTAAAGACTAACTAAAGTATTGGAGCATAAGCTTTCGTGGGCTAATACCCACTTCGTCGGATGCATGCAGTGGAAGTGTCCAGGGGCAGGTATAAATAGGTAGGCAAGAACCAGGTTAGAGATAACAGGGTGGGTCCAATGAGGCTGAACCAGCTTGTTAGCTCTAATCAGGAAGCGTGAGGTATTCCTCTAGCAGCTGAACTGGAGGTGTGAACAGCGAGAGAAGATAAACTGCTCTTGTAATTAGCTAACCATTCATAATCCCTATTCAGTCCAGAGTTGATTGTATCAAATTTGCAAATGAATTGCAGCTCTGCAACTTCTCTTTGCAGTCTGGTCTTGAAGTTTTTTTGCTGCAGTATGGTGACTTTTAAATCTGTAATTGTGTGTCCAGGCAGGCTGAAGTGTTCTCCTACAGGTTTTTGTATATTGCCATTCCTGATATCTGATTTGTGTCCATTTATCCTTTTTCGTAGGGACTGTCCAGTTTGGCCAATGTACATAGCAGAGGGACATAAGTGAGCATGGGACAACTCACTGCCAGCACCTGGGCCCAGCTCCTCACAGGTATCAGAGGACTCAATAGGAATTAGGAGCCTAAACACCTTTTGAAGATCTGGGCCTTTGTCTTCCAGGGCCTGCTGATGTGCTGAAAAGCTTCAGTAGCTTGCTGAAATCAAGGCTAAAGAGAGCCCTTCATCTTCCTCGTTCAAATCCTTCAATACAAATCTCCATTGCCATGATACTTACATAACCCCTGACTATGGTTAGGCTGCTGGTTTGTGTAGGATGGGCTGGGCATAAGTAACTAGACAGAAGTCAGACCTCATTTCTTAGTTGGCATGATTGGGAAGGTGCGTGGAAGGTTAACGGGCTGAACAAACAGTATGCTGGAATCAGGGTATCTGTGCTAGCTACGATAAGCAGGAATGCCCTGGTGCTAGGGACAATGGAGAAGATAAAGAGGAACTGTACAGATCAGGTTCTAAATGAACAGCACGTGGACAGAGCCTGCTGTACAGGGATTGGTTCCTGAAAAATAACTCAGCCAATCATGAAGCACAATGCAATATATAGTTAAAAATGCATGTACTAGTGTTACTACAAATGTACACAATTTAAAGTTTTGCTGTGTACCATGGACGTGTGGTACAACCTATATCCACCCCCTCTATGCTTGAGTCTGAGCAACTCGGCCAAGCTTTGCTGCATGCCAAATAAAGCAACCTAAGGGAGGAGACTGGAATTGAATTGAGTCCTTGGGATAATGAATCACTAAATAACTCTCATTTCCCTTTCAGTCTCTTTACAACTGAGTGTTCATACCCTTGTGAACCCATGGAAAGCAGGGCATAAGAATGCTGATACTTTAGTAGATCACGCTTGTTGCGTGTGATTTATTGGACAATATCTTCAGCGAGCGTAATTTGATTGACGCCAACTGAGGATCTGGCCCTTTATTTGTCTCTGAGAAATTGTGTCCAACAGTCAGAAGAGGAAACAAGCAGTCAGGACTCTTTAGTCCTATTCCAAGTCACCCCTGAGCGACAGACTTCCCCATCTGCGAGAAGGGCGTAGCAATAATACTTACCTTTTCATAGGAACACCGTACTGGGAGAGAGCTCCTAAGTCCTCCTGTCTAGTCCACCGCTATTATGGGCAACTCTGGCATAGAAACCCATTCATAAACTTATCAAAGATGTGTTGAAGGATTAAAGTGTACAACTTGCTGTAAAGGGACCGAGGGAAAAGTACCCCATGAAATGCAGAGGATTCCTGTTACTCGACTGTAGCTCTTTTCTGCAGGTATTTGGAGAAGGGTGTTTTAATATCAAATATAAACAACTTATAAAGAGTATCGGAGATAGCCGTGTTGGTCTGTATCCACAGACTTCTGTAATTTCTGCAATTTTAAATGTCAAATGTTCTGTAATTTTCACTCCATGCATCTGAAGAAGTGGGGGTTTTTACCCACGAAAGCTTATGCCCAAATAAATCTGTTAGTCTTTAAGGTGCCATCGGACTCCTTCTTGTTTTTATAAACCTTAGCCATTTGTCATGGCTGGATTCCCGGGACACCTTCCCAAGCCCCACCTGTGAGACCCAAAGGCAGTTCCTCTCAGCCCTTTCTGTAGATCTGATAGTGGTTGCATAATGGTTCATTTGAGAGAATCTAGCCAGATGCAATGATGAGTTAACCCTTTTCATACAGGTGCGGAGTGGCTCAATGGAACACAAGGGGGACTGTCACTCAAATTCAAAACAATAGAGCAAGCACCAATTCTAGACTTCATCAAAGGCATTTTCTCTCCAAGTACCTATTTGCCCTGAATTTCAGCTGCAAGTTTCTGATCAGAGGGAGGAGTGGGGGGAGGAGTTTTGAAAGGATTAGGAGAAGCTTCATAACTAAGAGAGCAGCTAGGATAATGAAACATGCCACCCGGAGGGGTTGGAAAATTGCCATTGCTGGAGATAGCCAAGGGAAGACTAGACAGCCAGCAATTGGAGGGGTGCTTAGGGAAAATGAAATCAAAGCTATAGCAATGCAGGTGGAAGAGCAAGAAGACCCATTAGCTGTCCCTTCTCCTCCATGGTACTATGGAGGTTACGAGGCATTCCCGGATGCTCGTGATCTGGTTTGTGTCCAAAAGCTGAGGAATTTTCTCCCGGTGAGGGAATGTGTTTGGAGTCATGCATCAGGGCAGGGGGTGGGACGTGTCTACAAGGCTCTCTGATGCAAAGCAGAAAGGCAGACTTACGCTAACGTTAGTTTTATCACTTCCACCAGAAGAAACACTCCATCGTTTTATAACCTAGACACACACAGAAAAGAAACAGGGGGGGTTTAATGAAGATATCCGTGGTATCTAAAGGTTGCCTTCTCTGATATGGAGTCCGCCTTCCAGGGCAGAGGGGAGCCAGTGGAAGGGAATGACGGGAAAGGGGTGCAGGAGGGAAGTGATAGGTTTTCTTATTAGCTTAGGACTTTGCAAACCTCACTATTGACCACTGAGTACTAGTGCTTGGGAGGTTCTTTATTTCATGCACCTAAGGCAAGAAAAGTCATGGTCAGAAAGTGAATCAGGCTGCCTGGTGCGAATATTTAAAATATAGATCTCCTCAGTCCAGCTCCAGCACCAGCTGAAAGCTGTTCCCATCCGAAAGCGCGTTGGTGGGGCATCTGGAACCAAGTCTCCTAACATTAGACTACCAAATAAGCTCAGACACTTCTCTGAAATATGTCCTGGGTTTGTAAAGCTGGCCTAGGACGGTTGCACGGAGAGGCCTTCTAGCAAGATTTAGGCTCTTCTGCTCCCAGTCCCGGGCAAAACCCAGGAAATTCGGAGGAGCATTGCAAGTGAAGACTGTCCTTCTCAAATGACAATCCATTGGGAGTCTGGGAAAAGCTTCGGGTGGGTTCTTGTAGAAGCTGACCCTGTTTGCCAGCCTGAGGGTCCTAGTCCTTCCGAAGAGCCAGTCTCCACAAGCAGATCCCTTGAAGTAAACCACCATGCGCAGAAAAACTAGGGACTGCCTGGAGCAAATCCCTGACTCCTAACACCAGCCACTACACGATCCCAGCCCAGATCCCAGTGTTACAGCTGGGCCCTGTGTTTCTAATGGACCGAACCAAAACCACTATCGCACCCTGAACTTTGGGGCATGGCCTGATCTCTAATGAAATCCTAACAAAATAAGCCCCGGCAGTCTCTCACTGGCTAGTCCTTTGGGCCGTGCTACAGGTGGCCGTGAATGCCAACTCTGCCTTCTCTTGAAGATGGATGGGAGAAATTCTGACCAACAGAGAGAAATCCCATCTGGGTGCAATCCGCAAGGGTCTCCCAGAGAGCAGCCCTAAGCCAGCTTGCCCACCACTCTGCAGCTGCTACGCCTTTTCCCTCTCTGCTGGACTAAATTAAATTCGGCACCAGTCCAGCAGGTACGGAGGGGCTCAGACACCAGAAAGATGGCCCGCTGGCCAGCCTGCTTTTCCTTACTGCTGCAGCAAAAGTTCCTTGCCACTATGGTTCTTTCATGCTGCCCCCGATTTGGCCACAGTGCATGCCCTTAACCCCCCCCCCCCCTATACTAGTCCAACATGTGCCTTCCCTGTGGTCGACTCACTCCTTGGAGGGGACGTCCCTGCAGCGGCCAGCTCCCAGACTGGATGGCTTAGAACTTCGCATAGATAGATACGCTGGACCTGACAGCCACCGTATAATTCAGTGTAATACACACAATTGCACAGGGCCAGAAGCAGCCCTATTGGCCTTTCATGTTTCCAGATCCTATTCTTTTCCCCTCTGTGAAAGGCCGGGGCTTTCCCCTGTATTCTTTCAACATCACCTCCTTGCCACTGAAGGTCACTCAGAAACACTCCCTCACTGCAAGACCAGTAGGACAGCAGAACAGATGCCCAGGGAGGATGTGGAATCTCCTTCACAGGAGGTTTCAAAAGGAGGCTGGAGCCATCTGTCTGGGATGGTTTAGCCGCAACAAACCCTGCATCTTGGCAGGGGTTAGACTAGCTGACCCTTGCGATCCCTTCTCACCCTATGGTTCTAATTCACCACACAACAGGTCACTGTTACACGTGTCTTTAATGGGACCCCAGACCCCTTCAGCAGCATCCCTCTCCTTTCTCAGACCATCTGAAGGTGCTGCTGCCTCGGCGGTATAAATCCCACCTCCCGGACAGTCCAAACGTCACAACTTCTCATCTCCACTCCTGCCTTGGATTTGAGACCAGCTCCCATAGATGGTCATGGGGATCCAACCCACCTCCACTGCGCCCACCCTCTGCTCCCCAGTCCATGCGCTAAAGGTGTTAAAAGTTCCATTTACAACCTGCAGAGAAGATGGACACCACAGCCCCAGCTGAACCGCACTCCCTCACAAGACACGAGGAACAGAGCTCAGAACGGTATCAGCGCTCCAAGCTGTTGCCATGTGAGCTAGAGGAGAGTGAACATTCCACGGGCTGAGCACTAGCATTAGGATTTTACACCCCCCCCCCCCCCCCCCGACACACACACGTATATTGAGAGTGGAATGACACTGAAGTGCGGGGATCTGGTAGGAACCGCTACATTCTCCTCCATCCCCATGCTCATGGTTCATGGAGCAGGAAGCCAGCAGCTCCGAAGCCTGAGTGACTGACCTTGCTCTCCGTTGTCGGAGACTCCTTCTCCTTCTCCGCATGCTGCAGCTTCCTGTTCAGGTCCTGGAACATGTCCTGGTGACGCTTTCTCGTGTGCATGATTTTCTGAAGCAAAGACGTGTGCGACAGGTCAGCAAACCTTTCTCCCCTTAAGATCCGTGGCATCAGCGTCTACACTGCCCTCACCAACTAGGAAACAGCCAAAGTGGGCACCTAGGTTCCAGTTAGGTGCCCAAATCCCTTTGAGGCTCTAGGCCCTAGATACTGGAAATCTAGATCTCACTACAGGCGGGAAAATTCCAGCCTAAACCAAACTAGCTGAGCCTTGGTGTGCTACAGGATTTGTGACAAACCCAAATCTCATCCTGAAAGTTCTCCAAGAGTTGCAGAGCTTTTAGAGAAGGTGAGGCCTGAGTTTGAATCTAGCTCAATGTGTGAGTTTCATAATTGTGGCCACAAAGTGTCCTATTTCAGATTGAGCCCAGGGTCCTAAGCTTTGGAGCAAACCTCAGAGCCCAAGCTTTGAGTAAACTCCCTTCTTCCTCATGCAGTCCCAGGAGTGATGGCTGACTTTGGAGTGAAGCAGTCGCTTTGAAAAGGAAGGATAGTTTGATGTCTTCACCATCGAACCATCCTTCCTCTTCAAAGTGACGGCTTTGTTGCAGGGCTGGCGACAGAAATTTGGGGGCCCCCTACTTTGATAGTTTGGGCCCCCCCCCAGCCCAGGTGGGGCCCCCCCAGCCCAGCCGACAGCGGATGGGGGCCCCCCAGCCCAGCCGGCGCTCCCCTCCCCCCAGCCCAGCGGACAGCGGATGGGGGCCCCCCCAGGCCAGCCGCCCCCCCCAGCCCAACCGACAGCGGTTGGGCCGCCCCCCCAGCCCAGCCCAGCCCAGCCCAGCCGGTGCTCCCCCCCCCTCCCCCGGGCAGCGAGAGCTGCCTGAGCCGCCCTTTCTCTCTCCCCCTCCCCCCCCCCCCCCCCACAGCGCTGCTGCTGCCACCGGCCGGCTCACAGCTGGAGCCAGGCTCCTGTGTCTGGAGGGAGCCGCGCCGCCACCCCGCTCTCCAGGTCCAGCGACAAGGGGGAACACAACGGGTACAGCGGTGTACCGGGGCCCCCCTAAAGTCGGGGGGCCCGGTACAGCTGTACCCGTAGTACCACCCTGTCGCCGGCCCTGCTTTGTTGCATTGCAATAGGACTCAGGAGACCTGCTTTCAGTTCCAGCTGTGCCAGAGATTTCCTGTGTGAAGCCTGGCTTCCTCATTAAAGCACCCGCTTCCCCCTTCTGGGCCTCAGATCTCCCCATCTGGAAGACATGGAAACTTCCTCATCTCCAAGGGATGGGGCGGGGGGGGGCGGGCTCCTTAATCATGTGAGGAGCTCCCATGCCAGGGCTATGGGGACCATCGGAGCAGATTTTATGTTTGGGGGCAGTTTTACAGGTGTAGCATTGCACCGGTGGGAGGGCTTTATCGAGGGTCCTCCTAGGTTGACGGGAGAGCATCTCTTGTTACTCCACTGCCACAAGAGGCAGGAAGCTCTCCTGCCGACGGAGCGCCGTCTACACCGGGGTGAGGTCGGTATAACTGCGCTGCTCACGGGGGTGGATTTTTCACACCGCTCAGCGATGTAGCTATACCGATAGAAATCTGTAGGATAGACCTGGCCTAAGACTCAGGACCCCTACCCCTCTCCCATTGGCTGGAAAGTGGCCCAGACTCCTGATGCTGGTATATTGTAGTATCAGCTTTCTACCAGCATCTCACCGACAGATGAGATTGTTTACAGGCCTTGTGCAAACTGACTTAAAATCTTGATTCACAAATATTTACTCAGCAGTTCTGCTCAATAAATGAAGCCATGGCAAGCAAGTGCAAAGCCCACGTTTCTTTAGATACACAGGGCGAACCTCCCTGCTTAGCCAGGCTGGCTGGAGCCTCCTGTCCACTTTAGCCCCTTCCCCGCTTCTTTGGCGAAGGCGGTGAGATCCCGCTGGGGAAAGCAGAGCCTGGTCCTCCCCCCAACCTCCCCCCTGTGTAAAAGGGTTTAAGGGAGGAACCGCTCACCTCAAAATCTAGCTCTGCGTACCGGGATTTCCGTCTCTGCAGATTCAAAGGGAAAGAGAGATTGGTAAGTGATGAGAGGGGTTGATCACACCCCTGCATAGTGGCTAGAGACAGAGAGACAGCCCCTGCCTCCTTCCCCGCCCGGCTCTGCCTGCATCATGCAGCTCCGGCTCTGATACCAAGGAGACAACTGGAGCGATAACGGCAGTATTGGTCCCTGCCCCAGGGGAGAGAACCCGTGTGTGAGCTCTGGGAGCACCAGAGACCAAAGCCTGAAGAACGCATAGGAGAGGTTGAGAGCCACATTCTATAACAGGGGACAGATGCTGTGAGACTGCTAGAGCCGGGGCCAAGTATAAGAACCAAGAGGGACTCATGGCTACCCTCTGCAATGCCACTGGCATCAATAGGGTTCCAGGGGATGTCGGCGAGGGAGAATTGTGCACATAGAGCTTAACTCTGCAATCACTGGGATTTCCCTGTAGCTTCCCAGACCTGTATTTACCTATCTCTTCCCAGAAGGGTTGAAATCATCAAAGCCAACCCGGAGGTTTAGCCACATGCCTCCCATTAAAGTGAACAGGGGTGGTCTGGCCAAAACCTCATGACTAATCTTTGAATGCACTCAATACATCCCGTTTCTATAGGTCTAATGGGAGATAAAGAGAACATTGCAGCCGGCATCTGCAGGATTTAGAAAAAGGGGCTAAGAAACCCTTTGGCTCTTTTCCATCCTAAAATCTTTGATCAAAATACCCAGGGCTGGAACTAGGAGGGAGGGAAAGCTTCAAGGCATCTGCAGTGTAACTATGTAGGATGAATACAATCAGGGCTCTTAATCCTCAAGAGTCAAACCATAACTTGATCTCCCTAGTGGAGGTCATGAAGAAATTTCCCCTCCCATTAAAGAGGTTCTGCATCTGCACCGCTGGGCGTATTCAAGGCAGGGTTCCACTCTTGGAACATCTGGCACTGGCCCCTGGAGGAGAGAAGGCATCACCATAGAAGGAAAAGCTTGGCATGAACAATGTGACAATTGGGATATTCTTATGGGTGAAAGCGGCCGCAGGTTGTCTGCCTACCTCCAAGGAGCTCATGGAGAGGGTGGAAACCGTTTCACTCTTGGGCACCATGCCCAAGTTCCCTGAGTCGCTCGGGTCGCACAGGCTGTTGGGGATTTGTGACTCGCTGGAGAGGTTCTGCTGCTGCTGCTGCTGCTGCAGCAACATGGGGGAGCCCTGCACCTCGGTGCATGTCATAGCCAGGGGCTCCCTGGGCGGGCTCTTGATGATGAAGCCCGGGTCGGTCGCCATGCTGAGGTGGATGAGCCGGGTCTGGGGCATCTGGTCGATGTTGATGCTGTATTTGCCATCGTCCTTGGGCGGCTTGGCCCGCAGGGTGGAGGAACTGTTGCTGGGCAGGATGACGTAGCTGGTGTCCAGGGATTGCTCCTGCGCCCGGGAGAGCTCAGAGTCCAGCTTCTTGAAGATGTCCCCATCGCAGATGTAGACGGACTTGGGCGGCTGGTTCTTCTCCTTCTTCAGGGTGAGGGTGTGGTTGCTGAACTCGTTCAGGTTGATGGCCCCCAGGTAGTGCGGGGAGCCCTGGAGGTGCATCTTGGAGACGTTGGCTGGAAGACTGTTAAAGTTCGAGGACCCCTTCTGGTGATGGAGTTTCAGCTTCTCCTCATCCTGCAGCGACGGGCGCTTCAGCGTGCCCGTGATGGCCGAGGTCCTGCACGTGGTGATGTCTTTATTCAGCACTGCGGGCGACAGAGAAGCATCCTCAGCACCTCAGACTCACCTCACCTGAGCTCCACACACAACGTCAACCATCTCACCACGGTCAACCCCCCCTTGGCATGTTCCCTCCACTCTCTCAGACAGAGGATACAATGGCGGATCAATGCTTCTGGCTCCTAGACCCCATGCACGTGACATCCCAGTGCCCGGGCCAGTGCGTACATTGGAGGATGATTAGATCAGGGGTTTTGAAGTTCTCATCCCCTGCGTCAAAGCCAAAGGGAGCTAAATGAGTGCTCGTTATTCAAATAGGAAAGAACCTTAATCTGAGGGTGGGGCAATCATGCCAATTTGGATATATATACAGGAGACACACATACATAGCATCATCCATTGAAACAAACACAGCTGTTCCTTGTCTCCTTAAAATCTGCTTTGCTCAGCTGGTTCTAGGCTGCAAGAGAAATGTTAATAAGCTCATGACATCAGGTTGGATGTCCTCAGAGGATAAAATAAAAGGTTCTGGGGTGGGCGGGGCTGAATGCTACTTACCCAGTATTTCAGCATGGAAAAGGGAAAACAATTCCAGCCAAAACCAAACCAAACACCAGACTCTTTTCCCACATTTCCCACTGCAGCAGACAGGAGAGGAGACAAAGCAG